>SSNS01000538.1:270329-277829 GCA_006937985.1 Aphyosemion australe | reverse complement strand
AATGAGAGTCTGTTCCTTGTCTCTACAAGCACACCGGAACATGCCACGACACAATAACAGTGTGAGATCTGAGCCGAAAATCTTTGAAATACATTCAAAGGAGAAATGCACCTAAGCAGGATGTTTGTATTCCTTAGGCAAAGGTACCAGAGCACAGCAGTGGACTCGGGCTCTGCGTGCATGTCTTAAGGAACAGACAGCATGTTTTATTCATACCACATTTACCAAACGTAATGGAGGAGGAAAAGTACAAACCGAAAAAAAAAAAACATTCTTCATAGCTTCAAGCTTGCTGATAATGTCTGTAATTTAAAATAATGGTGGTACACGTAGAATCAGTCAACATTCTCCTCTTTACCAGCGGTGGCAGCTGAGCTAGAATTATGGTACCCTGGACGTGTGTGTGTGTCTAAAAGGAGATCACGAGAATACAGCTGTGTGTTAAACGAGTAGATTGGCAGTTTGTGTGTGTGTGTGTGTGTCTGCAGCAGCGCAGGACGCAGTCATAAAACTTTTCACGTACAGAGTTAAGATCAAAATGAAGCCTGAGTTCAAAGATGGGTTTGGACAACTCATGAGCGTTAAGTATTCATGGAATCATGAAATAATAAGTAATGACTGGAGCATACTCATGGGCTGGAATGTCAACATCTTGACAAGCGTTGAAGCCGTTCTGATCCCTCCACTAGATGGGCTGGAGTTTTTTCAATTGCTCTAATTTAAAGTTTAAGCTCAGCGGCTGCCCGGCCCGCCACCGACAGATTTCACTTGAAAATGTGACGTGAAATGATCAAACCTATATGGAAATAACATTCTCGCTGAATATTTTACACGGGATGTAATTGCAACCTAGATTTAGTTAACTGGAAGGGTTTTTCCAGTTTAGTAAGCATAAAATTCTCATGCTGCAGAGAAGATATGAAGGGCAGAGTCAGGGCTGGTGGTTTGGTGCACAAACCCTGAAGGTTACACAATGGGAACTGTGTTTAAAAGGTTGATGCAACCAAAATAAGCATGCACAGCTATATGAAGATCACTATCATAGTGAAGTATGTGTGTTAGAAAAAAAATCCCATCAGAAATGTTCTTTAGGCTTTCATCTGTCCCAGGAGCCCTGATACAGGCCATTCTAAACCCCCTAAACCAGCCTTGCTGTGAAAAGAGCTGTTAGCCCCTCCCACTCGGGCCAGGACATGAATATGATAATGAGCTGCTTGCTGATTGGTTGGTTTCCCCAGAAGGCCTCAGACACATGCAGGTTTGAGGAGGCGTGGCTCCCCCTTATGACGTGTTAAGGAAGGTTTTCTCAGAACAGGAGGTTTTCTCTCGCCTTTTTCAACTTTCTGATTTACATAAAAAGTAGGTCACACACGGCTTTGACTTTCTGGCATGCTGCTGTTGACCACCCAAGCTGTCTTATTCAACAACAACAAGGAACATGTTGGTTTACGATCTAGGTCTTTAAAAATATATTTTCAATGGTCCAGTTTAATTTTGATTAAAGCTTAGACCATATTAACTGTAGAAATTATTTGAAGCTGTTTTGTTTTGGTTCATTATGCCTCAGTGAATAATAGATCGTTTATAATAGAGATTTTTTCTAATAGACACTAAGTGTTGGTAAAAAATAGGTGGATTTCTTTACCTGCCAAAAGTTTCGGCTTTGTTCTGGAACCCTTCTTCTTGGGCGAAGCCGTCAAAATCAGAGAACAGCAACCATCAACAGAGACGAGGGGGCTTATGGACTATCAAGAACCTGGGGCTCACTCATCAAACGCAACCACCAAGAAAACATGGTAGTGCCCGTGGACCTGACAGCTCCACTCGCTACTCCCACATGACGCGCACCGGGAATACCGGATAGAAGCCACGTCATCGCTCCAGCAGATGACAGCCCATAAAGAAGGCTTTAAGCGAGAAGCCGAAACCGTCGGCAGATAAAGAAATCCACCTAGATTTTACCAACACTTGGTGTAGAAGCCAGGCTGCTGAAGACAGGCGCCACTGGCTCCTCCAACCACCACCAGCTGGCAAGGAGGGTGACGTTTATTGCTTAAGAACACAATGACTGACATGAATGGAGCCAGGAGTTGAACTGGCAACCCACCAACTACGGGGCTAACCCCTAAGCCACCTTCACCCAAATACATCTAAAAACAAAATCTCAGGTGGCATTGCAGGATCTTAATTGAAGAGTTGGTTTGGTTTCCTCTGTTTTTTAAGATGGAGCGTGAATGGAGCAGTGGTTCAGGGCTTGGTTTAGAGTGATGAGGGTGTTGTACTGTCCTCTCCCCCGCTGGTCACCTTTTGCTTTTTGTTTTTAGCTTCTGTTGACTGGCCTGAATCATTGTTTTAGTATCATTGTCTTAGTTTGTTTTGTTTTAGTGAAGCACTTAGTGATTTTTATCCGTGAAAAGCGCTATATAAATACATTTCTTCTTCTTCCAGCTTGTTGCAGGAAAGGTGCTGAGGCAAAAGACAGAGCTCTTTATTTATTGGTCTATCTTAAAGCTGCTTTAGTGAATTTACAGAACAAGCTAGGTTTAGAACGCAAACGCGGTCACGGAACACTCACCCCTCTCCTCGGGTATCTTCACTGGTTCCGCGTCCAACAGAACTGGAAACCCACGTTGCCAGAGGAAACGAGATAGCGCTAAACACCAGTCTCCGTTTTCTAGGTCCAAACGTCTTTAGTTGTCCGTGACTTCAAATGGAGTTTTTCTTGTTGGGACTCTGGTAGTTTGTCCTAAAGTTGAAGTGGTAGCAGCCGGCTGTTTCTCCTCTGATATTATTGAGCGGAGAACCTCTCACACCAGTGGTGTTCTGTTGATGAATACGTGAGTGGAGGACCCAGGGAAGTGCAGCGTTTTGGCGAGACCGACAACCGGATTGTGCAATAGTTGCTTTTGTCTGAAATTTGTTATTGGTGGAGGTTTTTGGACAAATGTCAGAGAACCACTTTATTGATTCTTTTCAATTTTTTTAATCGCCACAATATACTTATAGCTATACGATGTTATTATACCAGATTTGACTCATTTTTCTAAAGTTGTAAATTTGAATTTTTTTAAAGCTGAAAATTTGAATTGTGGTCATTTCATTTTTTCACTGACCAGACTGACTCTTATTCCATTTGTGTGAATGTACGTTGCTGCTGTTACGCCTAAGTGTCCCCACTGAGGGACAATAAAGGATTCAGAGAAGGATGGAGCTGGAGCCCGCTGGTCAGTCCAAGAATTTAACAGATGCAAATAAAACTTTTACTTTTAATTTTACTTGCATCTATTAAATTCTTGGACTGACCAGCGAGCTGTAGCTCTATTCTTCTCCACAGTTTGACATCCCTCAGCACTGCAGCACCTGTCCTCTGATGTTTCTACTCTTCTATTCTATTTCATTTACATTCCAACCCTCACGCATGGTCCTGACATTTAAACCATGACTAAACAAACAAGATCCTGAGTACAAGCGACTGAAATAAGCCTTCCCTGTTGAGTGGTCAGGTACCGTTGTCCAGGAGAAAGTAGTATCCTCTATTACCTAGGAGAGTTTTGGGACACCCGGGAAAACCTGGAGAGGAATTACTGGATTTCCCTTCCAGACATGTTATCTCTATGACCCAAACCTGAATAAGCAGAAGAAAGCTGGTGAATGGATGTTAAAACCAAGTTTCTTTGGTTACAGACTTCATCCTTAAGTCAAAGCTCTTTGGCAAAAATGGAAAAATTAAGAATTGTGAGTAAATTTTAATCCAGAGCTGACAAAATTATAAATACGTTTCACAAGTGGTCATCACCTCTAGCTGCTTTGCAATTCTGTCAGAGGAGAATCTCAGGCCCAATCCCAATACTCGCACTTCCACCCTAATTGCTTCCTTTAATTGCCGTTCCCGGCCAGAGGTGCGAGTGCGTAGGGTGTCCCGACTCTCAAGTGCGGAAGTTGACCACGGCCATTTTGCACCCTTAATCCGCACTTCGCCCAAGTTTGCATCAATGCAGACTTTGGGCAAGGGTATTACCCACAATCCATTGCTGCGTGGGAATTTTGAGAAGAAGGCGGAGCAATGACTCAAGTGAAAAAAGTTCATTTTTAGACAATTAATGATATTTATTCATGCTCTGAATGGTTTAGACTAAGATATAAATGTGGACAGCAATTCATTTAAATTTAGTCAAATAATTGTTTGTTTGTTTGTTTGAAAGCTGTTAATAAAGATTTTAAAAAGCAGAAACAGCGGCCGGCATCCCAGCATGCGTCGCGGTCGATGACGCAATGCTCACTGTCCCAATTCGTCAATTATTTGCACACTTGTGTACTACGCACTCGAAGCCTTACTGCACACTTCCTCTAAGTGCACTTCACAGAAGTGTGCAGGGTGCAGTTCGAGTATTGGGATTGGGCCTCAAACTGGAGGCCATGCCTTCCAAGTCATTGGTTGAAGGTGGGTGGGCTGTGCCGTCTCATAGCCTCCTCTCTGGTCCTCTGTTCATCCTCATTTCTTGACAACAGGTCAGCACAACAGAGGTGAACGTGAGTGCCTCAGAAGAAAACTGTGCAATAATGTGAATTTGCATGGATAAGCAAAAGAGGCCGTGCATCTGCTGGGCCAGCAGAAACAAATAGTCTCTGAAATTGAACGAGACGCAATGAAATATTAACTTTTAATTTAGTTCAACCAAGGAAATGAATTATGTAGGAATATGGATTACCTCCAATGAAATTATCATGTGTGCTGTTGCAGTCCTAAAGCATTTATCCATAACTGAATAAGAAGCCGGTGTAATACACGTTGTTCCATCATACATGCAGGTTTAACCAGTCACATACCCAGAAAACGTCCGTAACAATGAATCTGACCAGAATAAAACAGCTGAGTTCACGAACATTTTAAAAGATGCTACAGCTTGTTCCCATGACAGCATCCCTGGGTCAGTGTCCACAAAGCCACAGGTGCCAGCCATCAGTTCAGATGCCTGATAAGCACCAAATGAGCGTCACCTGAACTCTATTAACCCTGCTCTGTGTTGTGTCCTTGGCGGGCTGCTGATCACCCACAGCCGAACACTCAATCTTTTAATCTAAGCTGATGCTGGCCCTTTAAGGTTAGACGGTAGGAGCACTTATTTTGATTATGCACACCTTTCCAGTTCAAGCAACCACCCCTGGAGCGCCGTGAGGTCGATGATGGAGAAATTGTGTGAATATGAGGCCTGAGGGTCAATTAAACTGTCAGCTGTTTGCACAGAAAGGGTCAAGAAGGATGCTCTGTTTGAAGAACGTTTTATATAGAAGATAACAGAAACAACACTGGATAAGTTCTAAAATAAAGAACTTCATCATGTTTGGATCTATTCAGCAAGGGACGATGACTTAAACACTTAAGGTCATCTGAGTTTTACAGATTTCTACTCTGACCTCTGAAAAGATCCCTGAATCCCTGATGTTTGTTTTCTTTAACAGAGCCCAAAGCAAAGAAACTCAGGAATATTCATAGTTAGAGCTACTGGTGGAAGGAATGGTCAAGGGCTGCCATAGGGAGACTTGGGTTCTGGAGGAGATGCTGGCGGGAACAAGATGACTCAGGCGGGGGTTCAGAGATCCGTATAGTGGTTGGGGTTGTGCATCAGAGGACCGGCTGCTGAGTCTTTGAGGATCAGAAAGGAGGACGAGATCAGCAGCAGACAACTGTGGTGATGAGACAAAGGTCTGGGTAGGTTTCCTCAGGAGGACCGGACTGAAGGCTAGAAGAGGCTAGGAGAGTTACACCACCAGAGTGACAATCAGGCATTAGAGTGGTTCTCCAGCAGATCCTTCATGCTGCAGGCTTGATGATGAAATGGGAAGCAGCAGTGAGAGGCAGCACCCCCCTCACAGGTGGAGGAGGAGTAAACATAAAGCAAAAGTAAACAAACCCCACTATCTATAGCTTTCACTGATGCTGAAAATGATTTTAAAAGGCTTTTCCATGTAGTTAAAACCAATGTTCCAACTCTTCCTGAGGTTATGGAATGATTTAGTTCTATAAAGGAGGTTTGAATGAGTGAAAGTATGGATTCTCACAGCTTTGCTGCTCTCTCTGAACTTTACATGGCTCTGAGGAAATGAGCAGAAATCATTAATAATTAGTCATCTTCTCTGAGCACTCGCTAAACAAAACCAAACCTAAGACAATTCACACACACACACACGCACACGCACACGCACACACACACACACACACACACACACACACACACACACACACACACACACACACACACACACTCAGACAACAGCAGCTAGCTGGGTGTTGTGATGAAAGGTGAGTTTTTAACTGAATGCATGGAGCCAGTAGATTTTATTTTGTCTGGTTCAAAGGGAACGTTTAGTTTGTGAAGCGCCTTGAGATGATTTGAGTTGTGATTTATAGAAGTAAACTGAACTGAACTGCATTCATTTGAAACTCTGGCAGGGAACGCCTGTAGGGTTTTTAACACATTGTGGTCTATATTTACACATTTGCATCCAACCTTAAAGTGTCTAAATGGAGCACTAGCATTAGTACCTTCATATCAGCCCTTCTGCCTTCTGGTGGAGGATTTACAACTAGCAACAGCTAATTTGATCTTCTTATCCCTGTTAAATTGTTTTATATTTATTATATAGTTTTTAGTTACAATAAGGGTCCCTTTATTAACTTTACTTAGTGCATTATTAAACATTAAATAAAGTATTAACAACTGCTTACTATTAATGTTAATATTAAGTAAGCAGACCCCCTCCTCCCCCCTGGCTCTTTGTCCAGGGTAATAGTTTTTGTTAATAGTTAACATTATTGGGAAACATTAAAGGAATGGAACATTTGTTTAATCAATACATTTGCAGTGGTCTCTAGTAGGAATGAATGCCTTGTAAGTCGTACTCTGGGGAAGAAAAACACTGATGCACCATTTCTCTGACCTAAAAGCTGCCCACATCACAGCTGAGCTTCAGACGGCAGGATCTGGAGTCTTATTTCCTGATATGTGGCCATCTCTCCTCTGATTGGCTAACAGCAACACGACTCTACCACTGACTCTGTTTGCTCTGCAACGTTGATGTTTTATCTCCACAAATAACACAAGCCTGGAGGACTTCTGCTGTGTTGTGGAGTTGCTAATGCTAACGGTTAGCTTCTACTAGCCCAGACGTTCTCTGCTGTTTCCTGGACGCTAAACCAACAACAGCCTTCCCCGTCGTGAGTCAAGATGGGTGAGTCCATGAATGTTAAGTGACAGTGTGACGTAGATCTGTCAGGATTTTCTAATCCTAGAGTTTCACCTAGAGTCTATTTTCTATCAGAAGCTAATGCAGGAGATAGGTGGAGGAGACTATTTTCATGTTCAGCCTGCATGTTAAACTCAGAGTGACCAATTTGAATCACAAACTCAAGCACAACCACTGTTTATTTTACACTGTTTAGTTTTTGGCTTTTTTTGCATTTTGAATTTTTTGAATGAAATAAATAAAGGAATAAAAAAA
>SSNS01000538.1:230000-240960 GCA_006937985.1 Aphyosemion australe | reverse complement strand
GGGAGGAGGGGAGGTGGACTCATTAGGAAAACAGGTATTTAAAGAAACGCTCCGTTTCAAATCAAAAGGTAATTTGTCTCTCGTTAAAACAAAGTGTGATTTTTTTGTCTGGTTTATCTCCTGACCTGGAGAAGCTGCGCTGTGCCGAGGCCGGCTGTTGACATTATCATTTTGAAGCTTGATAAATACTTCCTGTGTTTGGATGGCATATTTTATCCCCAAAAGAGAGGTTGGCTTTTCTACCCGAAGGCGTTTTTTTATGCTGACTCCATGTTGCTGCTCCACTGATGGCGCAGGACTCGATAAAGTTGAAATATGACCTCCATTTGCACAAAGACGTTGCCTCAAATGAAAAAGGGTTGTTGTCAGGCCTCTGAGGTGATCAATGCATTTCAGCAGATGCCTTGTTGCCCATTTTGTGTTTGCATGGCCAAATCAATGTCCAAATAAAAAATAAATATGTCTTATAAGGTGAAAACCTGTGATGAGTTTACCTTTAAGCAGCGGAAGCTACTGTATCCTGATATCTCTGTCACTGTGCTGTAACTTTAGAGAACAGAAGGGTTATTGGTAACCTAAATGAAACAGTAAATGACTATTAGTTTTAGTAAGACAGGAGTGTAATGATGTCCTATATCAGACAATGCAGTCAGTCTTTATGTGTGTCCAAATCAGCGCTCGCATGTGGTGAACACAGATTGGCCATCTGGGTCCCAAGCATCAAAGTTGACCTCAGCTGAATAAATTTACTTTTTGTTGTTTCTAGCTTCATGAGATAGAGTGACAGTATTTTTTTTTTCTAGTTTTTGACATTACTAATGCTGCTGTAAAATGTTACATGTGTTTTTGGAAGGCTGCACATTAAAGGGAGACTAGGAAGTTTGGGCTTGCTTTTAACACCCCCTAGTGTCCATTTTGTAGAACCGAAAACAAAACTTATCTCCTCGCTGTGCGTTCGTCTTTTTAACACCTTAATCTAACAGCTGAAACGTCTCCTCAGCCTTCATTAGTGTCTACAGGAGCGGTTCATCACTAAATCAAACAAATCAGCTGTGTTCATGATCTAAAACATGCAGGAATCATGCTGGAAGCAGACTGCAGCACCAGGCATGTCGGCTCAGTTTTTTTTCTAAGTCTCAACAGACCAGACCGGCACTCTGAATTTGCAAGTGGAATATTCTGACCACAGGGGGCGATGGGGGCTGGGTGGCCTTTCATTAACTCTATAAAGGTTCGTTTTAGCACATACTGGCTCAAGGTAATGATTCAAAAATATGAAAAATTTGCATAGTATCCCTTTAAGCCTTTAGGGATTTGGGGAGATTTATTGACACAGACTAATTATTTAGATAAGGAACCATTTCTACTCGTGACGTTGTTTCAACAGAAGCACTGAATGAACAACCCAAGCTCCGCCTCTAAAGGGGGACTTTAATGAATTGTGCATTTTTAAAAGCAACTTTTAGTTTTTGAGCGGGGCTTAATTGTAATATAATATACATTTACTCTTAACATACCGTATAATGATGTATATTACTCTACATTTAGGTTTAGTGGAAGCACAACTTGGTTAGGTAAACTCAACATTTCATTCCTCAGAGTGAATCTTGTGTCATGTTGTCTGCATCTTTGAACAAGTACGGTGAACTGTGCATGTGGGACATTTAAAATCCATGGATGCTTGATCTATGTCTGGATGCACAATTCAGAACAGGAAATCTTTTGTTATCGACTTGGAGGAACATCTTCATGCAATAATTACAACCATTGATTCACACAGCAGAAAGCTATGATTTCAGGTCTTATTATATGGATTTGTTTTTCTAAATTTGACGTAAGTTTCTGTTTAAATGTTGCATTTACCCAGCCCTAGCCCTAACCCATTGTATTGACCAGCAGCAGCAAATGAATCACTTCTGATGCATTCAGAGTTCAAAAATTGTGGGTGTGTTTTTATATTTTTGCTTAAATGACTGTTTAATGCAAAGCTGAGACTGTAGGAACAATCTGGTTAGATTTCCAGTTTTCAGAGAGACCTTAAACTCACCTACCTGCTGTCTGGACAACATGCCAACAAACTTCTTTAATAATGGTTTTAGTTGCTTGAAAGCTGATTTACTGGCAATTGTTAATTGTTCCTTAATGTCAGGAATTTTTACTAAAACATTGAAAACTGCTGTTGTTAAGCCTCTTCTAAAGAAAAGAAAATTAGACCCCTTAGTGATGAATAACTACAGACCAATCTCTAATCTCCCTTTCATTGGGAAAACTATTGATAAAGCAGTTATGATCCAGCTGAACTTTTTTTGGACACAAACAACCTGCTAGATGGTTTTCAGTCAGGCTTTAGACAACACCACAGCACTGAGACTGCACTGATTAAGGTATTAAATGATATTCATCTAAATACAGATTTATGCAAAACATCTGTTCTGGTGATGCTCGATCTCAGTGCAGCTTTGGATACTGTGGACCACAACATCCTTCTTGATAGGCTCATAAACTGGGTGGGACTATCAGGCACAGTCCATAGTTGGTTCCAATCATACCTCACAGACAGGGGTTATGTTGTTTTTTATTGGTGATCACAAATCTAAGCAGATCACCATGACATGTGGGGTCCCCCAAGGTTCTATTCTTGGACCACTGCTCTTTAATCTCTACAGGTCATACACAATAACAACATTACCTATCATATTTATGCAGATGACACCTAGGTCTACCTAGCTCCATCACCTAGTGACTGTGGTCCCCTAGACTCACTCTGTCAGTGTTTGGAGCAAGTTAATGACTGGATGCAGTCAAACTTCCTTCAGTTAAACAAAGACAAGACTGAAGTTATTGTCTTTGGAAATCAGAAGGATAGGATGGAGGTTATTGCTCAACTTGGCTCCAGAGGAATAAAAACAAAGACTCAGGTTAGAAATCTTGGTGTCATAGTTGATTCAGACCTGAGCGTCACTGGTCACATTAAGGCTATAACTAGATCAGCGTTTTATCATCTTCATCAAATAGCAAGACTCAGAGGTCTCATGTCCAGACCAGACTAGAGAAACTCATTCATGCGTTCATCTCCAGCAGGCTGGACTACTGCAGTGGTCTTCTGTCTGGTCTTCCCAAAAAAGCTGTGAAGCAACTGCAGCTCATTCAGAATGCTGCTGCTAGAGTCTGAACCAGAACCAAGAGAACCCAGCACATCACTCCTGTTCTTAAATATCTACACTGGTTACCAGTAAACTACAGAATCCATTTCAAAGTGCTTCTACTAGTTTATAAATTACTCAATGGCATGGGGCCAAAATACATGTTCTTCCAGTATCTCCACCCAGCAGGGCTCTGAGATCCTTAGGAAGCAGTCAGCTGGTAGAACCGGGTCAGAACCAAACAGGGTGAAGCTGCTTTTAGCTACTATGGATGGAATCAGCTTCCTCATGACCTCAAATGTGCCCCAACTCTAGAAACTTTTAAATCAAAATTGAAAACTTTCATGTGTTCATCAGCCTTTGAATGAATGTTTCTTATGCTGCACCTTCTGCACTGTAACTGCTCAGCCTTTAGCTTTGCCTTTTGTCTGATTCTTAAATCTGAATTTAGTTTGTGTCTTTAATTATGGTGTCACATTGATTTTGCTGTTCTTGCTCCTGGAAAGCACATTGAATTGCCTCTGTGTACGAAATGAGCTATACAAATAAAGCTGCCTTGCCGTGTTGTTTCGAAATGGCAGCAATTCTATTTGTTGAGTTAGATTTATACAAACAGCGTTTTTAACCATCAAAATGGACCCAACTCTTAAGTGGATCATTGCTATTTTAATGTCAATTTTCTGAATTTCGGATGTACATGCAAACTGATGGGTTAGTTTACGTCATGGTTCATGACCTGAAGAACATTGTCCTGGATACAAGAGGATAAAGGTAATGGTCCACTATATGAGGGAGCTAGGAGTGGAACACCGTCAAAACAATTCAGTAGAGGTTGTTCAGACATCTCACTACAATATCGCCCGGTCACCCTCCTGTGGTTATTTTTAGAGAGCACATGTCATCAATAGGTGACCTACGAAAAGATTTTTTGTAGGATTTATTGGTCCTCTTTGTCCTGGGAAGCCCTTGGAGTCTCCTGAAGAAGCTAGAGAGTGCTGGCAAACCATCCTATATATGTGAATATATAGTCTAGACATGACCTACGGGGAAAGTTCAGTCGAGGGGTGGAATCTACGGTTGTCTTTCAAACAGTCTCTGCATGCTTTTGGACAATGAACAACGTGACATACTCACTGCTGCAGATGTCAGTCAACAGGGCAGTCCACCATACACTGTTCAAGATGCACCTCTATCTGCTCTTGACTCAAAGAAAAGCCCAAGTCTAAACAGTCCAAAGTTGATGCCAAAGCTGTTTCAAACGAGCCGCACGCCATCTTAGTTTCGCTCATTTGCAATAACATTCCATCCACCAAACAGAGAGTGCTGTGATTGAGATAGAGCGTGGCTAGACCAACATGCAGAGCAAAATTTGTTTTCTTCAGCAACTGACAGTCTAGATTCTAGGCTAAGAGAGTGTCACTGTGCAGAGGACTGTCTGGTCTTCCCTCCTAGAATTGTTGCCTCCTCACGTCATCCTTGTAAGGTGAACTTACATTCACGTAGACTTGCTAAGAACACTTCAAGTTGGCCAACATCCCTCTTTAGTTTTTATACTTTCTTGATCCACTCTCAGAATCTCGCTTCGCCCTGGACGACTGAGAATCGACACCGACAAAATGAGGGATGACTCCGGACCTTTGCGCTGCAGCGTGCAGCTCGTTTACAGCTTTATAAGCTGGGCCAAATTTAGCAGAAGATTTAATAGTGTTGTAAAATGTTGTCACCTGTCTACCTCAGCCTCACAGGTCTTTCATTGGAAATGCCTGAATGACACCATCACTCAAGTCTGCAGCCATAAACTCATCAGGAGCCATATTCTCTGGTCACTGCACATGAATGACTGGGAAGTGGACACACACACACACACACACACTTCAGCTGTGCTGTTTAAAGTTTGACATTGTAGTCAGATGCATGGAGAAAGTGACATTGGCAGGCTAGCCCCTATTCTTGATGAGGTTGAGACAAGCTAGAGGAGATATTACACACGACACCCATCCCCCTCCCCATTTACTATAGTTTGAGCAAATGTTGAAATATAAATTCAAGCTGCAAATGTATTCATGCACTAGATATATTTTATTCTAATTCATGTGATGCAGATCTAGCTGAGTCATGGGACTCCTA
Organism: Aphyosemion australe; assembly: GCA_006937985.1. Classification (NCBI taxonomy): domain Eukaryota; kingdom Metazoa; phylum Chordata; class Actinopteri; order Cyprinodontiformes; family Nothobranchiidae; genus Aphyosemion; species Aphyosemion australe. The sequence goes on along the minus strand of SSNS01000538.1, from coordinate 235,690 downwards.
ATGCATCTATCTTCCACGAAAGAATTAAAAACCTGGCTATACCAGGNAAGATAAAAGGAAAGGGGGGGTGACTGATGGGAGAAAGGAAGGAAAATGGGTCTTTTTGACCTGGTCGGACAATGTGAAGGTTAAGTGGAAAAATAAGTATTAGAAATGTCAATTTTAGTTGGATGAATCTGTTGTTGACAATGTATGTTAAGATTTTGTCACATAGTATTTTAAGATTTGGTAAAGTGTTGTCCACAGCGCAGAACTGGTGTTTTACCTGTTAGTTTCCTGTTCATTGCTGGTAACATTTCTAAGAACTTTTAACTTCTCTAGTTCATCACATGTAAAATATCAGTGTCTGGGTAACTTAGCCATTCATTTGTAGCACTATTCCATTTAATGTGCAAGTGGTTAAGTTCAGCTTTTACAAGTCAGGGTGTGTGCATGAGTGAATGTTGTTGGACACTTTTTTTTAAAGATTTTGTTTTTCTTTTGGTTCTGGACTTCAATTTTAACGTCTGTGGTGCTTAAAGTACCCAAAAAAAGAAACTGGCAATACATTTTTACAAAAATTGACCTGACTACCCATGACTCTATGAAATGTACTTAAGGGCAATGTTCAAGAAAATAAATGAGATTTCTGATAACATTCAATTGTGCTTTTTTATTCAATATCTATTTATTGAGCTTTTTTCAAATATAATTGCAACAATATACATTTTTCTTTATAGGTACATTTTTAACTCACTAGAGTAAGAATTTTATAAATTTTCAACAAGAATATTTGTGTTTGGTGAATTTAGGAATACATGGCATTGAAGGAATAATTATATGTTTATTCAACAAAAATATCTGCATTTAGTGAAGGCAGAAATACATGGCATTGAAACCAGAATTTCATTGTTAGCCTTCCAGTATTATTCTAATTAGGTGAACAAGAAGATCTAAGTTGGCAGAACTCTTGTCAGAACTTGTAAACCTTAGTTAAGTCGACAACAGTGGGCAAAAGTTGAGAATACTCAAATATCTCTTGCATCATGTTGCCTTGATATTTTAAGTTTTCTCAACTTTTTCTTTTTAACAGTGTGGATTCTCATGAAGAGTCAATACGTGTGTGGAAAACAGGAAATAGGAAACCCGTGTTTTAGTTTTCTGTCCCCTTCACTTCCATCTTTTTTAATTATTTACACACATCCTCGTTATTCAGTTCAGCATAAGGAAGTTCTCGGTTGGGTTTACCCCTTAAATACTTCTAGGAAGCCAAAATAAAGAGCATGAGAGAACATATTATTGAGTTCAGTTTGAAAAGAATCCTTTTAATGGAAAATAAAGTGAGCAATGGTGGCTTCCTCTTAATCCCAGTAGGTGCCTTTAATGGGGGCATCACCATAAGGGGATGTGCATACTTTTAAAGAGTCCATATAAGTACTGTCAGAGGAATATGGAGGAGGCCTGCAGCAGCTGTGGCAGAAAGTTCTGAAGTAATGGAAGTAATGATAGGAAGGCTACAGCTTAGAAAGCCAGACACAAATATTTGTGCAGCAGGAACTTCTTTATGAGACGTTCTGTGTGTTGCTCTCCACCAACTCTTCTGGAGAACTCCTTTGTAAAGTCGTATTTTTGAGGGGGTTATTTTTGTCTCAACGGGCATTCCACCAATTGATCAACTCAAGGAACAAAATGGAAGCCAGCGTCCCAAAAGGAAACGACTGAAAATGGTGGATAACATCATTTTTCCGAAAGTTAAATGTTACTAACAGTTTTAAAACCAAGAAAAAGCCTCTGTACAACATTTTTGTCTGTTCTCAAAGTACGTGAAGGACATGGTTCTGATCAGAGTTTTGTGCTTTTTATTCAAACATAAATAGACACAGGGCACGTTCCTCCCGACTAATAAGTGTTGCAGACATTTGTGTTTGTTTCTTTAGTTTAAGTGAAATGCAATTAAAATAAGGTCAAAGCTTTTTTATATATTTGTCCAACAAATAATTACTTCTGCAGCTTGAAAGAGCTTCATTCAGTTAGTTCTGTTCTCTGTGAGGTAGAAAGTGTCCTCTCTTCAGGTTAAACTGATGTTGTTTACAACTACAGGGTCAATTTTTATTTATAAAGCACATTCCATTGTTGCTCACGCAACCCTAAGTGCTGTACATACAGAACCAACGCATTAAAGTAACTGGTTGAACGCGGAATTACAACTGTTGAAAACAACTCTGCTGCAGCCTGGAAGATCTGCTGAATAAATTTTACTCAAATTAAAAATATTTTACTCTGAAAGACTACATTTGGTCCCACGGAGTCAAATGTACTCTCTCATTTTACCTGTAGCTAGCGCTAACAACAAGCTAACACTAACATGAGCCAACTAATACTAAAATAAACCACGAAGTAAAAAGATGCACACTATTGGACAAAAAATATTATTACTTACGAGTCCAGTAGCAACAAAGCCAGGTCACCATCAGTCCGTGATTTTGTAGCCTCCTTTAGCTCCCTCAAGCTAGCGTAGGCCGCGCTGATGTTCACTCTGGTTTTAGCTCTTTGCTTCACCTCCAAAGACATTACTCTGTTACTTTTACTTCCAGGCTCCTCCATGATGCCAACAAAAAAAGCAAACTTCTTTTTCTTCTTGTGTTTTTTATTGACAATCGGCAAACTGAAAATGCAAACTGCTAGCATTACAGCTAACAGCCATAAAGCAGGTATAAGAGCGCCCCCTAGAACACCTACCCGCTCCACAAAACTATCTAGTGTGGTTTTTGGTCAGCAGAGAGCTGCAGAGTGGTGTCAGATATGAAACTGGTCAAGTTTCTAACTCAACAATCACTGAGATCAATGTTAAAGCGCTAGCTTAAAGTTTGAAAAACTATCTATTGTTACTTTAATTAAACACAATAAGAGACACTAGAGTAAAAAATTATGATTACATAAGAACAACACAGCGGTAATAAAAACACACAACAAATAATCATTAAAAGCAAAAAAAAAAAAAAAAACAAGGCTAAAACAATAAGCTGCTCAGGTCAGCTTGCATTTAAAACCAAGTTAAATAAATAAGTCTTAAGAAGTTAAAATGCTCCAGACTGCATAGTCCTCAGATATAGGGCCGTGATATACTTGCTGTTTGGCGATGCGAACGTGTGTTTTAAATGGCTGCCATGCATAGCTTGCATTGATTTGAATCGTAGTTTGTGCGCATCCCCCGAAATTAACGCGACACGACGCACCCGAATGCTGTAATATACGAGTAGGTGGAGTTGACAAAACGAGCGAGAAACAATCACCATGGTGACTCCGTCTCTGGTTTAGAGGTCTTTCACACCATCTACGATACCGCTGCTGTCTTTTTTTCTGCTGTAATCTCAAAATTAACCAGTTACTGATTTCTTTTATTGACGCCATGTTTGTTTTGGTTGCCCGGCTCTCTATCCGGTCTGAGTACTCTCGTTTGCCCCCTAGTGTAACACTCCAGTACTACATGCAGTGCAGCGCTGTGTAGCAGCAAGTATATGAATAAAGATGCAGCCTGCTGCTTGCGCCAACGCGAGGTTAAACAGAAAGTATATCACGCCCCTTAGTGGGAGTACCTGTCTTAGGTATTAATACAACTCAGCTGATTGCTGAAGTTTTATCATATCAGCTCTCAGTGGTTTAGTCTGAAACCCAGACGTAAACTGGTCTATATTACTTTGTTTTTATATATTCTGATGTTTACATCGACCTGCAGTCACAGTTATTTAAAAAACCATGAATTACATTCTTGACGTTTTAAGAAATGTTAAATAAACTGCTGCATGTTGAGTGTGTGGGTTTTAAACAGTGAAGGAATCAATTTGAGTTGCTTTGAACCCACAGCATCATTACGTTTGTTACTTTGACAACAAGACCGTGCGTCTTACCTTTAAGAAAGTGTTGAGAGCAAAATAATGTTTTGTTCCTCTCACAGCTGCAGCCATCCCCTGGGCTGCAGCCTCTTTGTTTCATCTACGTGCTTTTTTTTTCTGGGAACCCTAAATAACTCTTGCCACATGGTCATTTTCTCAAACCTCTTTAAGGTTTATTACACAAAATGAGAGAACCAATCCACAAATAAATGGAAACAAATTGAAATAAAGCGCTGCAAATGGACAACAGAACTGCCTTGACTACATCTGTAAACGATGCTTAAACCAAATACCCACTTTCACAAAAATCTACATAGAAATAATCACATTTAGTTGAATATATAATATTTCTTGTATTATTTAGCTAAATTCTGGGTATTGTCTGTGAGCAGAGCGGTGTTTGATCATGATTCGGTATTATAACTCAAATTGAGTCACAATATCATTTGATTCAATTCAATTCAATTCAGTTTATTTCTATAGCGCCAGATCACGACAAGAGTCGTCTCAAGGCACTTCACAAAGTAAACATTCCAATACAGTTCAGTTCATAAGCCAATCAGTAAAAAAGTTTCCTATATAAGGGACCCAGCAGATTGCATCAAGACACTGACTAGTGTCATTGTGTTGGTACAATCCTCCACCATTTGATCTTGATTTGTTTTAGGATCCAATGATCGATTTCTTCAAGCTTTCTTTGGATTCTGGAAAGGTGCCCCTCCACTATGATGGCGGCTAATTGCTGCAAAGTACTTTCGCGGCAATTATGCAACGCTACTGGAAAGGAGGGGTTGGAGAAAACATAAAGTTAACAGCTGAGATAACAGGAAATACTCAAATCTGTTTTATTTGTATAGCGCCTTACAGACATAAGGTATGTCACCAAGGCGCTTTACGGAAACAATAAAACAAGCACAAAAAGCACAGGAATACAGTATAACAACTAAAATAGGTAAACGCCAAGTCGTAAAAGTATGTCTTCAGCCTTGTTTTAAAAACTGCCACAGAGGTAGAAGCCCTTGTGAACTGGGGAAGCTCGTTCCAAATCTTCGGACCTGCTATTGAAAAAGCCTGATCTCCTTGCGTCTTCAAGCGTGACCTTGGGACTGAGAGCAGCACGAGGTCTTAGCATCCGAGCCGGGACAAGATGGAAGGTTGCCAAGTAAGGCAGCGTCAGCCCATTCAACATTTTAAAAATCAGTAAAAGAATTTTAAAACCAACTTAGCTAGAGTACCCTGGCTCACACCAAATAGGGCATAATTACAGTAGCCCAGGCGTACCATAACAAAGGCATGAGCTACAGTCTCAAGATCATGTCTTGATAGGAATGGTTTCACCTTGGACAAGCGTCGCAATTGATTACAGGAGGAAGAAACCACTCCAATAACGTGGGTGTCAAAGCAGAGGGCACTATCTAGCTTTACGCCAACATTAGCTGCTGACCACTGAAAACACCATCGTCAATTGTGGAGGTATCCATGTGGCCATTTGGTCCAAATATTACTGTCTCCATCTTCCGTTCATTGAGGCACAGAAAGTTTCCAGAAATCCATGTCTTGATCTCAGCCGAACTTCAAAAAGTTGTTAATAGAGAGATCACCTGACTTAGGGCGATGGTGGCAGAGGAGTTAAGTGGCAGCCTTGCAATCGTAAGGTTGCAGGTTCGTGCCCCGCTCAATCTGTCGCTGTTGTTGTGTCCTTGGGCAAGACACTTAACCCGCCTTGCAGGTGGTCTGAGGGACTGGTGGCATCTGTGCTCGGCAGCCTCACCTCCATCAGCGCGCCCCAGGGCAGCTGTAGCTACAATGTAGCTCATC
>SSNS01000538.1:100000-225000 GCA_006937985.1 Aphyosemion australe | reverse complement strand
TACATTTCGGGGGAGCCTTATTAAATTGTTCAGAGTTTTGATGTATTCAAAAGTGGGTGTATTGAGGTTGGCATGGGGTCTCTGGAGAGCTGCAATTTCACCCACGTCACGCTGGCGTTGCATAAAAAGGCAGAAAAAGGAGACCAGCTATGTTGGGAAATGCAAAACAAAGTGGTTTTGCAATCAGATTTCGTGACAAACAGCCTCCAAGCTTTACGTTTAACTTCATTTCCATATACATGTAGCTGCTTTAACACCGTACTTCCATTTATTGTCATGTTTCAAGAAACATGAATAAGACAACCTGACGTAACCAGAAACCCGTCTAACAATTGTCCAAGTTGTGGTGACCCATTGTTTTCTGTAAGATGAGGTTGGATTTAATTCAAAACTTAAGACTTTCACCTAAAGTGCTGATTAGTTCTTAGAATGAGTCGTTTTTTTTACTTGTTGACTGTTTTCTTCCAGAAACCTCTTTAGAGGCAGATGCTTTTATTCAAAGCCACTTACAGAGGATGATTTACGATGATGTCAATCAACCTAACGTGTGTTTTTGGTCTGTGGGAGGAAACCAGAATACCCAGAGAAAACCCACACATGCATAGGGAGAGCGTGCATGCTAACTCCTCACAAAAAGACCTGCGACCTTTTTGCTGCGAGGCAACAGAGCTACCAACTGTGCCCTTGTGCAGTCTATTATGGATTTATATTCCTTCATAATTTAAAATAAATGACTGAAAAATTGACAGCTGTGAGAGCTACCATATTGGTTTCAATGGTAGAGAGTTTGCAACCTGCCTCTCTGTCCGGGAGACAAACACAAAAGTGTTAGTTATCGCCATAGAAACAATCTGATAGAGTTATCACAGCAATGTCGTCACAGAGAAACGTGTTCATAACATTGGTAGACATCTTGACTCTAAGCAGAGTTTTTGAGGGACTGATTACTTTTGTATTTATACCCTTTCTGCCATAAAAAGATCAAAATATTACAGTTGAAATATTTAAAGGTGCAATATGTAAGAATGACAGCCTGTGGTCAAATGTAGGTACTGCAGCCCGTTTTCCAAACAAACCCTTCTCACTGCCGTTCTGTGAGTTTCATGGCTGTTGCCAGTTATAGATCAGCGCCAGAAGATTCTAGATGACAAGCAAAGACGAGTCATATAATAAGTTGATAAGTAGATAAATATATTGGTGTTTTGAAAAAGTAGCTTGAGATAATTTTAGAGATGACTATTTGCTTCGAACTCACTGCTAGCATTGTTAGCTCAACGTTAGCCTCTAGCTGCTTCACCCGATATTAGAGTAAAACAAAAAGATGTCGTGGCTTCTTAGGAGTACAAGTAATAACTTCTGGGTCGCTCCTGTTTACTGGCTTTGTTTATTTAAACAACACTGGTGTCAAATTACAAATGCCAACGCAGACTTGACAACCCTGCAGGCTAACCGATTATAAACAATAACTATATTTCTGTTTGGCCTTTTTGAAAGGAGAAGACATTAGTGTTGTGATTATTTCACTGTAGAATTTTTTCATATTCCTCCATTAATAGTAGGATTCAAATCAAATGGATTTAAACAAATAAAAATGGCAGAACATAGACGTCATTGCATGCTCTTTTGATTTGAGGCAACCACTGGGAGGTTGTGGGTTCAAATCTACGGTCGGGTCATACCAAAGACTTGAGCAATGGGACCCAGTGCCTCATTGCTTGTCACTCAGCATTAAGGGGTTGGATTGGGGGGGTTAAACCACCAAATAGTTCCAGAGCGCGGCCACAGCTGCAGCTCACCGCTCCCCATGGGGAAAAATAACGAGCGATTGTCTTATTAAAAGTCTTTACTGTAGTTTGATACCTTTCTGATTCACATAAACCCTGATGCTGTTTTTAAATGTAAGGCACACGTTTAATTAGATTTATATAAGCAACGATAGATCATAACTTAAAAATTAGGGGTGGGACTCGATTAAAAAAATAATCTAATTAATTAGAGGCTTTGTAATTAATTAATCTTGATTAATCGCATTTTAATCGTTCAAGAAAATTTTTAATTACAAATAATAAGACAGAGAATCAAACAATAGTCAATACATTATTATTGTAAACACAAGCTCTTTTAATTTCTAAAAAATGCTTTAAAATGGTATTTAAATTCAAAACAGGAGAATATATGTATATATATATATATATATATATATATATATATATATATATATATATATATATATATATATATCATATATATATATATATATATATATATATATATACTATTTTAAGTATATATATATATATATATATATGTATATTACTGGCAAAAGTAGTAATACTAATAGTATAATACTATTTTAATAATGGGTTGATTTGATTTAGCATCATTAGAGACAGAAACAAAGGCAAAAACACATGAAGAGGGATTTCTGATCACTCATGTGATTGTAGTGTTAGTTGTGTTTGGAGCACATACAAAAGGTTTACATGGTCTTGTAGCCAAGGCTCTGAGCTTTCTTTAGAGGTGCAGCTTGACTAGATTGATATTTAGGGCATGGATTTTGCTGCTAAACTTCAACATCCCCTAATTGGGCGACCCTCGGGCTTAAAGGGTTGAATGGGTTAATTTTTTAACGCGTTTTTTTCTAATTAATTAATCATAATTAACGCGTTAAATTTCCACCGCTAATAAAAATATGTACGAAAACAAGGCAGCTTTATTTGTATAGTACTGCAATTCAATGTGCTTTTTAAACAAATCTTCACATATTTAGCAGATCTGCAGGCATTCACAGTTCTTCATGGATCCATGGAAACGAAACTTCTGGCACTTACAGATAAAGTTGTTTTCAGGAACTCTGATTCTAATCTTTGTCCTCCAGTATTCCCCTCACTCGTGCTCCAGCTTCATCTGTGAGGATTTTGGGGGAAAAGCGCTCACGTCGGATCCGGTTTTTATTTCATGGCTGAGCAGAACTTGGCAGCGCTAACCGAGCAACACATTTGCATTTGCCCGACCAAACCATTATTTTTATAGACCATTTTCACAATTACATATTCTTTGTGTTAATGCTACTTTCAGATGGAATTACTTCTTTATGTGGTCCAATGCTTGTAGTCCATTAATTTGCTTTTATTGCCGCTAAATTAGATTCATTTATGCCCTCTGGCAAGGGAGTATAATGTGCATAAAAATAACTCATACTACTAAACATTTGTTCTCACAATATTCGTCTCAAGTGCACCGTAGGCATGCTGCATGAACGCCAGTAACCTCCAAAGCTCCTTCATGTCTCCAACAGTTGTGAAATGAACTAAATAACGTTGTGATTTGAGCTGCTGTACGTCACAGGCAGCCTCCATCATGTCTCACCGCCTACTTCCTACTTTCCCCGGGACCGTTTTCTCTGCGGAGCTGGCACTGAGATGGTAATAATATTGTCACCTTCACCCACAACATTCTGTGCAGGCGGTGCTCTTTCTCTTTTATCCTTTAACATTATGTTTTACTGCCACTATCGCTGCATTATGAGAAATGTTTGCCTTCTGTAGGAGAAAGCGCTCTGACTCCTGGGTCACTTTGAGAATTGGGTGTGATTGCTGTGTGTGCGCCGAGCTCTGAAATACATTTTCCACAACAAAAAGCAACGCTGATTGTTCAGCAGCTTGAACTAAGTTAAGGAAGAACAAAACAAGGCTGTAATGGAAGGGCAGCAGCACAAGAGGAGCTCGAGATGTTTTTTTTTTTTTTACTTGGAGAAGATCCGTCTCGCTGTTTCTTAAGAATTGCAGCTAAAATATCAGAAAGATAAAAATAATGAAACTCAGCTGCATTAGGTTAAAGATCAGAAATGTTGGAAAACATAATTTGTTTTCTGTATTAATTTAAAGGAGCATTTCTGCTAAATTCAAGATTATTGCTGTGTAAAAGTTGTGAATAATTACTGAGCTTTTTAACCAGCTGATGTTACGAGATTGATGAGCCAACTACTAGGCTAAGACCCTGGGTATCCCACAAAACAAAGATTTTTTTTTACAGTTTTTTTACAGTCATCCACATATACGAACATATGCGGCACCAAAAACGATTCTTTCAAAAATTCTGACCAAAGTGGAGGCGTGCAAATTCCCCGTTGTCAGCATTTGCTAGTAGACGTAAATTACCGGGGTTTTAGGTTTCACATCATCACTGCTCGCAACAAAAATGCTCTAACATCACATGTGCAATCTGTGTTTACACTCGATTATTTTTTAAAAATGAATTACTACTCTGTGTAGGACAGTGGTTCTCAACCTGGGGTCCGTGACCCCACAAGGGTGTCCCCACAATTTTGTCAGTGCTGAGATATTATGTTTACCAAGATTATATTTGTAAAAATTACATGTATAAAATCCAGATAACACACCCAATAGTACAATCAATACTTTGTAAGAGGCATGACTTTGTATGTCTGTATAAAGTTTGGAATTATTCATTTTTAATTGTGTGCATGTGGGTAAGTTTGGGTTGGGGGGCCCTGGCTTATCTTGGACACAGGAAAGGGGTCCTCGTGAAAAAAGGTTGGGAACCACTGATGTAGGAGACCAACTGTGAAAGATACAGACGATTTAGGGGAACTACTGCAGGGGTAGGCAATCCTGGTCCTCGAGAGCCACTATCCTGCATGTTTTAGCTGTTTCCCTGCTCCAACACACCTGATTTTAATCAGCAGGTGGTATAACAGACTTCTGCAGAGCTTGATGACCTGCTGAACAGGTGATCCACTGAATCAGGAGTTTTACAATGAAAACATGCTGGATGGCGGCACACGAGGACCAGGATACCCTGTACTGCAGGCTTGACATGCCTATGAATGTGCTTCATAACGTTCTGGATCTGGAGCTGAGAATGAAGTGGTGTGGACCCAAGTTTTTTCTTAGATGGGGGGGGGGGGGTATATTCGGTTTTACAAAACCAGGTTACGTGTGTGCATGGCCTGAGTGCATAAGATCAAAGTGTGTTACTGCTGTCTCCAAACTGCTTCAGACATTATTACCTGCATAAGACTTCATGTTTGTTCATAAATTGTGCGACATTTAAGTTTGGACACACCTTCTCATTCAATGTGTGTTCTTTATTTTCATGACCATTTACATTAGTAGACTCTCACTGAAGGCATCATGGCTATTGGACCAAGAAGGAGAGTGATGGAGTGCTGTGGCAGATGGCCTGGCCTCCACAGTCACCGGCGGACCTGAACCCAATCAAGATGGTTTGGGGTGAGCTGGCCCGCAGAGTGAAGGCAAAGGGGCCAACAGGTGCTAAACACCTCTGGGAACTCCTTCAAGACTGTTGGAAATCCATTTCAGGTGACTCCCTGTTGAAGCTCATGGAGAGAATGTCAAGAGTGTGCAAAGCAGTAATCAGAGCAAAGGGTGGCTATTTTGAAGAAAATAGAGTAAAAGATGTTTTCAGTTATTTCCCCTTTTTTTGTTAAAGGAGTCGTCACCTGAAATCTTCACTTTTCCACTTGAACAAATGTCTATAATGGCCTCCTAATGATTTTTCACTGGCTGAGAAGTTGATATTTAACATTGAAGCGTTTGTTTAATTCTGTCTTCTTCAACCAGCTCACATGCACCCCACCAGCACGCGCACTCCAAAACCAGAACTTGAGCTCTGGCCTATATGCCGACACAAAGGCCGAATATAAACAAATATGAACCAGCAGCGAACAAACCAGCACAACAAAGCTCATTTCATAACGTGAAACTCATAAATTATGTCTTACCGTTGACGACTTGTGTTATAATCCGTGTTATGGGAAACAAAACTCCGATCGGTTTGTGTATTCCATCTTCACAACAGCATAAGAGCCGATGCCTGGCTGTTAGCTTGCTTTGTCCCAACTCAACAACAAGCGAGGACGCCATTACACGCGAGGCTCGGGCTCTTACTGTTGGATCCCGTAGGTCACTGCCAGGTCGGGTTCAGTTATAACTTTTGTTGTTTTGGAGCGAGACGCTGAAGCTGCTTCCTGCTTCCTTCCACCAATCACCGCGCCCCTCAGTCCTGCGCGTGTCCGACACAGCTGAAATATCGCGTGTGATCTCGCGAGAAGATATGCCCTTTACAAAAAAGGATCAAAAAAGCACATTTTAATTTATTTTTCCAATATAATTTATTTTAATGGTCTAAAAGACTATAATAGGATGTAGATATCCATGGTTTTATAGGTGATGACTCCTTTAAGTACATAACTCCACATGATTTGGATTAAAATGAATAAAAATTTTTATTTGGATCAAAACCTTTTTCAACACAAGGTCAGGCTCCTCATCATTTTGTGTTGTTGAAATACTAAAATGCTGCTTTTCATGAATTCCTGCCTGTTTGATTTCATTAGCAAGGTGACAAAATCAAATAAGAGTCTTAAAATGTTTCATACAGAAATGCTTTTATTCTGAATTCCACCACATCCACTCTATTCAGAACTTTGTTGAACTTAATTCCCTCATTTAATTCAAAACGTTTCTGCTCCACACTCGTTCCTTTTTCTTTGTTTTATTTTATTTTTTCCGAGGGTCATAACCAGCATGAGAAAATCAAATGCACGCTTAGTCCCCGCTCCCTCTTAAACCCACGGCTGAGAGAAAATTTAACATTTCGATGATGAGCCGCATCAGAGAGCTGCTTCTCTGTCCTACAAATACAGCTAAACATTCCACGCAGATGCTACTTTTGATTGTCGTAATGCATAACAAATTTAAAACCAAATCACCATGCAGAAGAATAATGACAGCAGCACAATACCAGACGCCCCGGTGCATGATGGGGCATATGTTGTGTTCCATTAAATGTTGGAACGGGGATATTCCCTGCTGCTCGCTGTAATTGCAATGTTATTATGTTACAGAGGTTTAGCTCAAAAGAAAAGAAAGAAAAATGAATGCATGGGAGATCTGATTCAACCAGAAAATTAGCGAGTCTTCTTGTAACGTTCGTTGTCCGAGTGTTTTTCTCCTTTATTTTGAAACCGTTATTTAAAATTGTTTCACATTCTATTTGAGTATTTACCTGCTGAACGGATAAAGAAGCCATTTCCATTCCCCTTTTTCTCTTTTTTGACCCGTCTCACAGATGCATCCCTTTGTTCCTCTAACGTGTGATCAGAAATACTCTGGGCGGTGTCGGTTTCTGAGCCTGCCCTTCCACGCTGACTCCTTTTATCATATGTAATGGTTAAACATCAGAGAGGTCTTAGAGAATAGCTGTGTGAGGTGCATACTACTTGTAGCACAAAGCACCTGGAGGACAAAAAGCACTTTTATTCCAGGGCTCGGAGTAAGACATAAACCCCTGCAAATTACAACAGACTCCAAACCGCTGGGAGAGGCACCTGCGATAAGGGGCTTTGATGCTACGTCTTCACTACTGCCCCCAAGCAGCCATCAATCAACAAAAATCTAAAGCTTAGAGGAGATCTAAACCCCAGAAATGTTCTTCTGAAACCACACAGCACAGAATGCTGCTGCTTTTATGTGCTCTGTACCAAAGACCAGCAGCAGTCTGCAGCTGAGACACACAGTTACGCAACAGTTTATAGATTTGTGACTTACTAAACGACTAAAGTTTCATTAAACGGCCTCTGAACTGAATTAAGATCAAAAAGATTTGATTTCTTTTATTTTGCTGGTCTGCTTTTAGAATCTCAAAAATAATAAAGTTCTTGTGATGTAAAAAAAATAAATTAAAAGTTACTGCCTGGAATAATTAATTATTTTCATTACGGTCCGGATCACACGGTGAGATAATTATGCAGATTTTTGACCCAGTTCGCCCCTTCCGACACGCCCGATTACACTAATGGCTTTAAAACACTTTTATCATATGTCGCTACCATGTCTGGTGTGTTACGAGTGCTCTGGTCTGCGTGGAAACACTTTGAGACCATTTTCACTAAATCGCTAACGTGTTGGGTTGTCTAGGTCTGATTTTTGTAGCCAATCAGGAAACAAATGATAAAAGGTAAACGACCTGCATTTGAATAGCGCCTTTCTGAGTCAGAGGACTTCAAGGTGCTTTATACTACATCATTCATCCATTCACATACTGGTGGTGATGAGCTACATTGTAGCCACAGCTGCCCTGGGGCGCACTGACAGAGGCGAAGCTGCTGAGCACAGACACCACCGGTCTCTCCGACCACCACCAGAAGGTAAGGAGGGTGAAGTGTCTTGCCCAAGGGCACAATGACTGCAACAGACTAAGTGGGACTCAGAAACGGTTATTTTCTGTGATTTATTATTGCCGTGTGTGGTCTCTCATGTTTTGAAAATCCTCTAACAATTTAAGCGAAGCGGGCCTTAGATGTTCACTCAGTGCATTATTCATGTTCACTGTGTAGGTGGTATTGTATGTGTTAATTGTTATATATTTGCCATAGCTGCTTTTATGTTTCTTTTAGACCTTGCTTCTGCAGTGTCTTGAATTTTTGTTGTATATTTTTTTTTACAATGACAATAAAAAAATCTGAATCTGAAAAAAAGATGGATTTAGTTGTAAATTTGACCAAAGTTAAAGAGGCAATATGTAAGCGAAGAGACGACGAGTCATGCACAGTAGTTGATCAGTAGATAAATACAAATGGTCACATCTGGTGTTAGCACTCTTGGGTGTTCTACAGTAAGGAGCACTTTCTACAATTATTACAGTAATATTTCTCTGGCATTACAGGAAGTGTGGTTGTTTGCCGTCTTGCTGTTAGCTTGATGCTATAGTTCTGAACGACTCATTAAAGTAGCTCTCCGGAGTATTTTGTTTTCTGATGGCACCATCTAGTGGCTGACAAGCGTATCACACCAAGAGTTGGTCGATTTGGTAATTTAAGATGACGACTGCACGTTTCTTGTTTATGAATGTGCTTCTGTAGCCGACAAACAGCTAAAACACGTTGTTTTACAAGTATTATTCTCATGTCATGTTGTGCTTTCATATATTTATATTTTAAAGACTTACTTGTACGTGAAAAGTTATTCAACTCTGCATCAGCCGAGGTACTTCCTTAACCCTATAGCACGTAATGCTATTGGTTAGTTCTGACTGGCGCTCAGTTTCCTATTGCACGGAGCTCTACGGGGCAGGGGGCGGGCTTAGAAACAAAAAAGACGTATTGCTTACATCATATCACACTACATGATAAGACAATCACTTTTACGGATTTCTGAAAAATCATACATAATTCCCGAAAGGGGAAAACTCCGGATTGCTGCTTTAAAGGAAGTAAAACACCACGACTGACTCATTATTCACTTCACACATATATTTCACTGTAATATCCAGTTGTTGGTGATTGAAAAAGTATTTTGAGATATTTTTAGAGCCGACTATTTGCTTCTAATTCACTGTTAGCATTGCTAGCTCAACATTAGCCTCTATAGCCTTCTACACGTGATATTAAAGTAAAACAAAAAGATGCCGTGGCTTCCTAGGGGTACAAGAAATAACTTCTGGGTCGCTCCTGTTTACTGGCTTTGGATCTTTAAACAACTCTGGAGCTTTTTGACTGCTGGTGTCGAATAATAAATACCGGCGCTGCAGCGTTAGCTAAGCGCAGACTCGACAACCTCATGGACTCAAGGTTGTAAAAAAAAGCCTACGTCCCTCTTTGACCATTTTGAAAGGAGAAAAACTGAAAACCTCCAGCCGGCTGAGAAGAAAATCTGTTTCAGTAAAACCTTCCTTCTACCATGATTGAGACATTAGACTGTTTTGTGATTATGTCGCTGTAGAATTCTTACATATTGCTCCTTTAACTTGTTGAAAATTGTATTGACAAAAGAGAGTTCTCACAAATGTTTTACACTATTTTGCAAATATTGCCTAAAATCGCAGATTTGAGATTCTGGCTGTTTTGTGATTATTTCACTGTAGATTTCTTACATATTGCTCCTTTAAAGTCCATGACTTCTTTCATACAACGTAAGCAGAGTTAGACCACACATAAAAATTTATTTTATTCAGTGTATTAACAAACTGTATTATACATTTTATAGACAATGTTTTTTTAACATTTGCTTCACAAACAACAGCATTATAAAAATAAAAGCACATGTAACATTTATCGCATCATGTTATATTGTTTTCATGGGGAATCTGCGTCTTACAGCATGTATTCATTTTATTTTATTATTATTTTTTTACAAAAATGAGTAGTAGCGTTTTAATAAAAAGAGTAATGTTTGCAGAAAGCAAAAACAGAATAACAAATAAATAAAAACAAAGAGGTCGTATCGTGTTCCGCGGTAAAATGGAGGAAAAGGATCGTAGCAAAGAATAAACACGGAGAACAAAGCAAAAATCATGCTGGTGCTGGAATGATTCGTGAGATGATTACATTGCTTTGATTATACTTTCTCAGTAAAAGCTTTTGTTCGTGTGTGAGTGACTCAGATTTGTGCAGCCTACTAACATCAGTGAAGTGGTGAAATGTGAGTGGCAGCAGATATAAAATTATATCGTGAGCAAAGTTTTTCTCATCAGGAAAAAAAGTAATGAGGCAAATATGGTGAAATCCTACTCCGTTCTACGATGTTGTACAAATTTATAAGAAAAGCTGACATAAGAATCCCAGCTGTGCTGTTGAGATTCACCACCGCTGTTAAAAATGTCCCCAGACCGTCCTTTTTACTGCTTTAGGATTGCTCTTAAACCCTCCGTGAGCCGCTGTGACGGCTGCTCTGTCGGTGCATCTGTGCACCTGGCCGCCTGCCCACTTATTAGCTACATAATTTGGTCGTTTCATATTCAATGGACTTGGGCTGCTTGGCGCTGAAAGTCTGCAGTGCCGCCTGGATCCTGGCGACATCTGTGGTGGACAGTTTGAGCCGATGCCGCAGCAGACAGGAGAAGAGATCCAGGGGCTGAGCTCCGGGCGGGGAGAGCCTGTTGACCCGATCCCGGATCTCCAGCAGCTGCAGCAGGGCCGAGTCCTGCGATCCCTGAGTATACGGGTAGTCCAGCTGTAAAATCAGGTCCTGGATCGCCTCTGGGTCAAAGTGCATACTGTAACCATACACCTGGATGCTGTTGATCTTCATGTAGCCAAGGTTTTGTCCCGGTTCCAGGTACTCCAAGGGTTCAAAATATACAGTTCCATTCCCGTTACTGGAGGGTCCCCTGATCCGGCTCCGTAGGTAAAAGTGGACCGTCTCAAAAAATGTTTTCCACTTGTTGCCTAAAGTCAAAGTCCAGTTATAACAGTCATAGGGAAGGTCTAATTTAGTCCTCTCCCAGTCTGGGTAATTGTTCTGGTCAATGGGCATGATCCAACTCTCTGAGTGGCTTCCCCCAAATGGGTTGATGTAGACGGACAGCATGGGGTCAAGGGTGCTGTTCTTGGTAAGGCAGATCTGTAAGGACATCCCCAGGAGCATGTGGACATGGTTGGACTTGTATTTATTACTTTTCAGCGTCAGCAGCATCCTCTTCCTCCACGACGGGTCAAACCAGTTATTCAGCCTGACGTCGTTGCTGACGAAGATGCCGTGGATGCTGATCCGGTTGTCCTTTTTCTGCAGGAGGTAACGCAGCTCCATGTCCTGCAGGTCCGTCTCAAAGCCGATGTAGTGGTCGGTGGAGTCGGGCACCTCGTTGCGGCACACGCCCTGGCTCAGCATGAAGCCCTGGTTGCAGGTGGCGCAGCGGGAGCGGTTCTCGTAGGAGCAGGATGCACAGGAGGTGCCCTCGCCCACCGTGCAGGGGATCACACCCTGGCAGGGGGGATGCTCGTAAGGGCAGGAGCAGCTTCGGGTCTCCTCCAGGTAAGAGCCGATGTGGTTGTTTTCACTACAGTAGATGATGGAGAGGATGTAGTTGAGCCAGTAGCCCACGGGCCTGTAACGGTACCAGAGTAGCAGGTTAGAACAGAGAAACCAACACCAGCAATCATCCTTCAACACTTTCATTGATTTGGAAAATAAAATCAATGCAGGTCCATCAACAAGGTGCAAACACGATCAGCTGCGATGATTAAAGTTTATTCTTTAGTGTTTATGATACTGAGGCTGTGTCAGACTCATCAATTATGCTGCCTGGTTGCTGTTATAAAAAATAATAATAATCTTTATTTCCTTTCACATATTTCTGAGGACACATCCTTCACTTTCATGCATGAATCTAATTAAACATGATTTAAGGAGCTCATCTAAAGCCTCCAAATGATGGAACCTCACTGAAGTCAGCAGTGATGTCATGAATCGGAGGCGTGTGCATCAGTTTTGGTGTAAAAGACGACTGAAGTTATGATTTATCTGTTTTGGGAGTGGGAGTGGGGGGGGCGTCGTGAGAGAGGATCTACAGCTCCTATTCTCTTCAAGCCCGCTATGCAAAACCAATGGTTTGGAAATCCTTCTGAATCCCTGAAAGATGTGATCAAATCTCAGCAGAACTAAAATCCCGTCCACATTTATTGTCTTTCAGGATTTAAAGCGTTTACTGGAAGAAAGGATTTTCAGCAAGTGCTCGAAATCCTTAACATTTTTTAAATGTTGTTTAATACAGTCGGATGCATCATGGATTACCAGATGCTGCATGTGTGACTAAAACTTTTCCATGTAACTTAAGCCAGAATCTCACTGGGCTGCGATCGATTGTTTTCGACATTCCTGAGGGAGTTCCCAAAATGTTTCCTTACTTGTAGAGCTATGTTTTCATTTCTGGAAATCTAAACACGTTCACTTGGGTGAGACGGTGTTTTTTCTCAATTAAGTCACGGAATCCGTAATTTTAGGAAGGTAGCACTTTGTGTGCAACAGTGATTAAAATTGTGACAGTGACTAAAATTACACGAAGGATTTGCAGGAGCCGATTTAGACTTGGGACTACAAAACACTGCTGTAAGCCACCGCTGCATGGCGCATGGATATAACACAGCGGTTGAAAATAACGTGCGATTTGCACAGTATTTCTTTCCGTAGTTTTATGTTTAGGCGTAATATAAGAAGACGCCTTACTTGTGTAGCAAAGGGATGTGAAAACCAGCCGAAGACATACAGCAGCAGGATATTTCACGTTCTTCCCACAGATGTTTGTTTATGGAAGCTTTTTCAACCGCTGTGTTATATCCATGCGCCATGCAGCGGCGGGTTACAGCGGTGCTTTGTCGTAATGTAGTCCCAAGTCTAAATCGGCTCCTGCAAATCCTTCGTGTTACTTCTTACTTTTTATTTGCAGTCGATGATTATTGAGCTCACCAGGAATAACTGGTATCATTATTGAGTCATTTTAATCACTGTTGCTCACAAAATGCTAGCACCTGCCATTCACTTCCATTGCTTATGCTAAAGCAGACAGGCTGCTGCCAGATCAGAATTACTGCTCTGGTTACAAAATGCTTTTTTCTCACTTATCTAACTGTGGGGAATACAGAAATAGACCAAGTTTCACTTAGGGGTGGAATATCCCTTTAAAGCACAAAAATAATGCAAACAAATTAAAACCTCCAGAACTCATTTGCAACAAGAACATTTGTACAAAAATGCAGGAATTCACTGTAGAAACTCTTTTTTAGAAAGTAAAAAAAAAAAAAACATTGTTTTTAGATGTTTTATCTTAGATCTGCAAAAACAGAATTACATTAAATAAGGTAAATATTCCTAGTTATGATCACATTTTCTGCTTTTGAGTAAAAAAATGCCAGTGGGCTGAGCAAAAGTTGAATCTGTTGGATTTATCTGACCTTAACCTCATCTCAAGTAATGTTTCTGCAGGATTTATTTTTCTTTTTAGACTAAAAATACAATAAAAGTTCTAAAAACAATATATTTTTTAACTTTCTTGAAAATCAGTTTGTTAATTTACAGTTTTGGCACAAGTGACTGTGTCCTCATTCAGTGTAAATCCAACTGAAATGTGCGGATGTATTTCTTCTCAAACTCGTCACCGACCAGAGCAGCCCGGTGCGATAAAAGCTTCTGATGCACGGATGCAACGATCACCTTTTGTTTTTTCTTCCAGGTCACAGATCATAATGATAAAAAGTCCTGAGACTGTTTGAGATTCAAAGCAGATAGAACTCATAATTCTGCAAATGCATCAGCAGAATATAACTATTGCAAATGTGTTTTCCCTAAATCTGTCAATTTTAGAATTTAGTTTTTTCCAAAGAGTCTGAATAAAGAAAAAACCTGATAATTAAACACCAGATAAGCTTCTTTCCACTTCAGCAGAGACGAAACCAGTGCAGTCAAAACAAAAACAGGTTCATATAAAATGTAAAACCTGGTGACATTTTGTCAGTTAAACAGTCGGTGTAACGAGTTTTAACAAGACGCAGCTTTTCAGAAACTCATCTGTTTGAGTCAGCTGTGCATATCTCAGTCTCTGACTGCAGACTGTGCACAGCAAGGGAGAGGAAGCTGTCTCACTTTTATAAATCGCATTGTGTCAGCAGGACGTGTAAAGTGTCATGGAGACGCAGCGTGGAGTACGGGCCGGAGAGAAGCTTTATGTTCACTCTACAGCCTGCTCATTGTCTATCAGCTTATTCCAGCAGATCAATGTCTCACACACACACACACACACACACGCACACGCTTTTCTTTTCCTCGCCACAGAAGACGTACGATAGTTTGTCCCAATAAGAGACAAGTTCATTTATTTGTTTAAAGAAGACATCAAGGTAAAAGCACACCGGTTGTTCTGACGCCTCCCTGACAGCTGCAGCAGCTGCAAACGGTGCATTCATCTCAGACCTGCTGCATTTTTCTGGTTGCTTTGTCTTCATCTGACACAAACCTCATAGCCAAATAGGCAGAATGTACATGAGCAGAGAGGAACTTCATCTTTAAAACACATGATGATTATATATAAGCTTAGATCACACTGACTCACTGTATTAGCTAAACCAGTTTAATGGCTCGTTAACATGATTATGGAATTAGCCGATCACACAGCAGCGTCTACATACATGTACGCTTCTAGAAGGCATCATGGGGGTGGGGGTTGAACTTGACTTGGTCTTTGGTGCCAGATGGGCCAGTCTGAGTATTTTTAGAACTGCTGATGAAGTGAGGTTTTCACCCACACCCATCTCTAGAGTTTACAGAGCGGTCCGACAACGAGAACATACTCAGTGAGCCGCGGTAAAAACGCTTTGATGTTAAAGGTCAGACGAGAATGGGCAGCTTGTTCCAGATCAGTGCTTCCCAATCTGGGGTCCCTGACTCCCCAATGGGCCCCCACAATTGTTTTCTGAGGTTGTGAGGTTAGAAAAATTATATTTGTAAAAATTACATTTATAAAATCTCAACAGCACACGCAATAGTGTAATTAAAATTCTATATATGAGTTAAAACTGTGAGTCTGAATAAAGTCTGTATAGAATCACTGTTAATTAGGGTAGGAGATGGGGTTGGGGGTCCTGGAGGAAGAAAGGTTGGGAACCACTGATCTAGGAGATCAGGAAGGGAACAGAAGCTCAAATCACCACTGGTTCAGACCAAGGTAACGTCTCTGAACCACAGCAGGTGTAACCTTTAGGCCCGTTAGAACCACCTGAGACCACAACCAACCTGACTACTGTTGCTGACCCTGTCCATCCCTTTATGAGCACGGTGGGCCCATTTAACCTGTTAAAGTAGAAAGTGTTGTTTTTGTTGTCTAATGTTGTGATTTTGTTGTAACTGTTCCTGTGTGTAAATCTTTGTATGGGCGTGCTTCCTTCCAGGACCGGGTCGTGGCCGTTTCTCAATACCCAAGTACGCTAGTACGTTCTTGTGTACTTGACAAGTACAGCAGAAAGTCCGTTCTATCGAGTACGGGAGGATGAGAGAACAACAGAACAACAGCTGTGAGCATATACAATTAATGAAGAAGAAAAATATTTTTAAATAATCATCATAATAATAATGAATAAATAATCACCAAAAAACAAACAAAAAAAACCAAACAATTAAAAACCACCCCACACACACACATACACACACTCGGACCAGCTCACAATGTTCACCCCGTTATGTCATGGCAACAAGCGCTGCTTTATGCTACGGTTAAAAAAACAACCTGAAATCAAATTAAAAGTCTAGTTTGTCCTTTAAATAACAAAATAACAATATTTACGTTATATTTGTATAATATTTGGTCCACTTTTGATCCAAATTCTTAAAATACCAGCATTTCTTGCTGTTAAATGAAGAAAAAACATTTCTTTTTCATCAAAAACAGCTATTTAAGGCAACACGGCTTTTATTTTGATAGTGTGTTAGCCAATTAGCATTTTGAGGGATCGTGAAGAGTCTGAAAAAAAACACACGTCAAATTTTACAGGTTACACATAATTAAATACAATAACGGACATCTTTATATTCATTTATTCAGACTTGTTTGTATTTTTGATATAAAAACTCTACAGCTATACGCTTCCTCCTCTGCCATTTTCCGTTTGGGGCATAACGGTTTGTGACACAATGCATTATGGGATACTTTGCTGTCCCAAGTCGCCAGAAGGATGCATTGATGCATCCTTGATATAATGGGCGGAGCTAGAACACATCCGGGAACTCTGAGAGCTATGCTATGCTACTTGCTATGATGCGTACTTAGCATTGGAACAGTACTTGGGCCAGCGCTGATGACGTTTCATGAGTATGCATATTGACAAACGGCCTGTGTTTAAATAAAAAAATAATAATTATATATATATATATATATATATATATATATATATATATATATATATATATATATATATATATATATATATATCTCTTCTGACACTACTTCCAGCAGGGTAACGCACCATGTCACGAAGCTCAGATCATCTCTAACTGATTTCTAGAACATGACCATGAGTCCACTGGTCTCCAGCAGCCTCCAACCCTAACCCGGACCTTAGAGATGTGGTGGAACGAGAGCTTCTCATCATGTTTTTTTACTTTAAATAATGTCAACATGGACCAGAACCTCTGGGGAATGTTTCTATCCTTGTTGCAGATTTCATATAACCAAATAATTATTTCTGCTGATTCAGTGTTGTAAAAAATGACTATTTAGCATCAGGATGTTCTGAAAATGTATGATTTATGTAGATTGGGTTCAATATTTCTCTGCAGACCTTGAAATAAAAGAATTGGTCAGAGTGTGTTCTGAAATAAAACACTTAGGAGCTGCCGGCCCCATGTCTCCTGAAGGGAGACCAGCGTGGACCACAGAGGTGAAATAATGTTGCCCTGTTGTTATTTCTTCTGGGAGCCGAACTCAGACCCCGACTCTGATGAATCTCACATTTTGCATTTCTCGCTCACTCGCACTTTATCTTCAATTTGAGAATTTGAAGCCTTTTTTAGCAGCAACACACACTCTTATGGAGATAAACGTGTTACACAGCCGCCTGTATTTTAAAGCTTAACTGGAACATCTCAGAATATGTAAAACAAGATCTAAATCTCTGCTTCCTTTTATCTCGTCTCCTAGCTTAATTGAATGCTAACCTTTTAGAGGAATGCCACCATTTGAAAGAGCCAGTCTCATTAAAACCACAAGGAAAGGCAGAGTCTGAAATTTACTGGATGGGCTTTGAAAACTCTTTAAAAAATGTAATTATAAATGTCCTATTGCAAAAATGTATCCAAACACGATCAGTTCCCACTAAATAGATGCTTTCGGGAATCCTAGCCCTCAGCTATGATATGTTGTTTGCATAGAAGAAAAAAAGAAAACAGCTGCTGGGTTTAGAAAGTTAATGGTGCAGACAGACAGGAAAACAGTAACAGAATGGAATAAAAGCAGTTAATCATCAACAAAAGTGTGACTTAGTTTCATCATCGACTGGCTCTTGTGCTCGAGTATGGAGGAGTGATCAAGCTGAAATTCACAATAAATAAATAAATGGATGAGGAAAATTTGAAAATTAATGAATAAAAAAATACTTTTGAAAATAAATAAATATATGTTGTAATTATTTATTTCCACATTTATTCATTAAAGGTTGAATATGGAACAATTTAATAAAAAGCTATATTTTTTATATAAAATAATACCTCCATGGGGCGTTTAGAGGTGTGCAGAATGAAGGTACAGAATTTCCTTTAAAAGCTACATTTTAATTAAAAAATAATGCAATAAAATAAAAAAAAATGCAAAACCACCAGAAACCGTTTCTTTCCAGAAGCTGTGAGACTTTTTAATGCATAATGGGACAACTGTTACTGTAGCACTGTAACCATCATTGACAGCTACATACAACTGAAGATACTTATATACTGATACCGTCTTTGTATTAGAGCTGGTCACCATGCCCTTTTGCTACTAAAGTATATCGTATATCCATACTCCTTGCTGGTACTCAGGGTGCTGTATTTTATTTTTATTGACTCTATGTTGTTCTGTGAATTCCCCCCCCTTTTGTTCCGGGACCATGTGCACATAATTTCATTCCACCCCATGTGAACATGTGATGCGAATGACAATAAATCGTCTTTGAGTCTTAATCACATATTTATTTTGACGGCCGACACTGGGTTTATGTTTACATCTACCAGCCACTAGAGGGCACCGTTACGGGTTTCCAAACACGGTAAACAGTCCGCTCGGCACAGCGAGGCTGGCACTGTGGAAAATGGCGGAATTTTTTTGTTTTTAATTATTATTTTTGGTTGCTTAGCAACGGTGATGCTGTCGGTCATCCGCGGGAAAAATGTACCATGTAACTAATAGAGCCGTCAGACTGACGGTTTGTGGGAGACAAAAACAACCATATTTCTTTTTTGATCCATTATTTTAGGAAAACTATAAAATGGAAATAAAGGACACAGATAAATAGGAAAAGCCAGGACAACGTGAGATCCGTGTAACTAAAGTCATGACTCATCAAAATATGAAAACAGTCAAAATGACTGCCTTGGTAGTTCTAAGATCCATTAACACCTTTACTGTATGAATTCAGTTTAGTTTACACTAATTCTCTATATCCCTGCAAACTCTAATTTCACAGAAGACCAGTTTTGGTCTCCAGAATGTAAAGACAGCCCTGGCTGGGAACGCAACCAAGTGCTCA
The DNA here is from genome assembly GCA_006937985.1 of Aphyosemion australe. NCBI lineage: Eukaryota > Metazoa > Chordata > Actinopteri > Cyprinodontiformes > Nothobranchiidae > Aphyosemion > Aphyosemion australe. The sequence continues at coordinate 205,970 of SSNS01000538.1, read as the reverse complement.
GGTGTGACGCTGTAGGATGTATTGTGTGTGCTCTTTTAATAGGAAGCTCGTTCTGGTGATAAAGCGCTGAAAGGACCTGAAACGATAAACGAACACTCCCATTCGAAGCACGGCGACACACACAGGCACATCTACGTCCCTGTCAACAGAAGGTTGGCAGGGAAACTTCTGCGTTTCTCACCTCTCCCGCAGCATGATAATTTTGGGCTGAGTTTGACACCTCTTGCTGAGGGTGAAGAGCTTGTTGACGATGCGCCGTGCTTTGCTCAGGAGCTGCTGTGTGCCGAGCTCCAGCTGTTTGTAGCGCTGGTGAACGGACGGCTCCATCTTCCAGAAATACTGGATGGCGGACGTGTTCAGGGCGTAGATCGTTGGAAGCTTTCGAACAAAGTTCTGGAACTCTTCTGGAAGGCAGACAGATATGCAAAAGGAGAAAATAAACATCATGAGAAAAGGGGAACATCTTTTCTCTCCAACACAGATCAAACTATCGAACTTTGTTCCAAATATGTTTGGCTGATTTAGCCTGACTAAATGAGAAAAACACTTTCAGGGGTGACGGGACCTCCAGGGCAAAGGCAGGACTCAATATTGAGCTGAGGCATAATTTTAATGAAGAGCCCAGCCAGCACACAATAGGTGGGCCCCATATGGGATCTATATGGGCAAGCCATATGGGTCCCAACAGGGTTTGCCCAGTAAGATTTTTGCCCACATAGGCCCTACATGGGTTTTCAGAGGGTTTGACTCAAACACGGGCAAACCCCTGTGGGGCCACCATGGAAACTGCGGACAAACCCTGCTGGGACCCATTTGACTTGCCCATATAGATCCCATATGGGGCCCACCTATGTGTGCTGGCTGGGCAGAATCCTCAAATCTGCAAGAAAAACAGGAGGAACATGGAGTTTAGAAGATATCCGTCAGCAATTCAGAGCAACTGTTTGCTGCACAGTGAATAGAAAACAGATTAGATTTCCGAGGCTCTCAATGGCGGTATCATGGTAATCATCATGCTAATGATTGATTGTATTGAAAATCAAACATGTGCAAGACTGATTAGAAAATGACCACACCGCTGTTTGTAATTAGGCAACGTTATCTTGATAAGGAAGCATCTGATTAGAAAACCAATTAGGTGTCGATGGGTTCTATCGTGATTATTCAAGTAGTTTCACGTTCCCGTGAAAGTGATACCATGATTAAACAGCTATTAAAGGAACATGACAACCTCCACGTTTCCCATTCAGACACACGTGCTGAGTCAATGTACCTGCATCCCTCAGATTCTAAGCAAAAGGAAAAGTGCGCTGATCATCAACATCACCCCCAGCAGCAGCATCAGGGTTCGACGGTGCTGAACAATGGTTGAGATGAAACACATCAGGCTCTGGATGCCATGTAGCATCTAGCTTTCATTATCTTTCTTTGTTTGAGTTATTGAAACACCATTTGCGCTGACACGCAATGAAGGAAGAAAAAACAATTCTGAGGTTATTTGCATTTGTGCCAAGGCAGCACAAACAGAAACAACGGAAGTTAATAAAAAATGAATAAAGGATAAATAACTACAACTAAATACATGCTCTATTGTGTCATAAAAATGAATTTCATAGATGATGGTGAAGGTTCTCAGTCATCTGAGTCAAGAAAAAGGCAACTGGACTTCTTTATTTCATTGAAGACATTTTGTGTCTCGTTTTTAAAAGTCAACTTCACAAAAAAATCAAATTTTAATGATTATTTCTGATTCTAATGAGTCACTCTGAGTGTTTCATGCAGGCTGAACATGAAAATAGTCTCCTCCACCTATCTCCTGCATTCGCTTCTGATAGAAAACAGACGGTGAAACTCTAGGATTAGAAAAGCCCGACAGCGTGACATCACACTGTCACTTAGCATTCATGGACTCACCCATCTTGACTCACGACGGGGAAGGCTGTTGTTGGTTTAGCGTCCAGGAAACAGCAGAGAACGTCTGGGCTAGTAGACGCTAACCGTTAGCATTAGCAACTCCACCACACAGCAGAACTCCTCCAGGCTTGTGTTATTGGTGGAGATAAAACATCAACGTTGCAGAGCAAACAGAGTCAGTGGTAGAGTCGTGTTGCTGTTAGCCAATCAGAGGAGAGATGTCCACATATCAGGAAATAAGACTCAAAATCCTGTCATCTGCACAGACATATATACGTAGACGTCCCGTGGACTGGCACTGCCTATTGGAGCTGCTGTAGTGGCCGGCCACCATCTTAGATGGGTCTCCATTTTCCCCCAGTGCATTCATTTCTACTGAGGAAGGTGCTTACCCACCTAAAAACACATTTTATCAAGCTTTTTCACAAAATCAGACACATGGTACGGCATGATAATTAAAATATTAATATAATTAAACAAAATAAATTAAAATATAAAATCCCATCAAGTAGGCTAGAAAAGTCAATAGTAATCTCACGTGATCTGTTTTCAATAGTACAAAGGTTGTTGCAACTGTAGGCTGCACAAAAACGGGCATAGATGCTCACTCTGCATTGACTTTGGTGAATGAGGAGACCCATCCAATATGGCAGCGACGCTGTTATGCTCTCCAGCGCCCAATGGGGCGTCTACATATTTATGTCTATGGTCATCTGAAGCTCAGCTCTAGTTCACTTCTACTTCGTGAAAATGGTGCACCGCAGCTTTTGTTCTACAGAGTACAACTTACAAGGCATTAATTCCTACTAGAGATCACTTCAAATGTATTAAAATATGAGTAAAGTTGATCTTTAATTCAAACTGAAAAATATGAGTAGCAAGCTGTCAAAATTTAGCAGGAACATCATTAATGCAAACTAGTTTAACTGTAAAATCCCTAATTCACTCTTGTTAGAGTCAGTTGGCCCCCAAATAAGTCACAATGAACTTTAAACCCCATTGACCCTCTCACATAAAGGAACGTACACCAAACGGCAGCTACAGCAACACACGGCACAAGATAGGAGAGCCAACTCCTCAGGTCAACACTTAGATGTCCAAAACATCAAGGATGAGGGACTCTTCTCTGAAGAAAGGACTATTCATACTTAGACAGAGGAGATTGGAGGAGTATAAGAGGCCATATTTGTCTAAAAGAGAACAGAAATGGAGGTCTGGTGCTTCAATAATCTGAAACGTCCAGAATCTTCTTTACCCACTAAGATTAAATTCAAACATAAAAAATACAATCAAAGCATAGAGGAGCTTTTCAGATTCAGTTTCATTTATTAATGACCACACAACACGTTGGTGGAATTTGTTTCCGGTGCAGCATGACATGCTCACAACTCTGTGTCTACACACAAACAGCCAGGAACAAACACGAATACAAGAAATTAAGCAGTTAATTGATTTAGTGACCGTATAGCTGTTGGGTTGAATCTAGTTGATTTTGTTTGTAAAGACCTGTAGCGTCTTCCAGAAGGCAGTAGTGTGAACAGATGATGTGCAGGGTGAGGGGGGGTCCGAGGTGATTTTTCCTGCCCGTTGTTATGATGCGTCTATGGTAAAGTGTGTCAGTGGAAGGTAGGGTATGACCTATAATTTTAGACGATTTATCTGTTATGCGTTGTAGTTTTTTACGTGAGTTGGAGTCCAAATTACCATACCAGACAATTATGGATGAGGTGAGTATACTTTGAATGATAGCGGTATAGAACTGTACAAGGATGCTGTGCCTTACCCCAAATTTTTTTAGTTGTCTGAGAAAAAAATGATCTTTTATTGGCTTTTTTGTAAGTCTGTTCTGAGTGCTGTTTCCATTTGAGGGAGTTACTGATGTATGTGCCCAGATATTTAAAGGGCTCTGTAATAGTGACATGTTGTGTGTTTTTGTAAGAAACGACACAAAAAACAACAAAAACTTGGATTATCTTTGACACGGAGGGTAAAATGTGCAACAGACAGCTGCAATAGGTGACCTGTTTGGAGTTAAAGATTTGAGATGAGCATCAGCCCATCCAGCACACAATTCTCCCTTGTTGCTGTGATTTCTGCTTCTCTACATCATGGCGTTATAAATATAACCACCAGAAAAACAGATTAAAGCCTCTATTACAAACCCAGATACAAATCCAAAGTGAATCTCTTTAATAAACCATATTCCACTCAGTGTGAGATCAAAGCAAATCATCTCTACCATCAGATGACAGCAGAAACCTCATTTAACAATCAGAGCTATGATTATTAATCTCTCTGACGGAAGTTGTCCACCGTAACGTTGTCGGTACAAGTCCAGCCACAGGGGCTGATGGGAACGTGTTCCTCTTTATTAAATACAGCACTGCCACGGCACTTCTCCTGGCACCTTGCCGTTTAAGTTATTCCCAAGAACGTGGTAATCAAGTTGCTTTTGAGCGTGCAGCCTGCAGTAAAACTCTCAACCAGCAAGGTGCATTGAAAACAGCTTAAGGCGAAGCTGGAATTGTCTCAAACTGTGATCTGCACTTCAAGCTCGCAGACGCAGCCGAGTTTCATTCGCAATACACAGAAATAGAGAAACGCTGCAAGAAACATTAACAGTATAAATTATAGACGACGCATAAAGGGCACAATGTGACATGATGGCTGAAGGGCGCGTCAGGCAGTTTATCAGTTTATTCTTGGAAACGTGATTTTAAATGCTTGTTTGAAATCTGTTGGTAACATGCAGCTTTTTTCATGTTTATCATGGAAACATGAAATAGGACTAACAGATAAAATGGCACCCACTGAGCCGTGAAGTGTTATATTAGAGGTTACGTCATGAACGGATTATTGCAACTGTAGTTTGTTTCTGGGCCATGGAGGATTCTCCCCGAGCGACTGGAAGGATTCTCTGTTGATCCAGTCACGGCATTTGGAAATTTTCCTTTTTGTTTCCTGGACTTGGAAACTTTTGGAAGAAACACACTCTCACCAGAATATGACTTTTTTCAGACGTTGAATTTTTATTCTGTGAAATTACGTATTTTTTTAACTTAAAGGTATTGGGGACGTTCTTTACTTCCTGGTGGATCATCTAAACCATTGGTCCGCATAGCTGTCAATCATTCTGGTGAAGCTTTTACGTAAGGCCATCGTACGTACGTAGGTGCACCCCTCATCCTGGATCTTGGTCGGGATGGACCGGGCACGGGCTCGCAGTCCGTACCGGAACCCACTAGACTCTCCTCTTGAAAGCTCTAAACCCATCAGCGATAAAAAATAACTTATATGCTAAGTGATAGCTTTTTTGTAACGCTATAGTTAGCTATGGAGATGCTCGTATGGATTATAACTCATCGGTGGCGAGTCTGACAGTGTGGAAAAAACACAAATCTTCTTTTCTATAGTGAGCGTGTGCTGCAAGGCTGACAGCTACTAAACAGAGCGTGCACGAGGATAACTGGATAACTAGAGTGTTGTGCATTATTCTATAAATGGAGATGGTGGTTCTTTTTTTTATGGAATTCAGAAACATCGTATGCTTTACCTTTAAAATATACCAACTAAAATTTCTTCTGTAAAACTTCAACAGCACATGAGGTGACAGCCTGGTGACCCAAGCCAAAGTAATCGTCACTCAATGAATTGAGTGGCTTTTAGCCAATCAAATTACGCTTCTCTGATCATGTGACACAAGTGAGGTGTCGAGTGACGATTGCTCTGGCTTGGGTCACCAGGAGGTCACCAGGAGGTCACCTCATTTGTTGTTGAATTTTTACAGATAAGTAAAAAAAAAGTTCAAATACATATTTTCACAGAATAAAAATTCAATGTCATAAATTTATCGTCATATTCTGGTGACACTGTAATTCTTCCATAGAAACTTGACTTCCTCACCACTAGCACAGGAGAAAATGACTAGGGGTGTCAAATTATGAGATTAATCAAGATTAATTAATCACAGCCACACTTAGTGCACTATTTTTATTAATCGTGTTGATCTCATTTTTGATCTATAAGTTTACTGGGACTTTTCTGGCCTACATGTTGGGATTTTTTATTTTATTGTTTTTATTTATTTTATGTAATTATATTTAACTATCATGCCATAGCACATGTCAGAAGTGAGAGTGAGTGCTTAATGCTTTTTCAGCGTTTTATTTAGTGATAAACTGTCAGTGTTGATATGCAAACTTACAGCTCTGTAATCTACAGGTCTATTTTAATTTCAGATAAATGTTTTAGTAACAAGTTCTGTGATCACTATTTGCATTGCTCAAAAATGTGATGTGTTAACTTAGATTATTCTATGGACCTGATGTTTTATTTTTAAATTCTAATTATTCGAGACTGACAAAAGAGCACAGTATTATTCCACCTTGGTGATGTTAAAGGAAAGTTTAGAAGTCTGTTTTTTTGTTATATATTAATCTTTTAGTCTGACACAATAATGTAATGAATTTAAATACAAATACATCAAAATTATGGCTTTTCTCAGCCATAAGTAGGTGAGATTAAAAAATAGATTAATTAGATTGATTAATTAATTACAGGTCATAATTAATTCATCTAAAAAAACATTTTAATCTCATGACAGCACTAAAAGTGACATCATGATGCAGGTATCTGAGTAGGAGAAATGAGTTTGATGTTTAGAGCCATTTATGAGCGTGGGAATCAAAACTAACATCTGTCTGTCATTTATTTTTAACTTTGACCTTTAAACAAGATATAGAACAAAGTTTAACAACTCACACTATCAAACCTGAGAGGCTCATTGGCAGAATTTATAACCAATAGGCATGCCCAACCCAAGAATGTCAAGTTTATGGGATTTTCAAAGGGTATTTGAGATTCAGTGACTTCAAACATGCATATATATGATTTAAATCACACTTTTTTTCATAATAAGCCTCATTTGTTTCAAAAAGTATAAGAAATCATTTTTGAGCGACAACTATAGACGTGGGTTTTGCATCTCTAGATCCAATACATGTCTTGATATGCACCAGTGACCCAATCCATTAAAGATACATGAGCAGCAAAAACAACATGATGAATTCAGCCATTAATCACAGTACAGACGCTGCTGCAGTGAACACTGTCAGAAAAGCTGCAGTTCTACTCCTGAACAGTAGGTGTAACTAATGAGCAAACAACACCACTAAATGACAGGAATGGAACCAGAAAAAGACAAAAACTGCTTTTTCACTTCATCTAGCTTCTTTTTTAAATGAATGCCTGAAGACACAAACCTGCTTGCAGCTTCTAATGCACCTAACACTAAAGCCTAGTCTACATTTAACTTAATGCAATTACTGCATTCACATCTGCAACAACTGCACCAAGGGGAAAACCTAACAAGAATTTGATTTCAACGGACCAAACGCTGCAGCAAATACCCAAATAAAGCAAATATGTACAGAATGTTGCAATAAAATGGTTACAAAGACAACTTCCTTAGTGTTTCTCCCCAGCATTAACGGGACACAATAATACATTTGCTTTCAGTCAAAGAATAAGTGCAAGAAGTGAAGTACTGACCTGATCCCTCAAAGTCTTGGTTGGCCATGTTCCATGAATCTCGGATTTGCAGTAAACTGGCCTCCATAGCCCTCAGGTCTACCTCGGGGCAATTACAATGTGGATACTCGACGGCACACTGACACCAGCAGTCGTTGTCCCGGCACACAAACTGTCCCTCCTCATTACAGCCAATGTAGCTGAGAGCAGCCTGGACAAACCTGGCCCTCAGATAGTCGGGCAGTATGGCCTGGAGGCCTGAGGCAAAAGCAGAAACAGGATGAGTACAGCAGAGGATGAAGTAGAAGCTGTACATACAGTACGTTCTTTGCCCATAGCATAGTGAGCATATAGATGGCTACAGTGTGAAGGGCTTGTACGGTTAATCACTCAAGGCTGGTATTCGATTTCTGTCTCGCCACACGTATGCTCTGCATCACGCGCAATATGCAGAGATTCACTCCAAGTTTTATTTTTACTTCTGAGTTCTGTTACTTTTGTTCTGAATCATCGCTGCCTGGGATTCTCTTCAGAACTCTGCAAGCATGCATTGCAAAAAAAGGAAAAAAGTGGGGGAGAAAAAAGAGTGATTGAAGCTAAATTCGTTCTGACACCCTCATGCTGTAGTTATAAGCTTGCCAGAGAACAGACACTGTGACAATTCCATCAGAAATTGGGGGAGTTCAATTATGGATGGCCAACCTTGCAAATGAATCTTGTTTTCGGGGCTCTGAACCAAAACAGAGCTGACAGAATCGAGGTTGTCATAGTTACTGCATCCGAGAGGGCCCGTCCTTGTTTCGGTCACCTAAAGGGAGGCAAGCAGAGCGACACAACAATAATCCATACTGAGAAGGAAACTCACTAATGGCATTAAAAATAAAAAGAGAAACAGAAAGACAGAAGGAAAAAATAGAAAGAGAAAACACGACTAAATGTCATGCAGAATAAGATTAACAGCTTTTCCTCACTATCCCCTCTTTGGAGGAACAAAATACATCACACACTATTTAGACTACTGCTTCATGACGGCTATATTTAGGATAATGACTTCATGAGTGTGTAAGCTGCAAATTGAGTAGAAAAACTGATCCCGAGTGTGAAGCATAATGAGTAAGCGGTGGTGTCATCTGTCAAATTCATCTCTGAATATTATTTTATTTTTATCCCAGCGTCCGCTGACACTCGTAACCTGCACCGCAGTAAGCATGTCCTCTTCGGTTCCACGTGCACCTGAGGGTTGGACTAATTGCTTGGTGGAGACTTTTGTGGAAGCTGTGCAATATTGTTTCAGGACTGCACAAACAGATTTTTGATGAGGATTTGCAGCGAGACAATCACGGTAAGCTGTGGACCTTCTTGTTAATGTGGTTTCTTGGAGAAATTTCATATTTCTTTTAGTCATTTGAAATGATTTTTGCATCATTAACCCAATAAACATAAGTTCCATTTGGGAGACTGAGACAAAAGGCTTTGAGTTGAAAAGGAAAACTGCAATTCTTTAAAGCTGACCCTACCACTGACTCAGTTTTATTTGCAACGTTGAAGATTTATTTCCACAAATAACTCAAGCCTGAAAGAGTTCTGCCGTGTTGTGGAGATGCTAATGCTAATGATTAGTCAAGTCAAGTTTTGGGTTTGGAAAAACAGGCCATCGGTGGGTGGGGGGTTGCAAATTGAAGCGTCTATGTCTCTTTCATGTCTCTTGGGCGGGGGGGTCCGGGAAAATAGATATACAGGAGGAGAGCAGGAACGAGGGGTAAAATACTGGAGTTTCTTTACCAAAACAGGAGACTTGACAGATGAACAACAGCCTTTCCCGTCACTAGCCATGATGGGTGAGTCCATGAATGCTAATTTTCAGTGTGACGTAAATCTGACTGGCTTTTGTAATCTGAGCGTCCCCGTCTATTTTCTATCAGGAAATGCAGGAAATAGGGGTAGAAGACTATTTTAATGTTCAGCCTGTGTGTTACACTCAGAGTGATGATCATATCAAAAATAAGTAAAACATTGTTTCTCAGTGAACCTGCTCTTTAAGTACATACAACTCAGAAATACAAGTTCAATACGCAAATTTTCCAAGTACTATATAATGGTTTGTTTTAGTTATGATAATCTGCATTTAAGTGGATTTTACTTTGTGCATATCAGTGGCTCAAACACACAATCTGGAGTTTCCCCCTTTCAGGAATTATGTATGATTTTTCAGAAATCCGTAAAAGTGATTGTCGTATCATGTAGTGTGAGATAATATAAGCAATACGTCTTTTTTTTTGCTAAGCCCGCCCCCTGCCCCGTAAAATCCATGCAATAGGAAACTGAGCGGCGACCAGAACTAACCAATAGTGTTACGTGCTTCAAATTTAAGGAAGCACCTCGGCTGATGCAGAGTTGATGAACTTTTCACGGACAAGTAAGTCTTTAAAATATAAATATATGAAAACACAACATGACATGAGAATAATACTTTTAAAACAACGTGTTTTAGCTGTTTGTCGGCTACAGAAGCACATTCATAAACAAGAAACGTGCAGTCGCCATCTTAAATTACCGAGGTGTGATAAGCTTGTCAGCCACTAGATGGGGCCATCAGATAAAAGAAATACTCCGGGGAGCTACTTTAACTACTCCCATGTACTCATTATTTTAAGTGCATCCTTTTTTGACTTAAGGTTAACTAATCAGGTTTTACAGTGCTCATAGGCACAAATGAATATGCTGAGGGAACAGATGTGCCCTATCCATTTTACTTCCTCTATCTGAGACTTGTAGCTTTGACACAAGTTATTTTCATAGCAGGGTTAATGGGATCCTCGATGATCAGCAAAAATGGAGACCAGCTTTGAACAACAAGAGTATTTTTTGAAGTCGTTGGTATCTGCGAGGCAACTGGCAGCTTTCCACCTTCTATAGAGATGATGATTGAAAACACAGCAGCAGTGGTCAGAAAATGGTCAACAGAAAAGAATATCAACATAGTGAAGTGCCTCTGGCGGTGTCAAGATCTTTATCACTTTTAAAATCTGTTGGGTGAACCACAATAAAAACAAAAAAGCTTTCCAAGTCTGCAGCCTGTTGCCAAAGTGAAGTGGTTCAAAGCCTCAAAGGAGATGCAGGAAAAGCCTGATGGCTAATAGACACTGGAAAAAAGTAAAAAATTAAATAACTAACAAAAAGTGAGAAAACATTTTAAAAAACAATTAAAGGGAAGCTACTGCAAATGAACACAAGCCTAATTCAAAGGTCTTATCCGGAAATAAAACATGCAGTTTTGCTTTAAACAAGTTCTCCATAAGATGATATCACTTTTTTTAAATCAGGTAAAAAAGACTTGATACATTTAAATGAGCAGTGACCAAAAGTGTTTTTAAAGAGCATTTCATAACCATTTGATTTCTGGAAGGTTATTTTTGAATGATTTGATGTTTCTGGTGTGTGTGTGTGTGTGTGTGTGTGTGTGTGTGTGTGTGTGCGTGTGTGTGCGTGTGTGTGTGTGTGTGTGTGTGTGTGTGTGTGTGTGTGTGACAATGCTAACATGATGTATCAAATAGTGAGTTTTAGCAAATTTCAGAGCCATTGTGGCAGATCAGAGAACAGAACGAAAATAAAATTGTCTGTGACGATTTGGCAGCAGAGAGGAGAAGAGGAGTGTGGGCTTTGCTGCAAAAAAGAAACTTTTCCCAGAGGAAACTGATACAACTGTGTGGGCGGTGTAAAGTCCCTCCGGAGAGAATAATAAACTTTGTCTGGAAGCTTCTGACAATTTGATAAGCAATATCAATCGAAATGAATATATTTTATTGACCATGAGTTTCACTTATTCAAAGACTTTTCATCTTAGGGAAATGTGACAGGGACACCTAGCTGGCCCTGACTCAGAGGTAATACAAGATTTTTCCACTTTTTCCCTATTCTAAGTCATTTTGTGTGTACGTGTTGCATTTTCAAAATGACTATTTGTACATTTTCAGCAATACATTTTATTTTAGTATTTAAAGGTGTAATATGTAAGAATGAGTTGAGAATGACATCCTGTGGTCAAATGTGGGTACTGCAGTCCATTTTTCTAAACAAAAAAATCACTTTCTCACTCTCGTTCTGTGAGTTTCATGGCTGTTGCCAGTTATGGATCAGCGCCAGAAGATTCTAGATGACAAAGACGAGTCATATACAGTAAGCTAATCAGTAGATAAATTCGTTGTCATATCTGGTGTTGGCACTCTTGGGTGTTTGACGGTAGGGAGCACTTACTACACTTTAGGGGTGTGCAAAGCAACCGGTATTTCTATTTGTTTGTTGATGGGGGAAACGTATTTGTTTTTGAGTGAAACTGTGCTATCTGCGAGAGCGGGGGGCACGGATTGTTAAACGTCTGTGCTGTCCGTGAAAGGGGTAGGGGGGTGGGGGGTGCGCACGGATCGTTGGCTTGTTCGCTGCGGTCTCATGAGGAAATGCAGCTTTTTGGTATAAAGTTTCTCTTCTTTCGAATGCAAATATTTAATATAAAATTATTTGTTAGAAATGACTATTAGTAAAAAACACTTTATTTGTGCATTTCCAAATACTGTATTCAGGTTTGGCTCCACCCCACTGCACTTGTTATGGTAGTTTGTCTCCAGCATTTCAGGAAGTGTTGTTAGCCGTCTTGCTGTTAGCTTGCTGTTATCTTTCTGAACGACTCATTAAAGGAAGTAAAACGCCACGTTTGACTTATTATTCACTTCACACACATTTCACTGTAATATCAAGTTGTTGGTGATTGAAAAAGTAGCTTGAAGTATTTTTAGAGCAGACTTTTTGCTTCTAATTCACCGTTAGCATTGTTAACTCAACGTTAGCTCAACATTAGCCTCTAGCCTTCTTCACCCGATAGTAGAATAAAACAAAAAGATGCTGTGGCTTCTTGGGGATACAAGACATAACTTCGGCTTCGGTTCTTTAAACACCTCTGGAGCTTTTTGCCGGCTGGTGTCGAATTACAAATGCCGGTGCTGCAGCGTTAGCTCGCTGTAGACTCAACAACCACACAAACTCACTGATTGTAAGCAGTAACTACTTCCCTCTTTTGTTTTTTTTTTGAAAGGAGGAAAACTGACAACCCCCCAGCCGGCTGACAATCAAATTAGTTTCAATATTACCTTCCTTCCATCATAATTGAGACATTAGACTGTTTTATTTGATATTTCACTGTAGATTTCTTACATCTTTTCCTTTAAGTTTGATTGACAGTCGCAGAAAATAAGTTTTTCCACATGTAGGAGTGTTGGAAGTTGGAGGTGGTGAGGGCATTTGGTTTTACACACCTGTTCCAAGTCAGGGTAATTGACTCAGAGACGGCTCAAACACGTAGGAGGAGAGGAGAGAAATAAGATGTGGCTGTTTTTGTACTTAACACTTTCTTCTTTTATTTTTTATTTCTTTGAAAGTGTGTGCAGCGTTTGAGAAAAACAGCAAAGCAGTCACTTGTGTGTTCTGGGATTGTTGAGATTACTCAAACAAACAAGCGTTTTCTGACAAGCAGCAGTAAAGTAATCATCACATTGTTGTTTGCTTTTTGCTGGAGAGACAAAATACCGTTGCTTCATAAATTCATGCCACCTGTGATTTGTACTCGGAGTTTTACACCTCATCTGGTAAAATCACAATCACTCTTAACAACAAAGTGGGAACGAGTGCAGATTAAGAAAAAAAATCCATCAAGGACGCTTTTGTAGAACTTTGTAAATAGTTTCTTTTTTAAGTGGACGACAGTAAATTGAAAGGAAGAGAGGATTCTTTTTTCTTTGTGTGGCATTTACAGCTGCTTTTTGTTTATCTCCGAAAACCCAGACAGTCCTTGTCCTTTAAAAAAAATAAACCCTCTCAGTTTTAATTATTAACTCTCTCTCGTGTGGCAGAAAAAATAATTATTTGGGACGAAATGAACCTTTTGAGGCTGATTTCCAAATCCACTCAAGCTGAATGTGTTTACTTGATTACGAGTCAGGTAATCAATTAGAATCGCTTCGTTTTCTGAAATGACTTTAAAACAAGTTCTCAGTCGGAATTTAGAACAATTTAAAACGTTGGGATTCCATCTGCGAGTTGACTCGACGTAATAGGAAAATGTTTTTTATGGAAATTGGCCCCATTAGACCGTTTTAGGCTGTCAAAATTAATCAAACACTAATACATCAGGGTACATTGCAGACAAACGGGCATTAAACTATTTTAACTAAATACACTTTACCCAGCATGCTGCACATTGTGTGATGAATAAGGCAATCATTTGTTTGTGGTTTTTATTAAAGCCAAACTATTTAGATGTTGTTTATTTGAATGGGCTGATTGTGACTTTTGTTTTAATAATTAGATGGTTTTTAGTCTCAATCATTAAAACAAAATACAGTTTTAGTTTTTTTTACCTAGAAGTAATTTTTGAGTCGACTCGGGAGCTCACTAACTAGACAGATATAAACATTACTTTTCTCTTTCTATTGGATTTTTGAAAAATAAAGCCAAAATCTCACATCTGCAATTTTAGGTAATAAATAGCAAACATTTGCAAAATAGTGTTTGTGAGAGCTCTTTGTTGTGTCAACAGAATTTTCAACAAGTTAAAGGAGCAATATGTAAGAATTCTAAATTGAAATAATCACAAAATAGGCTAATGTCTCAATCATGTTGGAGGGAAGGTTATACTGAAACAGATTTCATTCTCAGCCGGCTGGGAGGTTGTCAGTTTTTCTCCTTTCAAAACAGTCAAAGAGGGACGTAGTCTTTGTTTACAATCTATTAGCCAGCGAGGTTGTCGAGTATGCACTGCGCTAATGCTGCAGCACGGGCATTTGTAATTCGACACAAGCAGGCAAAAAGCTCTAGGGTTGTTTAAAGTAACACTAAACAGTTTTCAGCTTCTCCGCCCTACTGGTCGAAAGTGGAATTACAACTATCATGAACAACCCTGCAGCAGCCTGCTGTAGCTAGCGCTAACAATGAGCTAACACTAACATGAGCCAAGTCTTACTAAATAAGCCACAAAGTAAAAAGATCCACACTGTTGGACAAAAAATATTACTTACAAGTCCAGTAGCAACAAAGCCAGGTCACCATCAGCACACAATTTCATATCCTCCTTCAACTTCCTCAAAAGAGTGTAGGCTGACTTTCACTCTGGTTTTAGTTCTTTGCTTCACCACTAAAGACATTACTCTCTGACTTTTACTTCGAGGCTCCACCATGATGCCAACAAAAAAGCAAACTTCTTTTTTTTCCCTTCTTCTTATGTTTTTTATTGACAGCCAAAAAACTGAAAAAGCTAACTGCTAGCCTTTTATTGGCTACTGGTACAGATAAAGAGTGCACCCTAGGGCACCTACCCGCTCCACAAAACTGTTAAGTGCTGTTTCTGGTCAGCAGAGTACTGTCACATGTGAAGTTGGTAAAGTTTCTACCAACAAAATCACTGAAACCCATTTTTATAGGAATTGGTTAAAGTGTTAACCAAAGTGTAAACTGCTTAGTGTCACACCAGGAGCCACCCATAAGTTATTTCTTGTACCCCTAAGAAGTCACAACGTCATTTTGTTTTACTCTATTATTAGGTCAAGAAGACTAGATGCTAACACTGAACTAACAATGCTAACAGTGAATAAGAAGCAAATAGTCGGCTCTAAAATCATATCTAAAAACATAAATATCAAAAGTTTGGGACTTAGTTCTGATCCATGTGGAACACCATATATTTTTTTTACCTAAACCCTCATATTGCATGTTTAATTTAATCAATGTAATCTATTAGTGAAACTGTGTTCTATTCATGAATGTGATTTGCTTCATAGTCTGTTGGTCTTCATTTCACAAAAAATCTCATGTGATTAAAATTTAGTTTACATAAATAGGAAAATAACATTGTACCTTTTCACTAGCCTGCACAGAATTAAAAAGGACTATTTTATGAGCCAACATAAACTAGAATACGGTCTAATTTGTGGACTAACCCTAGATTGTCTCGCTGTGAGATGACAAACATACTGATGGTTGTTCAGCGACGGTTATGTAGCAGAATGTATGTTGGCATAGTCGTGCAGAGGGATTCAGGATGTGTTTCTGTGGTTAAAAATGGATACAAATAAATAAAAAACAAAGTTGCTGCTCGGGTTTTGAAGCTTTATCATGAAGATTTCGTGCCCAAAGTCCAAAGGCTGATATAACACCTTCGTGCATGAAATTGGGTTGAACAGAAACAAGGTGTTGTGTATAGATATTCTTTTTTCTCCACTTTTTGAATCAGATAAGTGTCGGGTGTGACTCACACCAGAGATGCAAATTCAGCTTTGTTCATGCACACACTGTTTTTGTTCAGATATATATGCCCTTGTTCTCCCATCAACACCATCACATCCAGTTATGTCTGCTGCGGTTTTTTAGAATAAGGAGTCAGGAGATGCATAAACCACATGGTAATACGTGCTTAAAATTAAGTCCATGTGGCATGATGTGAAAATGGACACCAAAAGGACATTTATACATTTGTTTTATGGGTAAGTTCAACAGCACCTGTTTTTTTTTTTAAGCATGAAAGTGAAAATATTTTCTAGTTCATGTTCTTTCTAGGGGTGGGAATTTAACGCGTTAATTATGATTAATTAATTAGAAAAAAAAACGCGTTAAAAAATTAACGCATTTAACTCTTTAAGCCCGAGGGTCCCCCAATTGGGGGATGTTGAAGTTTAGCAGCAGAATCCATGCCGTAAATATCAACATAGTCAAGCTGCACCTCTAAAGAAAGCTCAGAGCCTTGGCTACAAGACCATGTAAACCTTTTCTATGTGCTCCAAACACAACTAGAACTACAATCAAATGAGTGATCAGAAATCCCTCTTCATGTGTTTTTGCCTTCATTTCTGTCTCTAATGATGCTAAATCAAATCAAATTGCACACACATTCTATCAACCCATTATTATTATTATTTTAAAGAAAATACCATTATCACAATGTACCTAAAATAGTATTGTACTTTTAGGTCTGTCTTATTTTTGCCAGTGATACATGTATATTTTTTTCTCCTGTTTTGAATTAAAAGAGCTTGTGTTTACAATAATAATATCAATGACTATTGTTTGATTCTCTGTCTCGTTATTTTTTTATTTGAAAAAAATTGCTTTCGGGGCACATTTTCTTGAACGATTAAAATGCGAATAATCACGATTAATTAATCACAAAGCCTCTAATTAATTAGATGAATTTTTTAATCGAGTCCCACCCCTAGTTCTTTCAAGTTGTTTTTCTCCTATAGCTCCATTGTTTTCCCTCAACTCCCCAGATTACTCAGCTCTTCACAGCTGATTTCCATCCATCATTAGCCCAGCTGTAACCTCTCAGTAATCACCCTCCCCACAGGTAAATAGTTCTACGGTGGTTTAGCTCATCGTCGGATCCCTGCTGTTTGCCACTGTCAGCTGCTGGTTGTTACCAGATTTTTTCATGTTTGTTCCAGCTCCTGTGTGTCTTTGTTAAGCTAGTTTTGTGCTGTTTCATCAGCCCCTCGTCCTGGGTCCACATCTATTTATGACACAATCATTCAGACTGACACAATGAAAATCAGGCAAATTTTGGAGCACGTCCGTAAAGATGCCGCCACAGCAAACCCTAAAAACCGGCTCTGCGCCAACAACAACAACCTCTCTGAGATCATATTTAGAATTTTCCCATTCTCAGCTCAATCATCCCTGACAAAAGTTTGATTTAGAGGATGCGTACGTCCAGGTTGCACGGGCAGCAAAGATAAACTGCCGTCCTGAAGGGAAATCCATCTTCCACGCTGACACTTGAGAATTATAGCCAAACACCATGACTGTGTCTGCTTTTTAATATTTTCCCCAAAGGTCAAGGAAAAGTTGCAATTTCTTGCTAGATTACTAATGATAATGATCTGATCAGGATGAGGAACCAAAAAAATATATAAGTGGATAAAATCTTTTGCTGCTGTGGGCAGAAAAGTCTCCGTTTGGTTTGACATCCACTTCTGACAAGGTCAAAGACGAACACACCGAGTACAGAGACGAGGAGAAAAATGCAGGCTGGCAGCTGTGTGTGTGTGTGTGTGGGGGGGGGTTATATCTAACATCAGCATTTAACTCAGCGTCTGCTCTCACAGAAACAGTATTTTTGATTTAAACGAGACAGACCAGAGAGATGATCCTGAAGGAAGTTTCTTCCTTTTTTATTATCGATGCATTAACACAATTAATTAAAATCCAAGCAGCCTCTGTTGGGGCTAAGAGATTAAATCCTACCACAGACAGATGTCCAACTTAAAGAAGGAAATTGTCCAAATGCAAAAATAGCGACGGCTCTTCTATGCATAGCAATGAGACCATCTGCAGAAAGAGCCCAGTGGAGCAGAGCATGTGTGCACAGTCAGCCCACTAAATTTGAAACTGACCGTGGAAGAAATAAAAATCTTATTTGTATTTTTCCTTTTTTAATTTCATTTATTTACTAAAAGGGGTAAAAATTTAAGTTAACCTAAAAAAAAAGTACTAATGACATGGATCAGCTGGTGGTGGAATTATTGATGTGCCATAACTGAGTACAAAATAATTGTGCTGACTGTGTTAGAATAACTAACAGCTGCATTTAATGGAACATTTAATTGCACTTAAAGGCTGGCCTTGAATAAGCAGTCTGTGATGCTGTTACACACACCACAGGCGTGACTTGTTTATCTTACCACAGTGAGTTTCACTTTGTGCCTCGGGCTCGCCTTTTGATATCTTCTTACTCTCTAAATATGCCCTCAGAAAGCGTTCCTTAAAAATTCCCTTTCTTTTATGTGTGTTTGTGTCTTTAAGGCAGACCGATATGATGAAGCTCACCACAGAAAACTCAATTACAATGAAGTTCTATCAAGACTTA
This sequence comes from Aphyosemion australe, assembly GCA_006937985.1. Classification (NCBI taxonomy): domain Eukaryota; kingdom Metazoa; phylum Chordata; class Actinopteri; order Cyprinodontiformes; family Nothobranchiidae; genus Aphyosemion; species Aphyosemion australe. Next base: position 187,624 of record SSNS01000538.1, on the reverse strand, counting down.
AAGGTTTGATTTTATGTATTTCTAGAAGACTTTTTCGCATCAATATTGCAAAGAACATAAGATCTAAAACCAAAGGCTAATTGGCAGACGGGGTTTCCAGCTAAGCTGCAACGAAGCACAAATGCTTTGTGCAAAAGCATCTTCCCAAACACTCATGATGGTTCTCGAAGGAGTCACAAGGTCTTGATTTGGGTGTTAAAAAAAGAAACAGAATCACAAAGTAATTTATTTCTGTCAAAGTAGGCATCTAGAACCTATCTGAAACATTTTAATATGTTTTTCTGAGTCCGAAAGTGAAAACATGGAACAAATTTGGGAAATTTGCACTGGTGACCAATAATTAAGGCAAAGTGCGACTAAATTCTGATCAAATTCACCAGATTTTACACATATTTAATCTAAATGCATTATTTAGAATTTGTAAAAGTACAGTTCCTAATGAAAATGTGGAAATGATCCAAAGCCCAGTGAAGTATGGTTATACACTTTTTCCATTCTATTCGTCGATAAACCACCTTTTAAAAGTTAAATATGGAACCTGAACACCAAAGCAACATCTAGTGTGTGGAGGTTGTAGTTGCAACAACAGAACAAGGTTTCCAGCCGTCGGGATGAAGTGAGCAGCCAGCACCTTGTCCAGTTTTAGATCTTTTATGGTCGCTCCTCTTCTGAGAAGGATAACGACATCTTCTGGGCTCAGAAGCAGCTGCTTGACTTGCCGAGTCCGCCATATTCCACAGTGCCAGCCTCGCTGTGCCAAGCGGACTGTTTACCGTATTGGGAAACCACAACAGTGCCCTCTAGTGGCTGGTAGATGTAAACATAAACCCAGTGTTGTGCCCGTCAAAATAAATATTTCATTATTTTTTAATTAAAATATAGCTTTTAAAGGAAATACTGTACCTTCATTCTGCACACCTCTAAATGCCCTGTGGAGGGATTTTTTTTAAATATAGCAACAAAAGAGTAACAGAGAAAAATACTAAAATTTGATTCAAGATGAGGTCGTTGTAAACAAGATTTAAAAGCATGGAGTGAAGACCCTGCCCAACATGCAGAAGTAAAATAATCCAGAGTTTAGGAACCACAGTAGAAAACGCTCTATTGCCTCTGGACTTGCATTGTGTCGTTGGAGCCGTTAAAAACACCTCAGAGAGCCAGGTGGGACGTACGGCTGCAGCAGATCAAACAGATGGGAGGGGACGGAACTGTTAAGAGACTTAAACACAGTGTGATCCGTAGCCAGAACAGGTTCAATGTGAACTCCTTCAAGAAATCCAACTGCAGCATTTTGAACTGGCTGCAAGCAACAGAAAACCGAGTGATTCTGAGCAGAAACCTGATGCAGTAATCAAACCGAGCTGGTATGAAGATATGGATCACTTCTAAAGTTTTCTTTTAGACAAATAGGCTTCATCAAAATAATAAAATACCCAGTTTTTCTTACCGAGCAGTTAATAAACTGCATAGTTATTATTTTCTGAGCTGAAACAGGATTTTACTGTTGAATTAACATGAATGTTTGATAAAGATTAGTCATGTTTCCTATGAAAGGTGCTGGCTATTATAAAAAACATCAATAAAGCTGTTTCCAAAGCAATTTAACAAAAATATCAAATAAAAAAATTCACAAACTCATCAAAACCAGTGTTTCAGTTTGTTAGGGTTGGACTTATTTTGGAAAACTATTTTTATTAATCAATTAAATTTTTAACTGGTAAGCAAAGAGGAAAAGGACTAAAAAATAATTACACAGTCAATTACATTATTGAATACAAACTGGGTATCTTTTTTAAATGTTGATTCACAGCCTAAACCTGACCTGGCCTTTCCACCGGGTACGTAATGTCCATGAAGCGTAGTACGCAGCAGTTATCCGCCATAATAGTGGGTGGGTATGTTTCCACTGGTCACGTTATGCTTCGAGTCTATTATTTACGCGCTACGCTTCCAGAATGCATCAGGCTCAGCAGTTCAGATCAGGCCAAACAGGAAGTTAAACACAAAAGCAGTGTAAAACATCCGCAAAATTTCAAAATAAAAGTCATGTGCAGATTTCCAGCTGCTTAACTAGTAAAAATAAAAGTGTCATTTCCTGTGAAACCTCCGTAGCCAAGGTGAACAGAACATAAACCACAGACCTTTTTGGATGCATGCTGACATATTTCCCCTTGCTTGTTATCGTGTGAACAGGTGAAATCACACGTGGTGTTGCAATTCGCGGGACCAGCTGTGTGGAACGCTTTCGCTGCCGTTTACGTCTGAAAAGCTGCTCACGCATCCAGTACAAATTCAATTTCATTTCCAATTCAGGTTATTAATATAGTGAAAGTCGGGGGTAAACCTAAAAAAACACTTTAGAAGTTAACGCCTGAATAAAGTTAGACACAGTTAAACAAAGAATAAAAAAAATTTACAGTGTAAAGGGTCATTTTAGCACAAACTGGCTCAAGAAAATGATTTAAAAATATAAAAAAGTTGCAGTGTCCCTTGGAAAGAAAAATGTGTAAATCTAAAGAATAAAAAAGTTAACTCGTTTATTGGCAAAACTTTAAAAGCAATATTTTTAAACATTTTGGAACAAGAAAAATATAAAAAAATAAAGTGAAAAAAGTAACAGAGTAAAGAGAGGAATTTTAGAAATGCCCAAAAGTATTCAAGGGTTGTTTGAGTGAAGGCCACTTTAAAGGGTAAACAACAAAAACTGACTCGTGGTTTCTTTTCACACTCTTGGAAAAACTAAAACGTGAGTCGAGATGTAAAACCTTTATTTTGTTTAGTGCATTTAAAATTTTTATTTCCAATTTATAGATTTTTCTTTTGTGCCAAAACAACTTCTCAGAAACGTGTTTGGTCGCGAGCAGCTGAATCAATGTCTAACATGCAGGAAACCCTAAAACATCCCTTTTAGACCTGCAAGATCTCAAGTCATCAGTCTCAAGGCACATCGCCATGGCAACACTGAAAATGTCTGCAAAGCTTCCCATCATAAAGTGTATTAAACTGGACTTTTATTCTCTTTCAGCCCTCGGGCCTTCTGCAGATCAGTGTGATCAGGCACCCTGATCTGAAGAAGGCCCGAGGGCTGAAACATTGATTAAATTAGGGGAAAGCATGTGAAGCCTAAGTGTGTGACATGTTCTTCAGTTTTAAGATTATTTTCCAGAGATTAGCAGCACATTACCTTTTCTCGGTGTGCCTGAAGCTGCACAGCTGCTTCATTGCTTATGTTTTGTTGATAAATTGCCGTTTTCCCATCAAAGAGGTTATGTGCATAAAAAGGGTGACTATATTTCTCCTTTGTTTTATTTGCTAGAAGCACAGTAAATAAGTTCCATTACAGCTGATGCAGGAGGCATAAAAGCACGATGACAAACAACCGAATGCAAACAAATGGTGATTATTTAGTACTGACAATAAAGTATTTTCTCTCTGAAGCAGCAGAGAAAATATATTTAATATATTTCAGTGAGAAACTTGAACAGAAAATATGAAGTGAAAAGCTTAGTGCGTGAAATAAACTTGACAATAATAGTTGGTATAAAATTTCTGTGAATAGACGAGTCTCGCACACTTTTCACCGTAGATGGATGACGACTTAATGGTGTGGATTCTCGGAAAGACAACGCATCACTTAGCCTGTTAGCATGTGTGACTGATATAGACGGCTCTAAGGCACAGCTATTATTTAAAAATGCAAGGCTTTAATAATATCATAAGACCAGTTAGTCCAAAGCATTTTCCTAATGAAGATTCATCACTACTGCATATCCGCCGTATGAATAATTCCACCAAAACAGCATAAAATGTTACTTAGCGAGTGCGTGTTGTCGGATGCTTGAGCAACAATGGACTTTAAATTGCGGTATTTTCTGCTTGCTGGAGGAAAAAAAAGTACAAGAACGCATTAATATTTCATAGAAATCATGGCTCATCTCAAAATTGCCTTATTTTCTGCACCTTCAAAAACTGTTGTTCACTTAATCATCACCGCATAGAAGATCCACATTTGCATTGGTGATGGTGTTCTAGCCCGGTTGACGAGTTTGATGCAGGTTTTCAGGCCACTTGCTTGCAGCAGATTACACTCAAGCAGAAAAGGATAACCTTAACGCATAAGCAAGTAAAAGGGCAAGAGGGAAAAATAGCAACAAAATGAGATTATTATGTTCTTCCAGGAAAGAAAGGAGGGGAAAAAAGTAGCAGAAAGTGCAATTTAATTCTGTATGTGTTGTTATATTCACAGGAGGCAACTTTTTCTACTTCACAGGAAGTTCCAGTCACTTGAAATGTAGCCAAGGGAATAAATCTAACTCTTGTGTGTTGTTGGTCTCTGGGCTTCAGTTCTTTAGATTAAAGAAGTGGCACAAAGTACCTAAATTCTTCAAAATCATAGCGGTAAATGTCAAATATCAGAGTAATGCAAAAAGAAGTCATCCAGGGGGTTGGTTCATCTAAAACATGTTATTATAGAAGTGAACGCGGTGAGATGTAAAGCAAAAACCTTCAACATTTTCCTTGCTTTCCGAAGTACAAAGATACTGAAAAACATATTGTAGAAAAGTAATCATTCATAGAAGAAGTGTGCAGGTGTCCTAAAGCAGACAGATCGACCAGAGAGCACGTCCTGCCAGATACACGGAACAGAGCAGACCTAAACACTTGTTTCTGTCTGGATTGTTTTAGATGTGACACACACGAAGCCTGATCACCACAGACATACATAAATGCCCCATGGACTGGCCGCCATCTTGGATGGGTCTCCATTAACCCCCATCACATTCATTTCTACTGAGGAAGGTGTTTACCCAGCTAAAAAACACATTTTATCAAACTTTTTCACAAAATCAGACACATTGGGTGGCTCGATGATTAAAATATATATGTAATAATCAAACAAAATAAATTAAAATATAAAATCCCAGTCAATAGTAGTCCCACGTGATCTGTTTTCAATAATAAGCCGGTTGTTGCAACCGTAGGCTGCACAAATATGAGCGTAGTTGCCCACTCTGTGTTGACTTTTGAGAGTGAGGAGACCCATCCAATATGGCGGGGATGCTGTTACGCTCTCCAGCACCCAATGGGGCGTGTACGTATTCGTGTCTATGTGTTCATAAAATAAAAGATAATAATGCTAAAGCTGTGTTCACTGAGTGATTATTTCTAGCTTTGTTGAAATGACTTTACTGTGAGTCATGCAGCTTGTGGTGACACATTAGCATTGCTAGCACCTGTTAGCATGAGGCAGCTAACGCTGTTTATTTGCTGTTGCCTCATGTTGTTATAATAACACTGCATTCATTAATCTCATATGGATGTGATCTCCTCCACTTAAACATAAATTTACTATAAAAAGCGCTGCCTTTCACTTATTCACAGCCCCTTTGCTCATAGAGGTGTCGTATCGTCGTCCTGCTGTGAGCTTTCAGACCACATGGGGCAGTTGCAAAATTAAAAAGGACGGCAACATCTAGAGCCGATGCAGAGTTAAGCCAGAGGGAAAGATGCTCATAAGCTTCACTACTCAAAGCAAAAATGCACAAAATGAATCAGAAATTTAATTTAGCTTTCAATCAAATAATAGTGATTCTGTTGTTTAGTAACCTGCAAAATAGTGAAAACCATCTCAATTTGTAAAAATTGGTAAATCACAACAAACATTTTTAACTGTAAAAATGCAGTGATATGTTTTTGCTAATTAATCTATGCTGTTTTGCTGTACTTTATTATTTTATTTCTTGTCATTAAAATCGCCCCAAACCTTTTCTGTTCCCTAGAAGTGTTTCAGATTTCTGACGCTTTCCTTTAACTTTGACTCAGACAGACCAAGTGTGACGCCGAATGACTGATTGAACACTCGAGGCTGGCAATGCAAATTAAGTTAGATATATTCCTTATCACTTCTGTCAACGGTTTCCTCCTCTAAACTTTAGATGAATTAATTTTCTGTGCAAAAAAAAAAGATGAAAACACTCATAAAAATAAAAACTAGCTAAATGTTCTTGTGTACCTGCTGCTTCCTCAGACGTTTTGGCTAAAAGGCTGTCTGAACAAGGTCTTCGTCTCATCTCTGCTGTTGAGTAACACCTTAACTCACGCCACACAATGTTTGACAAATGACAGAGGCTCTCAAAGGAAATTACTGAAATGGAGGAACTGATTCATCACACTGTGCAGCAGTGGTGCAATTTTTTTAGCACTCCTGTCTCATTTTTCTCGCCTTTGATTATTTTTCCGCTGCTGCTGCGTTTAGTTCTACGGGCTTCGAGGGCTGGCAGTTCCGCCATTTAAATATGTTGTGCTTTAAAATCAAGTGATCTCAGAGTCTTTGTTTTGGCATCTGTCTTCATCCGTGTGCGGTATAAACCCCAGCTTGGATCACCAGAAAACGCCTTTCTAAACAAATGTACCCCTAAAGGCTTTCGCTTCGTTCCTCTCAGTCAGAGTCGGGTTTTCAGCGGCTCTCTGGTTCTGTGATGGCAGCCAAATCAGCTCACCATCTTTCTGCCAATTTACTTTAGAGAAAGTAGAGTTTTATCTCTGGACTGTATGGCGGGGCATTCACTAAGCCCGTGAAAAATGGGCTGCAGCACAGAAACAGCAGGACGGTTAGTTTTTCTAACTGATGTGTCTGAATGAGGGAAACGGAGTTGTGCTGCTTTTAGAACAGCAACACTTAGAGATCCTACAAACCAAAATGCTTCTTTCCAACCCACTCACAACACTAGTGATCCAACTCCGACATGTAATGATAAATATTGACTGAATAAAATTATATTTTAAAAATATGTAGATGTTTTCATGTGCGGCTTCATGTCTTTCTGTTTAGACCACAAACTTATTAGTAAAATATTATACATAAAGTGGAATTACAACTACCGTAAAAAACCTGCTGTAGCTAGCGATAACAACAAGCTAACGCTAACATGAGCCAACTAACACTAAAATAAACCACGAAGTAAAAAGATCCACACTGTTGGATTACTTACAAGTCCAGTAGCAACAAAGCCAGGTCACCATCAGTCCATGGTTTTGTAGCCTCCTTTAGCTCCCTCAAGCTAGCGTAGGCCACGCCGATGTTTACTCTGGTTTTAGCTCTTTGCTTCACCTCCAAAGACATTACTCTGTTACTTTTACTTCCAGGCTCCGCCATGATGCCAACAGAAAAAGCAAACTTCTTTTTCTTTTTCTTGTGCTTTTTATTGATAATGGTGAAATGAAAATGCTAACTGCTAGCATTACAGCTAACAGCTGTAAAGCAGGTATAAAGCGGTTTATGCTTGACATGTCCGTGAGGTCCGCAAGGCTCCGCACGGCCAAATTACGTCAATTTAGCAACCACGCCCCTCCGCGTGTCCTCCGCACAGCCCAAAGTTTCTGCACCGCGCACCTAGGAAATTTTCTAACTACGTGGACAGTCCCATGTGAAGAAACACGGTGGACTGCAAGATCTCGTAGTGGTGGAGGTTCATAAATACAAACTTCACAATGATTCGGCCCATAAAGATCACGCTGATCAAAATATTGTTAATAATTCGTGGAGAGAAATTGCTGAAAATACGAGGAAGCCGTAAAAAAGTGTAAAACATCAGTGATTTCTACTTCTACTATGGTGTAGTGTTGGATGCTTGCCATAGAGCTCCATGCCGCCCCCTACAGTCTGGGAGAATATTGGTTCACAGCGGAGACAAGACGCAGAAGGTAGGAAGGAACTATAAACGCTGAAAAGTCAGATGCGCGTTCCATCCGCGCGTCTCATTTCCGTGGGGAATGCACATGCGTCAAGCATAGACCAAGCTTAAGAGCGCCGCCTGGAAACCCTACCCTTCTCTACAAAACTATCTAGTGCAGTATCTGGCCAGCAGAGGGCTGCAGAGTGGTGTCAGATATGAAATTGGTCAAGTTTCTAACCCAACAATCGCTGAGATCAATGTTGAAGCTCTAGCTTAAAGTTTAAAAAGCTATTTAGTGTTACTTTAAATCCAGTTCCTACATGCATGTTATTTTTTGTGGTAATCAGTCAATAGATTCATCATTGTCACGTTTTAAATCACTTTTAAAGCCTCATCTGTTCTCAGTCGCCTTTAATTCAGTGTGAGAGTGCATGTGTTTTTAGTTGCTTTTAATTCAGTTTGAATTATTTGTTTTTATGTCATGTTTTTTATTTCTTTAACTATGAGCCTTTTTATTGTAACCTATTTTCAGCATTTTAGCACATTGCTGTTGTTTTTAATGTATTTGGTTAGCCTTGTTAAGCACTTTGGTCAGCTTTCATGCTGTTGTAAAGCTCTATAGAAATAAAGTTGACTTAGATTGATGGTAAATTTTTTCATCACATTTTGTTCTAAAGCATTAAAAAAAACAAGTATTGTTAGGGGGAAGCCAGGAAACCTGTTGCAACAAAAAACATTAAGATTTCCAACTGATAAAATTACGTTTGTTATGATTTTAGATGTGAGAAATGTAGTCGACCATTTTCCTTTGTGTTACTTTTGTGATCTGAGGAGCCAACAACGGAGCGAGAAATGTGCTTATCCAAGTACGTTGAGCCAAAACCCGGAGCCTTCAATGTCACAAAGGATGCTTTCTTTCAGCCTGAGCCGATCACCATGGTAACCTAAGCTTCACACCGATTCAGAGAAGGTTATGTCCAGACTTTCTTGTACCTAAATTTGCTGTAAAAAGCGCTGCCCTTTCACTTATTCTTTTCGCTGATCACAGCCCCTGTGCACATACAGGTGTTGTGTTGCCATCCTACTGTGAGCTTTCAGACCACATCTGGCAGCTGCAGAATCAAAAAGGACAGCAACAACATCTGGAGCAGATGCATTCTATGTAGCCAGTTTCCAGAAAGGTTGTCCTTGTGTCAGCATCGTGGCGTGTGCTGCCCGTGCAGGACGCCACGATTACTACTGGTACTTTGAAGTGAACCGATTGCAGCTTTACAGTTTCTGTGTGCCATGCATGTAAACCACTGCTCGACTGCTGCAGCTCTGTGAAGTCAGGATTTGTAATCTTCCAGCTGCAAGATGACCACTTTCCCAGAGTGACAGAATCTTACTTTGACCTTCTAGAGTTTCTGCCATTCCAATGTCAGCTCTCCAGTAATTACTTTTTTAATCTTATAACATGTCAATTACACAAACGTCTGGTCCAATTTCAATGAAGGATTTCCTTCATTCTTTATGGAGCTGCAAATTTGTTTGAAAGCTCCTGCAAAGAGACATTTTTACCTGAAACTGAGCTCTCAAACCGTGTCCCTGTGCTGGTGCAAAATGCTTACATTCCAGACATTCAAAGGAAAAGGCACATGTTTATGTAAATCCCTGTTAGCATCTTCTAAATCTTCCCATCTCCCACGAGCTGATGGGCATAGATGCATATATGATATGATGTGATATGCATATCTCTGAAGAGAAAACAAAAGGAAGTGAGCAATCTGCTGCACTGAAAAGAGGACAGGCGTGTCAGGATGTCTTTTTCATCATTTTTCTTTTCCAGTGATCACATGAACTATCACATCTACCAATAATTATTCAAAAAATGCAAACTTTTTTGTTTTCTTCCTTGGCAGCAAACTAGAGATGTTCTCATAACATTTTTGCACCCCTTTCGAATAAATACCGCTATCTTGGCATTTTTGCTGTTCATAGACGTCTTTGTTTTTTACTGTATCTGTCAGCGTCGGCTGGCTCTGTGTTTTTGTCCGAGTTGCTGCAGTGAACTGAGCAAGGTTTGTTTTTAAGGCGGCGTTTCAGATTTGTAGTTAAACACCCAATATGCACACGTTACAAGTGGCTGCTGCACTGCTTTTGCTGTCCAGTTTAAAATACATCCAAACTGCAGCTTTGGCCTGTATTTGATATAGCAACTTCTAGGGTTCTACAACCCCCCAAGGTGCTTTACAACACAAACAGTCATCCACCCAAGCACAAACACCATCATATGCTGCTGGTGATGAACTACATCTTAGCCACAGCTGCCCTGGGGCACGCTGACAGAGGCGAGGCTGCCAAGCATTGGTGCCACCGGTCCCTTCGACCACCACCAGTAGGCAATGTGGGTTAAGTGTCTTGCCCAAGGACACGACTGCAACAGACAGGGCTAAAACCTGCAACCCTCTGGTTACGGGGTGGGCACTCCTCTGCCAATATCGCCCCAGCTTTCAATTCAATTCAGTTTCATTCATATAGCACCAAGTCACAACAAGAGTCGTCTCAAAGCACTTCACAAATTAAAACACTCCAACTGAATTCTGTGTTTGTGTTAGCTAACAGCTACAGGTTTTGGTGTCCGTATATCAAACTGCTGTGAATTATGGTGTTGTCCTGCAACAATGAATACTGATGTAACGGAAGTTGTTAAAAAGAAAGCGAAGCCATTGTAGTTTGAAAATCCTCAGGATGAGACTAAAAGATCATGCTTGTTGTTTTTTTCCTGATCCCGTAAAAATCACGAGATCAGGCCCGATTTCCAATCACGTGATCGGATCGGAGCATCCCTAATGCAAACACTTGTAATTTAACAGAACTTTACATCCAGAGACTTTACAGGAGCTTCTTAGTGTGGCTTCCTTGGCCATCTTCTTGCTGGTGTTCTTCAGAAAGTCTATTTTTAGATTTAGATATTTTAGATTTGACGTGTAAAATACTGAAACTTTCTGAACTCCCCGAGCTTTTTGTTATACGCACCAGGGTATCAGGAGCACCGATTGCTTTTTGAACATCGTAGCGAGGAAAAGAGAGTGGGTGCAACGGATGAGCAGAAACTAATGTTAAATTGTGCATTCATTGTGAAGATGACCAAACACACAGTGGTATCTAAAAAGACAGCAGATCCACTGGAGTGACCCAACAGAGAGGTCAGCTGTATGAAAATATAAATAAATCAGTTAAAACATATCCATGAACCATGCATGCGAGCTGATATGACCTGATCCTTTAGTTTGTGTGGTACCACCTGAAGCAGCTGTCTTCACTGATGAAGACCTCAAAACTGTAGAAACAACTGAAAGTTCAACGTTTTCTACTCTATTTACTCAGATTTTCAGTTTTTTCCCACTTTCACCTGGAATCCCTACAGATCTGACTGTTTCTACTCACATTTTAATTATGTCAGGTTCCTGCACCTTATTTAGCTCCCTTGAGCATGACATCAAAGTCCTCTAACACGAAGCACCACTTCATCCTAGTGACTCAGCACATTGCTACAGCACGTTTCAGGCAGTAAGTGTGGTTCTGTCAGCTGGGTCAGGCCATCGTTCTGTTGTTGTTCACCCGACCTGAAAACGATCACCGCAGCGGCAGATGCAGGGTCATAATAAACCAGCCGAGGAGCCCGACTGAGTATGGCGTTTCTGGTGCTATCTTCATTCTGCGACGTTAATCTGTTGTTTACCATAATCGGGTGTAAACACAGTGTGAGGAAAAACCTGGAGGTTTCAGCGTGAAAGACAAACTCAGCTCATTCAGTTCATCTGGGCTGATAACAAACGACACGGTGATGAATGAACTCACCCAGAAGTTATTAGGCAGTAAAAGATGCAGGGTGATATTCACATCATAGGCATATCGTGATGTGCACAGCATGCTGTTTCATATGTGAGCAGGGAGGGAAATAAACAATACTTCCCGCTTCACTTGTTCTTTTGGCCCGACTGTTCAGTGCTCACTGAGCATGCACGTTTGCTAAAATGTCACATTATGGTATCACAGAGTGGGCAGAATGCAGCGGTAGCAAGGAGACGAGCTAAATATTTTCAATCAGCCACATAAATATTGTATTTTTTATTTTATTTTTTACTACAAAGTCTGGATTAATTTTGGAAGTGAAAATAATTCATATATAGCTTGGTTGACACTCTAGTAGTAACCTAGACTAGCCCTTAATTATGTTTTTATCCTCCTGCGGTGTATTTCCTGTATTATGAAATAAATGGAGGAAGCACCATAATGCCTGTGGCAGAGATGCAACTTATCTCTAATGTCCCACTGCCCTATGAGCAGTGTTTGCGAAAACTTTTCAGCCACGCCTGCCAAACTGGTAGACGTGAGAGCGTCTCACGCAGGACATTTTTGAACCACGTAGGACAAAATCCTCGCGGGCTTCAGACTTGTATCTATTTAACAGTGGGTATTGTAGTGACCTCTGACCTTTACATATTATACATATTTTTATTGTGACAATAATCTGTTGACATAATTTGAAAAAAGAACCATCAATGTGATTTTCTGCCAAATTCATAAAATGAGGATTAACAGAATTTATTAGGAAATTAATAGAGATCATATAATTATTATAAATGATTATGAAACACCAGAAACAACATATTATATATGAAAGTATTTCTAAATAGTGTAATGATCTTAGATGAGGGCTTTTTGTGACTGATGCTGTAGCCTGATGTTACTGTTCCTTTAAGAGACGCTGTGGCTGGTTGAGGTGAAACTGGAAGTTGGAGATGCGGGTTTATTTCAGCTGTTTGTTAAACTACTCTAATAAACTGCTGTTAAGGACAAAATGTCATTCTGTCTGATGATTTAGTTCATCACAAATATCACAATATGAAGAAATTATCTCTTTTTTTTGGGGGGGGGGTTGCACTGTGCCGTGGTCCCCGAAATGCCTAGAAACGGCCCTGGGTGTGGGACTGAGTTTTGAAGGTGATCTGAATTGTATCAAATAAATAAATATTACATGCTTATAAATTATTATTATTATAAAATTACAAACGTGTAGTGGATATATCTGCCTACATTTGCCTTTTCAAACACTGTTTTGTTTTTTATGCGACTATTTCCTGTCCTGCTGTCTCTTAGCTGCATCTCCTCTCAATCCTCCAGAAAAACTGCTGCCTGGCTTCTTACTTTTCACCTCACAAGTTACTTTTGAAATTAGCAGATCAAAAAGATCCGTCGACCGCAAAAATAGCGGAATGTGCGGCCGCGCCAGTGAGGTGACGTCACCGATGCACGGGAGATGATCTCTGCAGCAGCATAGCGCGTCAGGCACAAATGAAAGAGAGTATGAGCAAACGTGAACGATCGCGTGTTAATTATGTTTTTTTTTGGGTGGCGCCACTTTGTGAATGTTACTGTGGCCGTGCTCACGACGCAGCTGCCCGGCGGAGCGCATCAGTAATCAGCGCTCTGCCGATCTCCATCCTCTCTGCCCAAAAAAGACCCGCTACACTGAGAGTCCAAATAAATAATGAAATATATGTAGAAACTAGATCTTTTGAGGGGGAAGTCAACAAACAGTCTGCAGTTTTCAGGAAGTTTATTTTATTTTGGCACGTTCAGAGTAGACGCACGGCGTCGGTCATAACGTCCGACGATGTGAAGTTTTTCGTCGGACAATATTAAATCACGTCGGTAATGTCCGACTGTCCGACGTGTTTTCGCAAACACTGCCTATGAGGCACTTTGACAATAAGTAAAGGGACAACTGGTCAGACAAAATAAAGCAAAAAGCTGAATGGATAAATAAATATTGTATTGCATTGTAAGTTTGATCAATAAATTGTGAAGGCTAATCATTTTTTAAAGCCATACTATGCAACTCTTTCATATTTAAATCATGTTCTTGAGCCAGTTTGTGCTAAAATGACCCTTTACAGAGTTAATGAAAGGTCACTCAGACCCCCACCGCCCTCTGTGACCAGAATACCGCACTTGCAACTTCAGAGTGGCGGTCTGGTCCCTGTTGGACTTAGTAAAGTGGAGCTGACATGCCTGGTGCTGCAGTCTGCTTCCAGCATGTTTCCTGCATGTTTTAGATCATGAACACAGCTGATTGGTTTGATTTAGTGATGAACCGCTCCTGTAGACACCAGAGGAGCCCCCAGAAATGTTTGATAAGGGAACCAGACAGGGCCAGAGAGGATTTGGGGGTGGAACACCAAATTGGTTCTTGTGGTAACTGTGAGAGTTTAGCCTGTGGCGATGCACTGCATGCTCCTTTATTCTTTAAAAAAAAAACATGCATCCAAAACACTTAATTCAAATTTAAGAAATACAAAAATTTCAGGAAAATACATTACAGTTATTTTAAATGTTATTTCAAAATGTCTTCACAAAAAACTATGGAGATTTACCTTTTTTTGAAAACGGTGAGCAGCAGCAGAAACATATATACATTTTTTTTAATTCTGATTATTTAGTTTCTCATTAATTGTATACTTTTTTTATTGGGTTTTACATTTATGCTTTGATTTAAATAAGATGAATGAACATTAATATGATTTATTAACACTGGTCTTCCCTGGGGGAGGGGCAGAAATTTTCTAGGGGTGGCCATGGCCACCCCTGGCCACCCCTCGGGGGCACCACTAGTAGACACTAATGAAGGCTGAGGAGACATTTCAGCAGTCAGATTACGGTGTCAAAAAGACCATTGCACAGGGAGTAGATAAAATTCACTTTTGGTTTCACTAACGAACACTAGGGGGTGCTAAAAACAAGCCCAAACTGCCAAGTGTGCCTTTAAATGGAAATGGCTAAAGTCAGAAAGTAAAGGAAAACAATCTTTTTACAATTGGATTATTTTTCCAGAATTGTTTTTATTCACTCCATTCTTCTTGCTTCTTAAAGATTCCTTGTTTTTCATTCCCTTAAAAATAAGACAAACTTGTTTTTCCACTATGTATTTTTACTTTGAATTACTTCCATTAATAAAAAAATAACATCTAAAACTGATAAGTCACTCAAATGAATCAAATATTTCAAATGTATTCATAAACGTAGCTAAATAAATGGTCGTAAGTGATTTTACTCTGTAAACATGAAACTCATGGACACAGATGAATGAACGGAGCTTCTTTTGGTTTACAGAATATAAATGAGCAAAATAAATCACGATGTGAAGAGACTCTGTGACTGCTGCTGTGGTTCGGCTCTTTGGTGATGTAAATCTGCTCAGTAATAAAGCAGTTGCATCATTAAAGGTGGTGTTGCAGCTAGAACATTAGACGAGGTCCTAAAGTTCATACATCTTTAATGGTTCATTAATTAAAAACAGTAAGAAAGTAGCTTGGGTTTATTAGCCCGTGCATAACTTATGGCCTTTTAGAAGTGTCGTAATCTTCCATCCAACTACTTTAAACTATGTTTTAATAATGGAATTCAACGTTTCAAATGGGCCAAAGTTGCCCATCCAGGTCTTTTTTACGAGTTTTAAATTGCAGACAGTAACTGTTAGTAAAGGAAAAGTACTCGGCAAGTAGTAACCATCGGGGAATGTGGTTTTCTTAATTTGCTCCCATTCTTATCCCCACGGGAGCGGGAACAATTGAAATCAGCATCTGCAGAGTTTAGAAACAGATGTTAGTCAGAGTCAATGATGCAAAATCTGTTAATCGGGATGCCAGAATTTAACTGTGACAGTTTTGTTTTGACAAAGAGAAAAGCAAGAGAGCGGCAGAACATCACTGTACAAGTATGAGTCGGTAGGAAAAAGATCCTGCTTATTTGAATTTTTCCCTTTTTTATAAACGGCTAAATTCCCAGAGATGCGGGCGTTGTACCGGTCTGTCGTGGTGAAGACTTTTGGCTCAGCTCTCGATTTACCGGTCGATCTACGTTCCTACCCTCACCTATGGTCACGAGCTTTGGGTAGTGACCGAAAGAATGAGAGCGCTGATACAAGCGGCCAAAAATTTGTTTTCTCCACAGGGTGTCTGGGCTCTCCCTTAGAGATGGGGTGAGAAGCTCGGTCATCCGGGAGGGGCTCGGAGTAGATCCGCTGCTCCTCCACATCAAGAGGAGCCAGTTGAGGTGGCTCGGGCATCTGATTAGGATGCCTCCTGGACGCCTCCCTGGTGAGGTTTTCCAGGCACGTCCAACCGGGAGGAGACCCAAAGGAAGACCCAGGACACGCTGGAGGGACTATGTCTCTCGGCTGGCCTGGGAACGCCTTGGGATTCCCCCGGAGGAGCTGGCCCAAGTGGATGGGGAGAGGGAAGTCTGGGCCTCCCTCCTTAGGCTGCTGCCCCCGACCCCGGATAAGCGGATGAAAATGGATGGATGAATGGCTAAATTCCCAAATTAACCACAAATCACACCTTCACATGAAACATTTGTGTTATAGATGTAAAGGCTGCAATTATAAATAATAAGTACATCAGTTGGTGCAAAAATCCCCCAAAATCTGTTGAGGAGCATCGGCGGCATTTACCTTGATGGCGGTCGAAGCGATCTGGATGTGATGCAGCTTGTGTAAGGTGCTCTCTCTGTCGATGAAGTAGGAGGCCGCCAGCTGGTGCAGCGCTTCCAGCGTCACAGCAGTGCCATTGGACTCGCTCGCTTCAGATGTCCGACTCAGCTTCCGCTTGTCCACAAAGATCATTAATGACTCCTCCCCTGTGGACGCACATGTGACACCCGGCTTTAATGAGAATGACTTAGTGGACACACACAACAACCTGTGAGCATGCATCAGACCTCGTTCTCTCCTAACTTAAGCAGAAAATGATTGTTTTGTTGGAGTAACTGTACAAGTTGATTTTTTAAAGTAAACTCATGACTGATGATACGTGCAGCTGTAAAGCACAAAGTGAGACGCTTGGTGGAACGAGTCTTTCGATTTAAAAATGAGCAAAAGCTTTCAGAGGACGGTGTATCGACAGCTTGTGGAAGGAGTGAGAGATCAATGGAAAAATCTTTCCTAATGGGATCAGGTTTATGTGCAAAGTGGTTTTAATTTGCAGAGACTAAGAATAGATTCAGGTTAACATTTCTTCAACAAAGTGATTCATAACCTAAAGAGTTCTCGTTTGTATCACAATAGTGAGAACAGACAGTTTCTTTAACCGTTTTACACATGGCTCATATTCAAAATTCCCCAAATATATATATATATATATATATATATATATATATATATATATATATATACTGAAGTGGCTGATATCCAGAAATCCTACCAATGGCTAGAAAGAGCTGGTCTGAAGGACAGCACAGAGGCATCATCATGGCTGCACAGGAACAGGTCCTGAACACCAGAGCAACAGAGGATGCTGGCAGGGAAAGCAGACATGGAACGCCACAACCAAGTGGCTGGCATAGTGTACAGGAACATCTGTGCAGAGTAGGACTGGAAGCTCCAAGGTCAAAGTGGGAAACCCCCCCCTAAGGTGGTAGAGAACGAGCGAGCCAAGATCCTGTGGGACTTTCAGATCCAGACCTACAAAATGGTGATGGTGAACCAACCAGACATTGTGGTGGTGGACAAACAACAGAGGACAGCTGTTGTGGTTGACGTGGCAACACCAAGTGATGCAACATCAGGAAAAAGGAACAGGAGACACTAGAGAAGTACCAGGGCCTCAAAGAAGAACTTGAAGACATCGGTGGTGCCCGTGGTCATCGGGGCAGTGGACCCCAAACTGGAGGAGTGGCTAAAGCAGATCCCAGGAAACACATCTCAGTCCAGAAAAGTTCAGCTCTAGGAACAGCTAAGGTACTGAAGAACCCTCAAGCTCCCAGGCTTCTGGTAGAGGACCCAAGCTTGGAAGGAGGAGACCACCCACGGAGGGGGAGATGGAAATTTTTATATATTGATATAAACTTTTTGAATCATTTAGAGGGTTTTCCTCTCTGTCAAGAGAATGCACACCGGAGCCAGCAGGCTCATGCTGTTTCACTGATCTACAAATGTTGGCATTACACCAGGAAACAAAGCAGCAAAGCCAAAGCTTGTAGTTATGGATCAGAAACACAAGATTTATAACGCTCAATTTGTTTCCATTCTCTGAGCGTGAGAACTGGCTGCTGTGTCACATCAGCCGCTGTGATGCCGCTCCATGTAGGCGTGTTCTGTCATCACCCAATGGCTAAAAGTTACCACAAGTTAAATTATGAAGCTTTGATTAATGCATCTTATAATAAATCAACAAATAAAGCACCAAAAAAGTCCTTTAGGCTTGCTTATTCCAACAAGCTCATCACTCCCGACATGTTCTTCATCATTGTGGGACGCTTTATAAATCATCAGTGGTATTATTCCACATTTCAAAGGGTTTAAAACATGCAAAGTCTCATTTTTATGTCTAATTTACACAAGAACTTAGCTCATCCCTTCAGAACACAACAGGCTCAGGACTCAAAAGGAAGAGAGACTTGAGTCCCTTAGATGAGTGTAATAAGGAATAAGACTTTGTAGATTAATTCAACATATTTATTCTAAAGCACATAGGAACGCATCCAGAACTCTGCACAACCCTGTAAAAATCTATTTTCTCAGATTGACTCGTGTATTTTTGTCATCTTTAACAGCTACCTCACATACAGATACAACTATAGAAGAAATGTTATGTGATGAGTGTTTCCTGTCCTGTCAGGTCAAAGATGAGGCGTTTAGGTTCCTGAGAAGGAACATCCTCTGGTGACAGTTTATCTTAGGTTCACCTCCAACACTAAGGGTCATCAAAGATGGTCCCCAGGTATTAGTTCTCCCCTACAGTGTCAACTGGTGACCAATGGGTATGGTTAGGGTTAGGGACCAAAGCTGCCAGCTCCTTCTGTCTTGTGGAGAAGGTCACTGCCATCTCCTTGGTTTTGCTGACATTAAAGGTGGCCTAATTTAGCCACATTTACCTTGTTGAATTTAAAACACTTGGTGGTGACTAATGTAGCATACTAAAAAGTATGACCTGTCTTCAACCTGCTTTGCCATGTAAATTAGTAATGCTGTGATAGCCACGAAGAAATGGTTCGTTCTGAGAAAAACTGGTTTACTACGTCATAAGCTTAGACACACCACCTTACATTTGCATGTCTCAGCCAACTTGAACGTCATAAAAATAAAAACGTTGGTCACGGTAATGCTAATCACAGAACGGTGCTAGCCCAAACTACTGCTAATGCTAGCCAGAGCTACTGCTAATGCTAGCTTGAGCTACTGCTAATGCTAGCCAGAGCTACTGCTAACCATAAACGTGAATATGTAGACGCCCCATTGGGCGCTGGAGAGCGTAACAGCGTTGCCGCCATAATGGATGGGTCTCTATTGAAAACAGATCACGTGGGATTACCATTGACTTTTCTAGCCTACCTAATGGGATTTTATGTTTTAATTTTTTAAAATTTATTTTGTATTTTAATTATCATGCCATAGCATGTGTCTGAATTAGTGAAAAAGCTTGATAAAAGGTGTTTTTTAGTTGGGTAAGCACCAGTAGAAATAAATGCACTGGTTGCGAATGGAGACCCATTTAAGATGGCGGCCAACCACTACGGCAGCTCTAATAGGCAGCGCCAGTCTAAGAGGCAATTTATGTATATATGTCTGTGCTGCCAACATCCTTGTTGGACGTAAGTAAAACAACAAAGAAGAATGTTGGAGCACCACATTTTTCTTTGTTGTTCAAAATGTACTGGGAATATCCAGACAATGAATCCATGCCAGATAGATCCACAGCTTGTGTGTACCATCCCCCCACCAAGATGGCCACCACAGCTAATAAACATTAGCAATCACTGAACGTCATACGACTCAGTAGCTACGTTTACATGGGCACAAGTAATCGGATTGAACGCCCTATCGGATAAAAAATTCTTCATGTAAACATGTCAATCGGAATATTCTGATCCGATTCGGCCTGAATGAAATTTCATTCTGATTAAGAGAGGTGGTTTTGTCCGATCGTCAATCTGATTGGCGTCCATGTACGCAGCCATTCGGATCGTTGGGGTAAAATAATGCCCACTGTGCATGTGTGCAACTTCAGCGTGACGTCTTTCTGCCTCTGCGCATGCTCAGGACAGATCGAAAACATGGCGGGAGGTAAACAGAAGTGATCTGTTGCCGACGCTATTTTTTACTGGAAACACTACGGGAGCTCAATATTACTGAACGTCTCGATGGCCGAACGGCTATAAATGCCGAGTTATGCACTCAAGTGCATCTAAAGATGCAGGAAGCGTGAATTCACCGAAGCTAGAGAATAAGAAAATAAAATCCAAGGGAAAAGACGTGCGGACAAGATGGCGTTTGTTTACAATTTCTCTTCCGGGAAAGACAAGTCTGCGCATGCGCAAGCTATGGTGCGTGCATCGCGGCGTGATCGGATCATTCCAGTTAGTGTCCATGTAAACAGAGATTTGGGATTTCCGATCAACCAAGATTTGAATCAGACTGAGGAAATCTGGCGCTGGTAAACGTAGCTACTGAATTGTGAAGATATGGATCCAGAATTTGGTGTTTTAGTATCAAAGAGTCACCCAGAACACCAACGGATCACACTAAATTGTAAGACTTTGTATATAAAGTTATAAGATTTAGCAAAACTCCTTTTACACTTTTAGAATGAGATAAATTTCCTTTAAAATATCGAGGTTCAGAGCTACATTCATAAATTATTGAAGTAAAGAGAAAAGTTAAAGATTTCTTCAGCAGGGATATTAAACATTTACTCTGCAAAATGTGAAGCTCAGGTACTTTTTTTCTTCCTCGTCTGTTTTTATCCATTATTTGTCAAAAGAAATCACCTTCAGCTGCTTTTAAGTCAACACAATCATCGAAAAGTGAAAAAACTAACAATCAGGGTGCAGCGGTTCGAGAGCAGCAGCCCATTAAGTTTTAAATCAAGTATGGATACTTGGTCTGAATGAGCCACAAGTTTCAGTTTTCAGATTCAGTACACAAGCCAGAAATGGCCTTTTAATACAGACTTCTGAAGCTTTAGACTACAAATCACAAACACCATTTATTTTTTATCTTATGTTTAATTAAATAAACGATTATGTTAAATCCCTTAGATTATTTTGCAGTGATCGTAAAAACTATGTTAAGGCTTGAGGAAGTTCATAGTTAACATTCATTCAACACATAAAAATTCACGCTTAAGGGTTTAAAGTGAATTATGATGCACACAGATGCCCTGACCAAATGTTCTGGTTTCATGAGTCAAAGGGATGCAGAACTCTGACTTTATTAAAGATTGGCTTTGCAGACGTTTGAGGAGAAAACCTCAGCATTGTTTTGGTTGGAAGGACACACAGCATGCTTTTTGGCATTTTAAACAGGCTGATTGTAACACATTGAGCTGTTTTACATGCTGCTAAAGCTGCTTTCCTCTGCCGTTTTAGGAGAAAATAATGTGCCAAATGTATTTGATTTAAATTTATTTGCCTTTTGAGAGTTTATGCACAAATACAAAAGATGAAAGCAACCAGCAGAGGAGCAGAGGGGAGGAGATGATGCACGAGATAGCAGCTTTGCTGCACATTACAGCTAAAACTTCAGTGTATTGTTCTGGAAAGGAACTGCTGGCATTTCTGTCAAACAACTTCAAAGACAGATTCTGCACGTTGAGTCGGAGAATATGAGCTTAAACAACCACAAACAATTTCACAGCTGGGACGACGTTTAATCAAATGTTGAGTTCTATGTGGTGAAAAGCGGCTTCAGTGTGTTTAAGCTGTAAACAAAATCCTGAAAATTACTCTACAAAAAAAAATGCTCATGAAAATTGGTGGGCTTAAAAACGAACACGGGACTGATGAGGTGGTTGCATCTTGTGATGTGTGTTCATTGGCCTGTTTTTCTCTTTTAAACAAAGTTGTTGCAGAGACAGAATCCAACAAAACATTCTGAAGCTGTATCAGAAAGAGGAAAAGCTTTTGAAATTGCATTTTGATCAGTTTACTGAGAGCTTTGCAAAGACAAGTGATGGTTATATTCTTAGAAAGTGTGCTTGAAAGCCTTGGTATAGAGAGCTGTATTAATGCAGCCTGGCAAGCCCTACTTTATATGTGAATATATAGCCCCGCTATGACCCATAAACACACAGTCGTGGGTCCTTCAAACCGTCTCCACATGCTGTTGAACAAAGTACAACGTGACGTACGGGGCAGTCTGCCATACATCATCAAAGAAGATGCAAATGCATCCTTTTTCTAAATAAAGGATTTAAATACCTCTATCTGCTCTTGACCCAAAGAAAAGCCCAAGTCTAAATAGTCCAAAGTTGATGCCAAAGCTGTTTCAAATGAGCCACCACCATCCTTGTTTCGATCAGTCGCAGTAATATCCCGCCCACCAAACTGATAGAGCGCTGTGATTGGCCTGGTCAGGCCTGCCGAGGCTCCAATGGAACGTGGCTAGACCGACCTGCAAAAAAAAATTAATTTTGCTTCTGCTAGGGTCTTTCTAGATTTCCAGGCTAGCGTTAATTGGGGGCGATGGTGGCAGAGGAGTTAAGTCGCCGCCTTGCAATCGGAAGGTCGCAAATTAGCGTCCTGCTCAGTCTGTCGCTGTCATCTTGGGCAAGACACTTAACCCACCTTGTCTGCTGGTGGTGGTCAGAGGGACTGGTGGTGCCTCTGTCAGTAAGCCCCAGGGCAGCTGTGGCTACACTGTAGCTCATCATCACCAGTGTGTGTGCGAATGGATAAATGATACACTGTAGTGTAAAGCGCTTTGGAGTCCTCTGACTCTGAAAGGCGCTATACAAGTGCGGGTCATTTATCATTTTAATGTACTTTATGGCCTCTTTTCCAACTACCCAATTGGACCGCCTTTCTATCAGTAAGGAGTCTGTGTTTGCGGCCGACTTTTCAGAACCTGCGTCTATGCGGTTCCAAGCGAACCGAGCCAGGCTGAAAACACGATGTCAGCAACTGCCACTGATTGGTAGGGGGCAGAGTCACCGGTTGATTCTAGAGTTTTCCGCCCGCAGCCCTTTTCAAGTTCAGGGTCTGACAAACGGCCACCGACTGAGCAGAATGTTCAACATCGCCACCATGTCTGCCATTGTTGTGTTACGTTGTGCATTTGTTTCACATGCACCTCATGATCAAGCAGCCAAAGGGTGCACCCGCTTTATTAGTTTGAATTGGAAAAACAACCGCTACCATGTAGAAGTAAGTCAAATTCAGCTGTCCTCCTCAGTAAGGAGAAAGACAGCAGTTGGACCGCTTGGATTAGAAAAGAGCTATATTTTCAGGTTAAGTATAACTTCCACAACAAATTTAAAATGTTAAGAGAAGTTTCCTTGTTGTTTTTTTTTACCATTACTGGGGCCTATGGGTGAGGCACAAATGCTAGAAAGTTTGCTTATACTTTACGAGCCTTATGCAGCTCCACTATAGCAGACTAAAGTCTGACCTGTGGTGAGATTTTTCCCATCCTGCAAAAGTTGCAGCAACACTACATTGTACTAGAAGATGACTGCCTTCATAAGGAGCATAAAAGAGAACATTTGGGAAGATCTTTCTCAACGATACCAGGTACAGTTGGTTATTCATCATAAATAACCTGACAGTTATAATGCAGGAGACCATGTGCATGTGTTAATTTTTTGCCTCCTATATTCCCTCATCAATTCCCTACTTGGGAATTGATGAGGGAACTGGATCGATAGACAGAATCGACAATGGCATTGATATTGATCAAAAAAACTCCCACCCCTAGTGGGTACCAGTATTTTTTCTGTCCATCTTCTGCTTCACAATGAAAATTTCTACTAATCTGGAAAAAGTTTGGAATTTTCTTGACTTTTCGACTTTAATTTACAAATAAAAAAGGTGAATCTTTAAAAGTACCACTTTGTTTTCTTTTTAGAGGCCGTAATAAACCCTTGTAAGCTTCAAAGACTAAAACATCACTCAGTGACTTCAAAGATTCCTCGTGTGAAACAGATTGAGGTCGTTGAGAGTCAAGGCCACATGAAACTCTTTATACTTTTAAACTTTTAACTCTGCTTCTCCCTGGTGCCGAGAGAGGTCGGCGCCAAAGAGAACCAGGCTCCGTGTAGTTTTATTTACCTCCCAGCGTCGCAGAGAGCAGGAAGTGGGTTCCGTATTTCCTGATGATGTTGTCAGTGATGGCGCTAAGACTGGGCCTCCTGCCCAGCTGCCTAATGGTCTGAAGGAACTCAGGGTCCAGCGGCAAGGAAAAGCCATTGTTCTCCTGTCTCTCGAGGGCCAAGCTGTTCACCTTCCAACGGCCAAATTCCCTGCAATATCACAGAAACACATGCTCAGATTGAGCAAAGAATGGACACAGCATAAACGCCACAAATGCTGCACGAAGGCTCATTTGAGAGGAATTAAAAGGAAACAAATGTGACACAGATGCATCAACAATATGATTTTCATTAGTGAGCTTGTTGTTGTGACGTGACGGGAATCGGGCGAGCTGTTTTAGACGTTTTCATTAGAGTCACAGTGAAGAGACTAATATTTCTACACCAATCTAAAAAGCTTTCTGTGGCTATTAGCGATAGCATCTTACCCCTCCCAGTATACCCAGCATTCAGAACTGCTCCTTACCAGGTCTAAAATAGGTCGTACGCTCAAACTCTTAAGTGAATCTCACGTGAAGCCTTTCATAGGAATAACCCCATGCCGTTTCCATTTCAAACTCTAAAGAATTGGTTTGCACCATGGTGGAAAAAAATATTGTTTTTCCGCTGATTTTAAATAATAGCTCCCTTTCTTCCCCCTCGTCTCGAGTCCGTTTGTGAGACGCTGCGGTTGGACGGGCTGTAATCATGGATGGAACCTTGCTGCTTTCCCGGCCTCTTTTGGAGGGAGTGGGCTTCGTATGTGGTCAATTGATATTCAGCCCGGCCTCGGAGGACGCCAGCTGCCTTTATCTACCGAGTGCAGACCGAGTGCTGCTGCTTGATGCGTTGATTAGCACCATTCAGATAGAGCTGGAAGAAAACACGGTTCATTCCTAACCTGGCAGGGGGAAGATGCAAAACCTTTCAGTGGCTTTTGAGTAGCTGACCTGTCTTGTGGTTTAAAAAGGCTGCAAATAAAATATTAGCCGAATGATTTTGAAGATTTTCAGGGGAAAACATCTTATCAATGCGGCTGCAACACAAAACACAGTTTGAAGTGGCTTGGGGCTGATTCATCGTCTTTTATTTGGAAAAGGGTTCTTTCAGTTTTTTGAATAAATATTTTGGAAATGTGATTGCAAGTTGCAATCGTCCCCTTGAAGCCTCAAGGCCGAATGACACAAAGTGAATGACTAACTTGTAAACAATCATTTAAACTGGAAAAATCCAGATAAACCACAAGTTCTGATTCGTTTACAGCTTTTTGAAAGACATTATGCAAAATGTTCTTCAGTCTTCTCACTATCATGTTGAATCCATCAGGAAGATGCTGTAATGATCATATTTGATGACTAATGTGCTTCCATGACTTAAATCTGCTAACAAACATCATTTTATTGACACGTTGTTGCATTCTAAACACTTCCGGACATTGTATGTCTGAAGTTGACACAAAAGTTGGGTTTCCATTATTGGAACTTTGGTAAATTTATAGGAACTTCCCGGCATGAGCGTGTCTCCACTTGACCGGGCCGGCTGAACGGCCATTTTCAGGAACTTTCTGAGTACCTGATCAGGGGTGGGTACTCGGAATGACCTGGTGGAGTTGCTGAGCGGAACTTCTGGTTAACTCACGCTGATTGGTTGTAACTCAGTAGGAAATGACATCAGCAGACGTTCTCCAAAACAAACGCCATTAGTAAAATTAGAAGAGTTGCTGGTGAAGCAGAATGGAAGCGAACAAAAATAAGCACCGATCGCGCTTAAATTTAAACTCCAGAAAATGGAAAACACTCCAGAATTCTCCCACAAACGACTTAATTCACGATTCTTTGTTGTCTCACAGAACGCCATAAAAAACAGAGCTTCTTCTGGTCATTGAACGCCACCTTTTACATCACACAGCTGCTCTCGTCCTCTGAATGGATTCAATTATGATAAACTTCAACAGATATTAATATTTAGGGGTGTCAAATTATGAGATTAATTAATTACAGCCACATTTAGTGCACAATTTTTTTTAAATAATCAAGTTAATCTAATTTTTAATCTATAGCTTTACTGGGACTTTTCTAGCCTACGTGTTAGGATTTTTTATTTTAAATTTTTATTTATTTTATGCAATTATATTTAGATTTAAGTATCATGCCATACCACATGTCAGATTTTGTGAAAAGGCGTAATATGTTGTGATAAACTGTCAGTGTTGATATGCTAACTTACAGCTCTGTAAATTACAGGTCTAGTTTAATTTCAGATAAATGTTTTAGTAACAAGTTCTGTGATCACTATTTGCATTGCTTACTTAGGTTATTCTATATGGACCTGATGTTTTATTTTTCACTTCTAATTATTCCAGACTGATAAAAGAGCACAGTATTATTCTGCCTTGGTGATGTAAAAGGAAAGTTTAGACGTCTGTTAAACATTAAATGACTTTATAAAGCCAGTTTTTTTGTTTTATATTAATCTTATAGTCTGACACAATAATGTAATGAATTTAAATAAAAATACATCAAAATGAGGGATTTTTCAGCCATTAGTAGGTGAGATTAAAAAAGAGGTTAATTAGATGAATTAATTACAGATCATAATTAATTCATCTCAAAAATATGTAATCTCATGACAGCACTAATAATGTTATTAATGTTACTGTGGACGCTTTTTGGTGCTGATCAGTGACATCACTCACTGCCGACGCAGTCGCGACATGCTGACGTCTGAATTTGAATGGAGACACGACCGCTGAGAGGACCGGGACATCGAATATCCCGGTCTTTTCCCCGTCCCAGAATTTACCCGAAATTTCCGGCAAATGGAAACACGCCTACTGGCACCATTTTGTAAGAATGGTGAAACTGTGGTCAAAATGCACGATTAAATCCATGAAGCAGATGCCTTTACTGTATTTTATTGTCAAGTGTTAATAAAGGACTTTGTAATCAAGTGACAAAATGCTCAGGAACGCCCACCACTCGTGTTGTTTCCATTTATGTAAAACTCCCTGAACGGGTTCTTGTTGTGAATTGGCCTATTTAAACGAGCTGAAGTTTGGCTCCACATGTGTATACCACCAAAACCCTGGGACTAATTACTGCATGTACTGAACAGAATTCTCTTTACCAGATGAGGTAAATTCCCATGTTTATTCTCTCGTAAACATATGAATCTAACCCACTCAGCTGAGATGGTCGACGATTGGTGGAAGACATAAAACTGAGTCTGAAGCACATGTAATTCATATGTATAGTTTTGGATTAGGTCAAAACAAATGGACAAGCTCCTAGCCTGGCAAGCCATCCTATATATGTGAATATATAGTCTGGCCACGACCCATTGACGGCTCTCAGTCGTGAGGCGGGATCTACGGTTGTCTTTCAAACTGTCAGCACGCAGCTGGATAGCGCTAGGACCAATCAGAGTAACGAACAACGTGACGTAATCACAGCGACGGAAAGGAGGGAGGCTTTAATGGCGTCTAACATCAATGATTTCTGTCGTTTATGTATGAAAAACATGTGAATATCAGGTGTACTGGGACATTGCACTACTTTGTTTGATAAAAATAAGAAGCTGCTAAGTATATCAGACAGACTTACGCACGTTGGAGTCTAAATAATCCAATGTTGATGACAAAGCCGTTTCAAACCAACGTGGTTCCTGCGCTGACGCCATGTTTATGTTCGCGGCCGCAGCTCTGACGTCATTGGCTACTCCCACTCTGTGATTGGCCCACAATATAGAGCTCTGTGATTGGCCCAACCAAAAATATAGCGAGCTGTGATTGGACAGCCACAGCAGTGGATCGGGCTGCGAGGGTTCCAATGAAGCGTGCCTAGACCAAACTCTGCGAAGCAAGAATTTGGTCTAGTTCACTAGGCTACAATGCTCCTGCAAACGTCATGCTTTTATATTTTTGCATTTTAATTTTGCAAGTTTTTATTTATTAATATTGTTTTCACAACTGAGCTGCACTTTGATGGCCAAACTCTCCTTTTAGCTCTAATCAATATAACTTAGTACATGTACTTAGTTTCTGTACTTAAATACAACTTTTCTTTATCTGTACTTTATGTAAGTAATTTTCTTGAGGCCTACTTTTTATGTATTATTTATTTACTATTATCTGTACTTTCTACTCCACTACATTTTGTAAAAAGTTTCAAAAGTACTTTAATTTGCATTTTGTCCGACCCCACCCCCAGTCGGATGGAGACCAGCAGCACACGCTCTTGTCCACGCTGGACAGCAGTTCCAAAGGTAACAGTTTTCCCCTTTCCCCCCTCAAACAGCACACTTCTAGACACTCCAATACTTTTACATTTTTACTATTAAGCACATTTTAAAATGCATACTTTAATACATTTACCTAATACTTAAGTTTACATTTTTAAAGTCTTTGGTATGACCCGACCAGGTTTTGAACCCCGATCTCCCAGTCCCAGGGCGAACACTCATACCACTAGGCCACCGAGCTGGTTACCCAGGACATTGCTTACTCCTTTATCTGTACTTTTACTTAAAGGTGCGTGAAGTTAAGAATGACCTCCTGTGGCCAAATGTGGGTACTGCAGCCCTTTTTCAAACAAACAAGTGACTTTCTCATTGCTGTTCCATGAGTTTGATGGCCGTTGCCAGCTATGACTCAGCGCCAGAATATTCTAGATGAGGAGTGAAGATGAGTCATACACAGTAAGTTGATAAGTAGATAAATACATTTTACTGTCATTTTTAGTTGTTGCCCTGCTGGAGAACCCTAACCCTGGAAAAAGCAGCATAGACTGCATAGTTGGTTACCAGTAAATGTTGTGTTTTGGTGCTGGTTTGCTGGTCCAGCATGCATTGCTAGTTCAACATGGGATGCTGGCGATTGGACGCTGGACCAGCATCCCATGTTGGATCACCATGCAATGCTGGTCCAGCAGCTAAACCAGCACCAAAATGCAACTTATGCTGGTAACCAACGATTCTGTTGTTTCCAGCAGGGCATGGTTATTAAAAAAGTAGCTTGGGAATTTTTAGGGACGACTATTTGTTTCTAATACACCGTTAGCATTGTTAGCGCAACGTTAGCCTAGAGCTAGCCTGCTTTACCCGATATTAGAGTAAAATAAAAAGTACAAGAAATAACTTCTGGGTCGCTCCTGTTTACTGGCTTAGGTTCTTTACAAAAAAATGACAATGTTTTGTGGGCCACTGTTGAATTACAAATGCCCGTGCTGCAGCGCCAAGTTGACGCAGACTCTGGAACACCCTGAGCTCACAGATTGTAAACAAAGACAACGTCTCTCTTTAGCCTTTTTTAAGGGGGAAAAACTGACAACCCCCCAGCTGGTTGAGAAGAAAATCTGTTTCAATGTAACCTCCCTTCCAACATGATTGAGACATTTCACTGCAAATCAGTCATAATTTAGTTTATTAATCACAAAATTACTTCAAACTTCTCACAATTTCTTACACTAATAAACCCAGGTCCAGATGAGAAATGCTGCAGCTCGTTTTGGCTCCTGAAGGAAAAACAGCTTTTTAGTTCCTTAAAAAGCTGTTGAAGGCATTTAAGCTAAAACATGTAGACATTTGCAAATAAAAACTGTTAATAGTCAAATTGACATCTACCCATGCACCATTAGAATGAACATAATTGCTGTGCTTTTCTTACCATCAGGATGTGTTTTTGTGTTCTGCAGTGGTTAAAAGTGTTCCTGCAGCATCAACACTCGTCTGTAGAATAGAGCTGACAAACACACCACGCCTTGAGTCACAGCTTATATAGTTTCTAACAAGAACAATCTTTCAAAAACTAGTTTAAACTGTTTGTGTGAACACCACTCTCTGCTGGAGATGTTGTTACCAAAGGAACAAATGGAAACTGTGTTTTTGGTCCTTTTTACTCCACAGACACACACTCACTCACCCACACCCACGCTGGTGCGTTCGCACTCCACGCGACGGCAAAACGCCTCAACAAAGCCTCGGAAACTTTACCAGTGCCCAGAATATGACAGCCCCCGTGGGCGTAGGCCGGCTGCCAATCAATCTCCCACCAATAACAATGACCCCCTCAGAGAAAAGTACAAACAGAAAACAGCTCATTAAGGCCCGTTTCATGTCGGCGTTTCTCTTTAACGAGCAGCCATTAGTGTTTCTGCCCATCCGCCGGGGCCGGCTGAAGAAGGAGCCGAGTAGAGATGAAGAGGGAGAGCTTAGCTGTGATCAACACGCTGCGTCACTGTGATGGGCAGTTATGAACGACGTCCCAGCGTAGCTGCAGCACGCAAACATCTGTCGTCAAAGACTTTAAACCGGCAACAACAACTAAAACTCTACGAGTTTATTTCACTTTTTATTCATCTCAGTGAGATGCTGAGTGACTGCAATAAGCTCACACACACACACACACACACACGGGCGATGGATTTATTTCACCTGAAGGTCTGAGCAGCAGGGTGCCTCCCCCTCCTGCACACATACCTGTCAGCACCCCCCCCTCTGAGTGAGACAGTGAACAATAGGTGGAGGAAGAGCGATGGAAGAGCTGCTGAAGCTACAGGGGTCACGATCAGAGCAGAGGAGTTGTGCCTTGCTTTCTGTCCATCATAGCGCAGCTGTCTCAGATCCATCACACGCCGCCTCGGGGCTTTTCTCAGCGCCCGACGATACAAGTCAGGTAATCAACTCGCTGAATAACCTGCTGATGCTGTAGGAACACGAGAGTCCCACCATGTAGGCAAAGAATGGAAGTGAGGAGGAAAAGTTTTTAAATTACGTAAAAAAGAAACTCTTAAAGAGCAATCAAAGGCTCAGAGGAGGCTTTTTAAAGTTTTGATTTGAATATGAAAATATTTTAACGACGTTGCCACGAGCTGTTGTGATATTTAAATGATGGAAATGTACTTTTCATATTTTTCATGCATTTTCATGAAATGTGAGCAATATTGTTGGTATTGTGAGAGATTTATGCAATTATGAGTCTCATGAAAGTTCCAACTGCTACTTTTTCTGTCTTACTTTTTTCAAGTTGGGGATAAAAACAGAGCTTTTTCAAAAAATAATCTTCAAAGCATCCTGTGCATGAATCCTGTGGTTGATTTGCCAACATTAAAAAATGACTGATCAAAACAGGAAACCCAAACCTCAGGACAGCACCTGCCCAGGTGTTTGTAATTCAAATCAAAGACTTTTTATTATTATTTGGAAATAAAGTGAAGATGAACATAATTCCTCTTAGGGGTATTTGCATATTAAAACTGGAAACTGATGAAGTCTCATTCATGGTTTTAAAAGTAACTTTGTTCTTTATCTCTTAAGACCTGCAGCTTGCCGTCCCTCAGAGTGTCCATCTTTAGTCTGTGCAGCGCGGTCAGTCACCAACACCGGCTGATTGCTCCAACTTTCTGCACCTCGTGGGCGTTTTTGCACCGGTGAATAATTAGTGCTGTTTGTGAATCTGATGCTGAAACCAAACAGATGGGAGCCACTTACACAACAACAGTGAATTTGACTCTTTCCTAATCACTCACTAATACCTCGGATCAATCACCTGCTCCCAAAAAGAATTTGGCTTAATTTTCTGAGGAAGAGTTCCTCTCTTCAGGCTTTTCCACATTTATTTAAAGGTAAGGTAAGAAAATGCTAAAGTACCTCGGACCAACCCCCTGATTCCCCCACACAGATGTTTTGCAACACAAACCCTGTGGGACACAAGCTGGCAAACACTTCCCCAGACATGCTCCCCTTTAACCTGGACTCTCTCGCCGGATCAGGTGGAACAAGCATCTAAGGCAGGTTCGTCGGGGTTCAGGCAGCTTTCAGCGCAGGACAAAAGATCCAAGTTCCTCTTTCAATTTAGGAGAACTGAAGTAATTTGGTCTTCATCATGGCCAGTGACCTGGGTCCAGACTCCACGGTCAGCTTGCTGAACCCTTCTCAGATGTTTTCCAATAAAGGGAACATATTATGACTTTTTCTTAAGTTATTATTGTTCTGTGGTCAATACCAAACATGGTGATGAAGATCTTTGCATAATTTCCCTCTCACAAAAAGTGATTTCAGCAGTTTCTATTCTTTACCTTCCAGAATGAGCCACTTCGGGGCTCTGTCACTTTAAGAAAACAAGCTGGCCACGCCCACCCAACCCCCGCTCAGGCTGCTATAAGCTGAGAAGCTCCGATATCTGGGAGGGGCTCTGAGTAGAGCCGCTGCTTTTCCAGCAAGTGAGAGGTGGTCCTATTCTAATTTCTCCGTTTGTGACATCACAAACGGGGACTTTTTGAAACGGCTGACACATAATTCCTAAAACCAAACCTTGACAGAATATGGGTGGATGGTTTTGATTCACATTTGGAGTGTTTATGGAGGCAGTAGAGGCTCACAGGGCAGTACACAATGATGCAAAATGTGAATTGTTTCCCGTTAAATGAGTTAAAGTGATGAGAAACAGTCCTTCAAACAAAGATTGACTCGTTACTCGAGTTGCAACAGAGGAGAGAGACTGCTTAGTGAGTCGTCCTGAGATACAGGTCACCGAACAGTCCTTAGGTGCATGAACTCACACCTTGTGGGGCGCCATGATGTTCTATAAAAAATTATGATAATACGACGTGTTTTAAAAGCAAAATCTTGTGTAAAACCAAGTTGTCGCCTATTTTATTATCCATCAGCTGTTATGACCATCTTGTGACATTTCTATCCAACAGCTGGACAGCTGTTGTGGAATCAGTTTGTGCCCAATTTAAATGATCATTCTTTAGCTCTACATCTAAAAAAGTGACTAAATTATAGCAATTTATTCCCCAAATGTTAATTAGTTGTTGTGGCCATCTTGAATTGGGTTGAATCCAAAAGCTAATCACTTAGGAGCAAATCCATTAATGGCTTTCTCATTAAAATCCATCCAGTGGCTCAAAAGATGCGTTGTACCAATAAAAAACAGGCAGAGAAAAAGGAAAGAAAATAATTTCCCTTCTTTGGTTTTTAATGGCAAGCAATCAAATGTTGCAGATAACACGGATCCATTATTCTCCATGTGGAGACGAGTAGGAGCCTCGGAATTCTCCCACCGTCCTTATTCCTGTAGAAAGCGGCGAGCTATATTATATTTGACCTTTCTTACCTTTAAAACATTTGAATGTCACTGAAGGAGAAAATAAAAAGGAAGCTAAAATAGCTCGACTCATCTTTGCAGGTGTTCCTATTATTCGCATTCATGCACCGTCTCCAACAGGGAGCTGATTATTATCAAAGCCTTTTCCTCCGTTGCTCATTTCTTCGCTGTTTTACACAGATGGCGTGTAATGACTTTATGGCCATTAGGTTTAGATCATTGCTCTTGATATCAAAGCCCTCATTCGAGCCGTGATTCATGGAGAAAACATCCACGGAGGAAACGGTGAGCGGAAACATTCTGGAAAATGACATTTTAGTTCTCTAAGAGACAGAGGAAATAATTACACGTCTAACATTTCTTTATAAACAGTCATATCTAGGCAGGATGACCTTTTCTGTTCCTTTTAGTCGTTTCAGGAAATTAGATTGTGAAAACAAAAATAACCAGGACATTTCTTCTTGGATTTGGAAGATTTATAAGCTGCTTTATATGTTGAAAACATCAAGAATCTGCGTGATAAATATAAAACATAGCGAGGCATGAGACTAAATGTTCTCACGTGTTATTATTGTAGTAGTTTAGTCCTTTTTTTGGATTTTAAATCGCATCCTGGTCTAAATTACTTCAACCTAAACAAGAAACCGTGTTGTCATCAACAGAAGCTAATTGAAAGCAATGTGTTTTTGAGTTGGGTTACCCTAGATACCAAAATAACCTACTTTGCAAAATAGTTCGTTAATGTAGACTGAAAGTTATTTCAAGGACCTCCCCAAAGAGAATACAGCAAAATGA
The DNA here is from genome assembly GCA_006937985.1 of Aphyosemion australe. Taxonomy (NCBI): domain Eukaryota; kingdom Metazoa; phylum Chordata; class Actinopteri; order Cyprinodontiformes; family Nothobranchiidae; genus Aphyosemion; species Aphyosemion australe. Next base: position 153,935 of record SSNS01000538.1, on the reverse strand, counting down.
GAGTAAAGTCCTTCATGCTTCATTCAATAAGAAAAGCAAATTGCATTTATTTGGAGGACGTTGTGAGCAAGCTGCAGAAACTCAGCTGTTTTGGTTGCCAAATAGTTTTCTCCGCTACACTCTTGATTATTTTATTTTATTCTAATGTGGCTGAGAGTCTTTTTTTTACAGGCATCAGTCGTTTGCAACAGGAAAACGGCTGAAGGAAAAACAGAACAGAGGCTTTTCTTCTCAGTCACATCAAGAGAAACATCACACCGGCCCGCTGCATTTCGTTATCGGCACGTTTATACCAGCATATAGCAACTTTTTTAAATGGAACTGCTGATCCTGTCCTAGCCAGGGAGGAGAGGAGAGAGATGAGAGTAGGAGGAAGATGGAAGATAAGGAGGCAGACCCTCCCTCTGCATCTTTTAGTCATCAACCCACCACTGTGACAAACTCCGTGTAGGAAAAGAGAGCAGGATCACGGCTGAGAAAGAGATGTAATGATGCCGGCGATAGCAGCTGCTTGTGAGTGCTCCGCAGAATTACCACCAACAGCTTATCAAACAACATCAAACAAACATCAGACCATTAATTTGTAATAATCCTATTAAACCTGCTGAGAGGTCCTACAAACAAAGCAACACCGTGGTCCCTACTTAGTTTCATTTTTTATGATTTTGATCATTTTTAAACAAATTTCAGGTGTTTGATGTCCAGATAACAGGGTGGCCATTGTTACGGTAAAATATTAAAGATCCAAAATGATGGGAGGCAAAATAACACGCTGGAGTAAAACATTAACATCAGGGTTCTGAGCTACAGGAGATGTTTCAGCAAGATTCTTACAAGAAGAGCAAAGAAAATCAAGTCTGTACTAAAAAATTATTCTTACATACATATATATATATATATATATATATATATATATATATATATATATATATATATATATATATATATATATATATCACTGGCAAAAATAGGACAGACCTAAAAGTACAATACTATTTTAAGTACATTCTGATAATGGTATTGTCTTTAAAATAATAATAATAATAATAATAATGATAATAATAATAATAATAATAGGTTGATAGAATGTGTTAGTTGTGTTTGGAGCACATAAATAAGGTTTACATGGTCTTGTAGCCAAGGCTCTGAGCTTTCTTTAGAGGTGCAGCTTGACTAGATTGATATTTAGGGCATGGATTCTGCTGCTAAACTTCAACATCCCACAATTGTGGGACCCTTGGGCTTAAAGGGTTAAATGCGTTAATTTTTTTAACGCGTTATTTTTTTCTAATTAATTAATCATAATTAACGCGTTAAATTCCCACCTCTAAGATAGATAGATAGATAGATAGATAGATAGATAGATAGATAGATAGATAGATAGATATATTATTAGGGGTGTGCGAAGCAGCCAGTATTTGTATTTGTTGAGGGCAGAAAGTATTTGTATGTGTATATGTAGTCGAGTAAAACTCAAAATAGGTGTAAAAATCTATTATTTTTTACTATACAATATTACTTACTATAGTTACTATATTAACTCTAACACCGGTGTTAAATTGTCAACTCCAGAAGAGTTGGCTTTTGACACTGGTGTTAGAGTTAAAGTACCAACTCTCCAAAAACGGTTACATCAACTCTAACTGGTGTGGACCCATATAGACACTTTGAAAGTGTTGAAATCAACTCTGACGGTGTTCATGTGAGCATGCTGGATTTGCTGTGCAGCTTGCAGTTATGTTTGTCAACATTGGACTTCAGATTTAAACCACACAGATCTGAAAGAACACCGGATTAATGTCAGAAAAACAATGTTGCTGCTGAACAAACTCCAACTAGGCACTTTTTTTTTTTACCAAATGACAAATTTATTTAACCTTTATTTAACCAGATGAGTCGATTTGAGAACTCATTCTCATTTACAACGATGATCTGGCCAAGAGGCAGCAGCAACAGAACAAAACTTAAAGGATGATGAAGAACTGTCGAGTAAAACAAAACAATCAAGACGATCATAGAAAGCATTTAAGTGTCAACAAAAGACACAAAACTAGTTAAATTGCACTAAAGGACAAAGTGGTTTAAAACATACACAAGGAGTAAATTAAAGGTTGAATATGGAACACGAACACCACAGCGACATCTAGTGTGTGGAGGTTGTAGCTGCAACAATAGAACAAGGTTTCCAGCCGTCAGGACGCCAGGTTAGCAGCCGATACATGAAGTGACCATCCAGCACCGTGTCCAGTAACGACCTAAACTCACTGGTTTTAGATCTTTGATGGTCGCTCCTCTTCTGAGAAGGATAACGACATCTTCTGGGCTCAGAAGCAGCTGCTTGACTTGTTGAGTCCACCATTTTCCACAGTGCCAGCCTTGCTGTGCCGAGTGGACTGTTTACCATATTTGGAAACCTGCAACGGTGCCCTCTACTGGCTGGTAGATGTAAACATAAACCCAGTGTCATGCAGTCAAAATAAATAATTGATTATTTTTAATAGCTTTTAAAGGAAATACTGTAGCTTCATTCTGCACACCTCTAAACGCCCCGTGGAGGTAGTATTTTTTTTAAAAACATAACTTTTTATTAAATTGTTCCATATTCAACCACTGGCACGACTTTAGTCGTCAATTGCATGTTTTTACGGGGCGCTTGGGCACCAGATTGTGAACGAACAGATAACGCTAGAAATACGGCGATTCTTCCTGATGTAAGAAGTGAGTCTACTCTTTCTTTTGGTAGTTTTGGCGTTTACATGATCATAGAGCACAATGTTCTGTGACTCTTCAAAAAACAGTAAAAACGCTCAAAAACGCTGGCAGTCAGGGGCTTTCTGATCAGAAAACGGCTGGCAGGGAATGAGTCCAACATGGCAGATGACAAAATAAAACAACCAGAAAGACCAAAAAGTTCTGAGCAGAAGGAAACCAGCGTGACATTGAAACTAAATGACCAAACTCATCTGTGCTGGAAATAGCCAGCAAATGATAATAGCCCCTCCTTTGTTAACTCTATGCATGGAAGTAAATGATAAATGGTGCTCCCTTAGAAAGTACCTTCTGACCTTGGTTCTACAGAGCAGAGCACTTACCAATGAGTTTCTCATTCTCCAATTTACACACACACTCTTACACCTCTTATTATTGAAATGATCCTCTTTCACACTGTTCTCTTTCCTCTGCAGCCGCCGTCATCAGCCTGCCAGGTAAAGTGGGGCTTTAGTGTCTTACCCAAAGGAAGTTTGACACGAGGAACATTTGCTGATGAAATCGTTTACCCACCGGCTGAAGGACAGCGACCAAAAAAAGACTGAATGTAAAAACTAAAGAACGTTTAATAAAAGGTTAGGATGCTTTTAAAGGATCGCGTGCTTCGTTAGCCTTCTTCAGATCTTTAACAAGTTCAGATTGTGTAAAAAAAAAAAGTTGTCACGATTGGCAGTGGTTTGGCTCATCAATGCCACGCGTTACCATAGAAACGCTTTGATCCAGATTATTGATCAATGTCACAGAAACAAGCTTGAAACAACAACGTTGTGTAATTACTGTAACACATGATCATTCAATTAAATCTCCCAGCTGTCCATCCTTGAACCTCTTATTTAATTATGAAGTAAAATAATCCGAGCGGTTTTTTCCACTTTCATTTTAATCCGTTTAAATCTAAAATGCTAGTTTCAGATCAGCTGACTGACTCTGCCGCCACAAATCTGACCTACGAACCTGTTTCACGGTAATCTGGTTCCGCTCCATAAGTACCAGCTGCATCTGAGCACCCAATCATTTGTGCTACAGGTGTGACCTTTATAACCTGACACCAGATACACTGGAGGTAATTTGCTGCTCCAGCCCCCATAATCCTCCAAACACCTTCATTAACCCCTTAAGAATGTCTGCATCCTGCTGATTTGGGTGTTTTATCGGTTTTTGAGCAACTGACTCTTGCGCAAACAAAAATAAATATGAAACTCGCCAGAAAAAACAATTCAGATGTGCAGAAGTTCCTGAGGTGATTTTTGACTGGAGCTCATCTAGTTGAGAGGTTTATAGAGGAGGAGGATCAGTGATGTTACGTGTTTGTTACTTCCTACCATGTGTAAAAAGCGTGTCCACTATTCTGTACTAGGGCTGGGTAAAAAAATCGATCGAATTGATTTTAAATACATTTTGCAAAATTGATTCATTAGGTCTAAGATCGATTTTTTTTCCCCCCTTGAAGCAGACGGACCTGGGGCTGGATCTGCAGGAACTTTCGGGTACAAATTCATTCCAAAAACAAGCTTAATGTGTACCAATCTATACAAACTGCACATCTACTTAACGGGAAGACACTCGTCTAAACGATAGTAATGTCGTTTCTTACCTCAGCAACACCCAATCCCAACAATAAGCTGCTAAATAAAAACAACGTAAAAAGATGCTAAATGCACATATTAAGAGAAATACGCAGTAGCAACAATGCTAAATGATCCTATCCAAAAATGTATATTTAAGACCAGACTTTAATTGAATCGAATTGATCGTGATTAATCGATTCAAAGCCTTATGAACCGAGATCAAATAGGAAATTGGCCACCCAGTACTACTCTGCACTGAGCTTTATTCAAAACAAGTAAAGTTCTTTGGATTTGGTCAGCACCACATCTAAAGCAATGATTCACACCCAGTTTAAGTCTTGTGTAGAATTAAAGCTGCAATGACAAATTGGCAAAACGAGCTAGCTGTTAAACACAAAGGCACGTTACTGGCTGAGGATTTTAGAAAAATACAAGAGAACCACTTCATTATTTTTTTTTTTCATTTCTTTTTTAATCTCCAAAAAATATTCATAGCATAGAGGGGTGAAAAAAGTTTGAAGGTAGCTTGTATTGAAGATTGGCCATTGTAGCTTTAATGATTAGTAGCTTGATAGACCACCATATGCACCCAGCCTCTATATAGTGATACTATTGCAGGTGAAAAATGAGAAAAAAGGGAGGCAAGAAGAAAGGGAACAAGCAGTCTCCACCACCTCCATCGTCCCTGGAGGACAGAAGATAATCCAGATATCAAACTCATTTTTTGTTCATGTTTATTGATGGTTTGTTATTTCCAGTGCAAAAAATCACTAGTTTGTAAGGAAAAATATTTCCTTTCCAGGGACATTGCATACTAGACTTGGTAGACGTGAAAGGAAACATTTTTCAGAAAATGCTTTCTTTTATGCATTCATTTAAATCAACAAATTCTGTATTTTTCATGTATTATGCAGTTTATGCAATTGTGAAAACATCAGATTTATTCACTAATCTGAATCTTTAATTCACACATAGGGAGCCTAAGTCACGCCCATCTACTTCTGGTCCACGGGTCCCCTACCGCCCAAGAAGTGGATGGAAGTCTATGAGAAGATAAGTCATTTTCTGATCCCGTTTGATGTGTGCCATGGATTTAACAAACGATGTCCGTGATATTTTAAAGACACATTCTGATGCCAAGGAAGTGCTCCTTTTCTACAGTTGGCAAAAGTTACTTTAGGTTTTGTGTGAAAAGACGTAGAGGACTACAAATGCTCGTCTCACCAAATTGACGTCATCGAACCAGACAGAGAAGAACAAAAATGGCTGTGAGTTTAGCGAGCTTCGAATCCTTCTTCCACGATGACAGGAGCATTAAACGTGGAGAAAACCTCTATAAATCTGGCCATGAGGTGAGAAGCAGCTACGCTGGGGGAGAAGAGACGTCATATATGACACATCTGATTTGTAGCCATTTTAATTACGGATTTTTACAGCTAATACATCAAATTACGAGACAGACATAGTCAAAACACATAATTACTATTATTTAAAGTACAACATCCGTGTGATTCAGGACGTCAGGTAACGTGAACCAGAAAATAACTTTTCTAGCCTCGTTCAGCGGACCCATGAGCCGACAGGAAGGGGAGGAGCCTCAGGCTCCCAATAGGAGGTGTTTAGAATTTATTTCACATTTGTTTTTAAAACTTTCAAAAGTTCTTATTTAGGGCCCAAATATAAATTAAATCTTTGCCAGTGCCCTACATGAACACATTTATATTATTCTGCATTGTTTTTCTAAGCAACGTGTTTTAACATGAGATTAAATAAAATATGATTACGAGCTGATGTAATCTGTTACAGACTCCTTTCTAAAGGTTACGGTCGTTTTTATTTTTGACAGTGAGCTCACATCCAGACGGATAAATCTTGTTTCTTGGAGAATCCCCCACAAACACAGTGTCCTCATTCTGAGACGTGTTCCCCATGAATACAACCCCTAAAACCACAAACAGACGCATGTAACACAAAGGCAGCAGTAAATCCTGCTCCTCATGACTCCATCTTTGTTTCTGTCAACTACAAGCCCTCGTGGCAGATTTGGAAGATTATAATTACACGCCCTAGCTCTGTTAAACACACCACAGAAACCAGTTCTGCACACGCCGCTGTTCTCTGGGCTCCAACAGTAAATATTTAAACCACTCAAAAAAAACTCATTTAAGGCTGGCTGACAAGCAGCTTGTCTCAAATTGAAAATCACAGTTACAGACTTTTTTCTAGCTGCATGTCAGAAGAATTTGCTTGAATTAAACGGTGGATCTGCTGAATGAAATTGCCTTTAGAACATGGTTTGTTTTTGTTGCCCAACAGGTGCAGTGAGACGGTTTTCTGTGACCTTTCCTGCATGAGTTGTTGGCTAAAATACAATTATAACACAGAAAGGAAATGACTGGGCTGCATTTTTGGATTTAAGGGACAGTTTCACATGACAGAAACTCCCAACCACAAATGCCAATTTCAGTTTGACCCACGGACGAGTCTGTTCACCTTCTAATTTCACCAGATTAACCCTTTACAGGACACTCACTGAAAATTCAAAAATCCAACCCTAGAGTGTTTTTACAGGATATAACTAGACTTTTTATTTCTTCCTTTCATAATATTTTTGTCCGAGTAGCAAACCAAGCTCAATTAAAGTGAATATTCTGGTTTCTTTCTTGTTTGTAATTAAAATAAATCCACGTTTGTAGGGCTACAAGAAAAGTCCAATAAAATGGGAGCATTTATATTTATTATTGAACAACTGATGCCATAAAGTCACTGTCATGTCTACAGAAGTTACTAATAATGATGGATGACCCATTAAATGGTTGAATTGTAAAGAAATGCAAATTCATACCACCAAAAACGTGGTTGGTCAGACTTGTTTATGTTTGGGTCCAGCTTTTTCTACAATGGGAGGATTTTTTTTGCAAATGTTCTATAGCGTGGGTTGTTAAATGGACAATAAACTGATGCAAACCACAACCAATTTGGAAGTTTACAGAAGACTAAAAACTTGTTTTTTAATTTTGTTGCCAGTAATCCAGTAAGTAAATCAGTAATGAAATAAATGCAGAGCTATGTTAAAGTAACACTAAACAGTTTTCAACACGTTAAGCTATTTGTTTAAAAGTGGGTTTCAGTGATTGTGTAGGTAGAAACTTTACCAACTTCACCTTGGACACCACTCTGCAGCCCTCTGCAGACCAGAAACAGCACTTAACAGTTTTGTGGGACGGGTAGGTGCCTTAGGGGGAGCTGTCTGCATGCTTAATGGCTGTTAGCTGTTTACAGTGCTGACAGCTAATATAAAGGTTAGCAGTTAGCTTTTTCAGTTAGCCAAAAAGCACAAGTAGAAAAAGAAGTTTGACTTTTTTTTGTTGGTATCATGGCAGAACCTGACAATGAAGGTAAGAGAGTAATGTCTTTAGAGGAGAAGCGAAGAGCTAAAACCAGAGTAAACATAGGCGTGGCCTACACTAATCTGAGGAAGCTGAAAAAGGCTATGACATCACGGACTGATGGTGACCTGGCTTTGTTGCTACTGGACTTGTAAGCAATAATATTTTTCGTCTAACAGTGTGGATCTTTTACCTTCATGGTTTATAGTATTTTTAGTATCACTTAGCTCTTTGTTAGCACTAGCTACAGCAGGCTGCTGCAGGGTTGTTGAGCAAATTCTGTCTCAGAGAAACTTGAGCTCCATCTTTTCAAACTGCATGCTGAGTGGTTTAGTATTTGAATTAATTGTGAATGGAAGCATTTCTGTTTGTATTTCGTACACTGAAGCAAAGCTTCTGTTAAACTTATGAAAACACTTTATTATCTGCAGCTCTGCAGTCGAGCAGATTTGATTTCATAAGAGTGAATTAAGCTCCTTCATCCCTCTACTTGCAGCAAATAGAAATGTAAATAAAAACAAATTCAAAAGTTAATTATTTCTTAGAGAATTAATATCCTTCTATTTATTCTTCTACCACACGTTGGTTGTTGGTAGGGCCGTTTGCTCTGTGTTCATTCACAGCGAGGCTCTCCTTCATAAAAGCTGCTTCCCCAAACCTCTGGCCCTGATAACTCCCTCGTCACACACGTGTCAGAAGCCATAAGCTCCAGACCGGATGAAGTCCCCGTCACTGTCATTGCTGCCGGCGATCCGGTTCAGGAGTCTTCTTTGGCTCTGTCCTGAAGACGCTCTCAACCTCCAACCGGAGAATGATACACAACACTCGTGTCTGCGGCGGCGCTTCCTGAGCGAGTCGCTCAGACATTCACGCGTGGAAAAGAAACTTAAAAACGAGCTCTGTTTGACCCCATCTGCAGTGGGTTTGTTAAAAATGAGTCTGTACACACATTTGTACTGATTACAAAACAAATGTTCTCTGCATTTAAATGAACACAGTTAATCTTTCATCTTTATCTAATTGCAGATTAGATTTGTTGAAAGGAAACTTGTTTCACCAGTAAAGTAAAGCTTTTGGAGTGAGTCCTTGCCTCAAGCGGAGGCATTCAAGTCTCTTGGTGTCTTATTTCATGAGTGACAGCAGGAGGGCGAGAGAGACGGACTGATGGATCTGTGCTTCCTCTGCAGTAATGCTTCAGTTACTCTGGGCTGTGATGGTGAAAAAGGAGCCGAAAGGCAGAGATCTTGATTTACCACTTTGTCCTCAAACACTCTCCTATGGTCATGAGATTTGGATCGTGATAAAAAGAATAAGATCCTGAAAACGATCTAACCTAATTGAGCTTCCTCTAAAGGAAGGCTGAACTCTCTTTAAGGTAAGGTTACTCTTAGCTGACCATCTTACTCAGAACATAAATGTTACTCCGACTCATCGTAAAGCATCCGCTGAGGTGGTTTTAGCATCTGATTAAGGTGCGTCCTGGTCACCGTTCACTGGAGCCCACTGGGAGAAGACCTAGGTATGGTTGTGCGTCCTCTCTGGTGGTGAGGGTGCACGGGGATCCCCCAGGATGAAGTCTTGTTGGGGATGGAAAAATGAATGCACACTTTGTGTACCCCACAAGGCTGGTTGCAGAAGCTCAGCTGTTTAAATTTTAAGATTAAGAGAATCATTCCCAGGTCTAGAACAGGGTGAAGCATGGTTTAGTTATGGTATAGTTACTGGTGCATGAGTGAGGATGTTTTGTATGCATTAAAGGTTAAATATGGAACAATTTATTAAAAAGCTATATGTTTTTTAAATAATCCCTCCACGGGGCGTTTAGAGGTGTGCAGCATGAAGGTACAGTATTTCCTTTCAAATCTATATTTTAATAAAAAAATAATGAAATATTTATTTTGACGGGTACGACACTGAGGCCCAATCCCAATACTCGCACTTCCACCCTTGCGCCCTTCAATTGCCGGCCAGGGGTGCGAGTGCGTAGGGTGTCCCGATTCTCAAGTGCGGAAGGTGACCACGCCCCTTTTGCAATCTTTTCACCCAAGTCCACATTGATGCGGACTTTAGGCAAGGGTATTACCCACAATCCATTGCTGCGTGGAAAGTTTGAGAAGGCGGAGCAATGGCTCGAGTGCCTTTTCTGAAAACATGTATTTTCAACTGAAAGGTCATTTTAAGACGATTAATGATATTTATTCATGCTCTGAATGTCTTAGTCTAAGATTTAATTTGGACAGAAATGAATTTAAATTTTGTTTGTTTGAAAGTTGTTAATAAAGTTTTTTTAAAAAGTAGCGACCAGCATCCCAGCATGCGTCACGGTAGATGACTCAACGCTCCCTGTCCCAATCTGCAGACTTGTGTACTACGCACTCGAAGCCTTACTACGCAACTTCTCTAAGTTCACTTCACAGAAGGGCGTAGGGCGAGTATTGGGATTGGGCCTGGGTTTATGTTCACCATATGTGGCAACCCGCAATGGTGCCCTCTATTGGCTGGTAGATGTACACAGCGAGGCTGGCACTGTGGAAAATGGCGGCCTCGGCAAGTCAAGCAGCTGCTTCTGAGCCCAGAAGATGTCGTTACCCTTCTTAAAGATCTAAAACCAGAGTGAGTTGAGGTGAAGCCTACAACAGATGGACCCAAAAAAACATTTTCACAGCATCGTTACCCACGTGAAAATGGTGAATTTTCTCATGGATAGGTGAGCTGTTGTTGCATCTGCAGCCTTTAATAAAACATCGTCATTTACTGACAATGTTTTAGAAAACCTAAGCAATCATGAAAAGGTCGTGCAAGTTTAGACCTTTTACCAAAACACTCCACACCATACCCCAAGAAGCTTTTAATGTTTTTATTTCTAACAACCTCGGTTTGTTAGAGATACAACTTCTGGGCTATTTTTCTTCTTCCCCCTTAAAAAGCTTCAAATTCAGTCGTCAACAACCCGAGCACTGAGGCCAAACTGGGTTTTGGGCTTTTTTTAATGAGAAGGAACTCTGAAATACGATTGTTGTTATCTAATATGTCCAGGCTATTAAAAATGTTGTTGTTTTTTTCAGTTATTTGTCTCAAACGTGTGGTTGTGGAGGAGATGTGGACCATTCCAGTTAGAGAGTAGGGGTGCAGCCTGAACAGGTTCCATCAGAGTGGAAACCAAACAACAATGCACCCTCACACTCCCCACTGCCACAGAATAATCACCAATTAACCAAACATGCATGTTTTGGGTCTGTAGGAGGGAGCCTGCACACGAAGGGAAAATAACATTTTCACTCCTGCCAAAAATAAAACTTCTGCAGTAAATAATTATTCCGCTAACAATGAGTCATTTGACAGTTTGTTATTGAACCTGCCGTCAAACGGGACTCCACCAAATCTGTCGCAACAGAAGGAAAGCACAACAAATGCTTCGTCAGTTTATTTATTTATTTGTTTTTGCCAGACAGACTCATCATTGAATGTTTTGTGCTCGTAAACAAATTGACCCAAAGTAGAGTCAATAAGATGTTGAAATTGCATTTTAATGGTTATAATTACAGATTTTGTGTTTGTTGTTGTTTTGACCTCCTTGATTTAACTTCCATGAGTCCAAAAATGTCACAGGGACATCTTTAGGAAGGGGTTGGAGAACTATGGAACCAACTGACAAGAGAGAAGTGAACATTTTTAGCACAACAAAATTGCTAACTGTTCAAAAATAACTAACGCCAAATGGAAATGTCCAATCAGAGGGACAGTTTTGGTGCCTTCAACTTTAAAGGTACAATAAGTAAGTATTCTACAACAACACAATCACAAAACAGTCTAAAGTCTCAATCATACTGGGAGGAAGGTTACATTTACCCAGATTTCCTTCTCAGTCGGCTGGGGGGTTGTCAGTTTTTCTTTTTTCTAAAAGGCCAAAGAGGGACGTAGTCTTTGTTTACACTCTGTGAGCCCGCGGGGTTGCTGAGTATGTGCGAGCTAACCCTGCAGCGCCGGCTTTTGGTGATTTTTGCCTGCCAGTGTTGAATTACAGAAGACAGTAAACAGGAGCGACCCAGAAGTTATTTCTTGAACCCTAAGAAGCCACGGCATCTTTTTGTTTTACTCTAATATCAGGTGAAGCAGCTAGATGCTAACGTTGAGCTAACAATGCTAACAGGGAATTAGAAACAAATAGTCAACTCAAAACTCGAGCTACTTTTTCAATAACCAACAACTCAATGTTACAGTGAAATGTATTTATCTACTTATCAACTTACTGTGTATGACTCGTCTTTGTCATCTAGAATCTTCTGGTGCTGATCCGTTACTGAAAATAGCCATGAAACTCACGGAACGGGAGTGAGAAAATCACTGGTGTGTTTAGAAAAATGGGGCAACTGTAACCAAATTTGATCACCGGATGTTAGTTTTACTTCATTTTTACATATTGCACCTTTGGGTCCTAATTTAAAGCCGTACTATGCAACTTTTTCATATTTTTGAGTCATGTTCTTGAGCCAGTATGTGCTCAAATGACCCTTTACAGGGTTAATGAAATGTCACTCAGACCCCCACCGCCCTCTATGGCCAGAATACCGCATTTGCAACTTCAGAGTGGCGGTCTGGTCCCTGTTGGACTTAGTAAAGTGGAGCTGACATGCCTGGTGCTGCAGTCTGCTTCCTGCATGTTTTAGATCATGAACACAGCTGATGTGTTTGATTTAGTGATGAACCGCTCCTGTAGACACTAATGAAGGCTGAGGAGACATTTCAGCACTTAGATTAAAGCAGCAATCCGGAGTTTCCCCCTTTCAGGAATTGTGTATGATTTTTCAGAAATCCGTAAAAGTGATTGTCTTATCATGTAGTGTGATATAATGTATGCGATACGTATTTTTTATTCCTAAGCCTGCCCCCTGCCCCGTACAATCCCTGCAATAGGAAACTGAGCGCCGACCAGAACTAACCAATAGCGTTAGACTACCGCTTACGTGCTTCAAATTTAAGGAAGTACCTCGGCTGATGCAGCGTTGATGAACTTTTCAAGTCTTTAAAATATAAATATATGAAAACACAACATGACATGAGAATAATACTTTTAAAACAACGTGTTTTAGCTGTTTGTCGGCTACAGAAGCACAAACAACAACGTGCAGTCGCCATCTTAAATTACAGAGTCCACCGACAATTGGTGCGATACGCTTGCCAGCCACTAGATGGTGCCATCAGATAAAAGAAATACTCCGGAGAGCTACTTTAAGGTGTTAAAAGATGAACGCACAGCGAGGAGAGAAGTTTCACTCTTGCTTTCACTAACGGACACTGGGGGGTGCTAAAAACAAGAAAAAACTGCATAGTTTCCCTTTAAGAAGAGATTGGTAAAAGCTACATTTGGCTGACATGTGACAGTAATAAACAAATGTTTTAACCAATTTGGACTGGAAAAGTACACACACGCACACGCACACGCACACGCACACACACACACACACACACACACACACACACACACACACACACACACACACAGTCTTCTGGGAGGAGATGGAAACATCCTGGTCAATACAGCACCCAGCTGCTTACAGGTAATTAGCTCAAAGATACTGACTTAATCAATACCAACTCGTCTGATGCACTTTTTTTTTTGCTTCTACTAAAATCAAGGTAGGTACAAATCCTAATTAAAAAATAGGATAATTAATCTTGTTAATCTTAACATTCAGACACGGTGAATTTGTGTCCTTAAATTGTTCACGCACAGATGAATATAAAACTGAAAATAATGATCATTAATTCCACCCAACGTAGGAGTCACCGTCCCATTTTTCTGCTGTGTATGTGTGTGTGTGTGTGTGTGTGTTGCTTAGATGTTTCTGTTTTTAATTTTAGCACCAAATATTTAGCAAACTAAAAACTAAATTTGTTTGATACTTTGCGTTGGATTCATTCTGAGTGGCTGCCTCCTGCACAAACACAGTAAAGCTTATTTGTCCTCATAATTAAAGCAAAAGCCAAACGACGCTGCGAGTCTCAGGACTTGCTGTGATTGTTTAATTTGTTCAGATGTAGAATGGCACAGTTATTTAAACGGCAAGGCAGGCATGACTTTTTCATAATCAGGCTGCTCGTTCAAGCTAACAGGCTGTTTATCTAGACGTCTTCATGCTTTAATTAAAAGCAGACTATAAAAAGGCCTGATTTTAAACATCTGCATCTGTCTCAGGAATTTTCAAAGTTGCTCCCTTTCTAGATACTTCCTTAAATTCCAGTTTCATATGTTTACCCATTTTTGAGCTGAATCAAACTCAATCCCAAAAAATATGGTGCAGGATTTTTTTACCTCCTGAATAAATCTGCAAAAGTGAATCTGCAAAACGTGCTACCTTAAAACATGTTCATGCCTCTTAACATGCTAATATAGTAGAGCTATAAATATATAATGAAAAAAATTAATAAAGTGGTTCTCTCGCATTTGTGTAAAAACCTCCACCAATAACACGTTTGGAACCGAAAACAACTATTGGACCATCCAATTGTCGGTCTCACCGAACCGCCGCACGTCCCTGGACAAACTACCAGAAAAACCAGAAAGAAAAACACCATTTGAAGCCATGGACAACAAAAGACGTTTGGACCTAAAAAACAGCAACTGGTGTTTAGCGCTCTCTCGTTTCCTCTGGCAATGTGGGTTCTGGTATCAAGCGGACGTGGACTAGGGATGATAGCCGACAGAAGGGGTGAGTGTTCCGTGACCGCGTTTGCGTTCAGAACCTAGCTTGTTTGCAGATTCGCTATAGCAGCAGGTGTTTAGCACTCTCTCGTTTCCTCTGGCATCGCAGGTTTCCGGTTCCAGCAGAAGCGTCTCAGGGAAGATACCCAAGGGGAGCGGTGAGTGTTCCATGACCATGTTTGTGTTTAAAAGCTAGCTTGTTTGCAGATTCGCTATATCTGCAGGTGTTTAGCATTCTCTCGTTTCCTCTGGCAATGTTGGTTCTGGTATCAGGCAGACGTGGCCCAGGGATGATAGCCGACAGAAGAGGTGAGAGTTCTGTGACTGTGTTTGTGTTTAAAAGCTAGCTTGTTTTGCAGCTTTAAACAAGTTAATTGGGCCCTTTTCTCGTGGACCTCCCACTGAATGCTAACTTCATATTCCAGAGCGTTGCTGTACAGGTCATAACAGGTCATAAAGCCTGCAGAACACAGCAACAAAGAGGATGTGCTTCCTGCATTAATCAGAAGCCTGAGTAGCCACTACAGTGTCTGGACTGTGGTCTAATAGATGTGTGGAAGTCCCTAAGTTAAAGTCTATGAAGGTCAAATTAAACATTTTATTGAGGATGAACTGGAGGCAGGAAGTGACTTTCACAGAGATGCAGAGGGCAGTTGGGTCATGGAACTGTCTAAATGCTGTCTGCAGGGAACAGGGAAACTAATCAAGCACCTATTCAAATGAAATCAGGTAGGACAAAATCCTTTCCTCTTGCTCAATAACAAAGGCAGCACCACACACAGATGGGTGACGATACTGAAGCCTTCAGAAATGTTGGTTTCACAAAACCATTTCAAAGGGCTCATTTTCTCGCCACCATACAATTTGACACTTTCAAACTTTTCTTTTTCACTCCTAAACAATACGTAAGAATGTCTTCTGCATTTCTATTCCCAGTGATTTATTGAGTTGCATTATGATATTGTGCTCCTTAATCGCGTCTCTCCACTCTATTCTCCCTCCTCTGTTCTCTTCATTGCGTTTTCATTGCAGTTGCATGCCCATTTATTCCATCCCATTTCATAATCTCTTTTAAATGTGCTTTCTCATCTAAAGCATTCACAAGCAGAAAGGCGGCGTGATAAACACGGGCCAGATAACGCACAACAGGCCACACTAAATGACAGGTATTGTGAAAGCGTGCCTCTGCCGCTCAGCCTCTCCACAAACATGTCTGCGTATAATTGAAACACTAATCAGTTCATAATTACAAGAGACGTCTCCTTACATCAAACAAAGTCAATGTAATAGCCGGTGGGGTGACAGGAGAGAAGAGAGGAGAAAACACAGCAGATGAGGCGTGATGGAAAAGTTATGGCCCATGAAGAAGAAGAGGGGAGGTGGTGACATTTTGACTAATACGCTACTTTCTCTCGATATGGCTCAACTACACGAGAAAATATGGACTTCTCTCTCTGGCACAGATGATTTCACAACACCACGAGCTCCTAAATTATTAAAGCCAACATGCTTTTGTGCATTTTACACCCAGTTCTTGCAGCGTTGTAATTGCTGGCATCCAGTTCACTCAAAGAACCCTGATTCTGAAAAACAAGGTGAGCAGCTAAAATGATTAATTTCTTCTTCTCCTAATGTACGAACGCTGCTTCACGAGGCCGCGTGGAGCTGGTTGACTGCTTTTAGTGTAAAATGAAAGCTGATGCGGGGTGGAGAAATGAATGAATAGATGTTTTAAAGCCACCATTATGCCCGACATACAGGTGCATTTTTCTGCAATCACGGTGCGAGTAATACGGTTAAGTGCCTCTGCGCCTGGATTTCACCGCTTCCCCGTTCTCTGAATCCATCTATCGCTGCTGTTGCTGCACTTAATCAGACATTTGGAGAAACACTTTTTATTTGTTTCACTCTGGAAAAACAGCAAAGAAATTCCGTTTTTCCGCTTTCATCACATCAGCAGCGGCACGTTCTCTGCTTTTAACGCCACGCCGACCAAAAATGACACTTTCTGTGTGAAGCCAACCCTAAAGCATCCTCTAATACGTCATGAAGATGGATATGTTGGTTCAGATCATTGATTATTTTTGTAAATCTCCTCAGGCTGTTCCGGCGCCCTGTTGGACCAGCAGGAGGCGATAAAGCTGCGGTTTATATTCCAGCCCCCCCCCTTTACTCCCAACTCCTCCAGATCTCTCCCCTAATCCTCGACTCCCTCTCCTCTGCCCCCTGACGGTAAAGGCCAACTGAGCTCTGGAGAATATTTATGAGCAGGGGAGAGCAATTGGTTTGAAATCATTCGACAAGGGAGCGAGGGATGGAGGGAGGGTGAGGGGAAGAGGGGGAGGGTAAAAGAGAGAAAATGTAAAACAGAGATCAAGGGAAAGAGAAAGAAATTTTGAAAATTTCCATCAAATTACTGTTTTAATTAACCTGTGGCTGATTAAGGAGAATCATCCATGTCTGAAATGATAAACCGTCTGATTTGGATCCATTTTTGGTTCTTCCTCGTCCCGTGATCGGGTTTAGAGTTTACATTTCTAGTGGGGATGTTTTATTAGACATTAGCAAAATTTTACTTGTCTCGTTCAGCGACAGGAAGTGTCTGCAAAAAGCAGAAAGTTGCCGATAATGAATGAATCACTGCAGCTAAATGCATGCTTCTTTTAAAAGTTTATTTTGGATGCACTAAATCCACTGGTGAGTTCCCAATGCTGCTCTCAATACAACTAGGCAGTTTTGGCTTGTTTTTAGCTCCCCCTAGTGTCCGTTTAGTAGAATCAAAAGCGAAACTTCTCTCCTGGCTGTGCGTTGGTCTTTTTAACACCTTAATCTAACTGCTGAAATGTCTCCTCAGCCTTCATTAGTGTCTACAGGAGCGGTTCATCACTAAATCAAACAAATCAGCTGTGTTCATGATCTAAAACATGCAGGAAACATGCTGGAAGCAGACTGCAGCACCAGGCATGTCAGCTCCACTTTACTAAGTCCAGCAGGGACCGGACTGCCACTCTGAAGTTGCAAGTGCGGTATTCTGACCACAGGACCCCTGTAAAGGGTCATTTTAGCACAAACTGGCTCAAGAACATGATTTAAAATATGAAAAAGTTTCATAGTACGGCTTTAAGTTCGGATCTAAAGGTGCATGTATGAAAGAATGAAGCAAGACTGACATCCGGTGGTCAAATTTGGTTACTGCAGCCCCATTGTTCTAAACACACCAGTGACTTTCTCACTCCTGTTTGTGAGTTTCATGGCTGTTGTCAGTTACGGATCAGCACCAGAAGA
This sequence comes from Aphyosemion australe, assembly GCA_006937985.1. Classification (NCBI taxonomy): domain Eukaryota; kingdom Metazoa; phylum Chordata; class Actinopteri; order Cyprinodontiformes; family Nothobranchiidae; genus Aphyosemion; species Aphyosemion australe. Next base: position 136,221 of record SSNS01000538.1, on the reverse strand, counting down.
CTCTAGATGACAAGCAAAGACGAGTCATACACTGTAAGTCGATAAGTTGATAAATACATTTCAGTGTAATATTGAGTTATTGGTGATTTCAATTCAAACATGCAGGAAACATGCTGGAAGCAGACTGCAGCACCAGGCATGTCAGCTCCACTTTACTAAGTCCAGCAGGGACCGGACCGCCACTCTGAAGTTGCAAGTGTGGTATTCTGGCCACAGAGGGCGATAGGGCGATAACCCTGTAAAGGGTCATTTTAGCCCATGAAAAAGTTGCAAAGTATCCCTTTAAAGCTTGTTTTAAAGCAAAGTGGAACCATTTTCTTACTTTCACGGTTTTTCACCTTTGGATTCTTGTTTATTCTCGCTGCCATTTCCTACTAATTCTTCAGATTCTGAGTTTTGAGACAACAAAACCTAAAAAGTACGGAGAGTTATAGACTTCATAAAGTAGAGTACAGTAGAATACTCCAGAAGCTTTACAGCTAAACGTAAGGAAAACATACGTGTGCATTTTATTTATGTAAATCTGCTAATCCTGTGCACGCACGATTTTAATGCATGCTAATATCTGTTATGCCCCAGATGAGGAGCAAAATGTAGAGGAGGGGGAAGAAGAAAAGATGCCAGCAGAGATGGAGGAGAGGAGGAAATGATGGATGTAGGGAAGCAAACAGAGCTACATTCTCTATCTTTGCCTGGCATTGTCACCCCTGTCAGCAGCTAAATGCCAGTGTCAGTCAGCCCTGTGTTCAGCTGGCAGCAGCCCCTCTGCTGCTCAGCGGCGGACACCGGCGTCGCTCTCATCACAGATTACCAAAACACTTACCGTGCACATACAACCCCACACGCAGACACTCAAGCATGCAGGAAAACACTTTGTCCAGAATCTGCTATGAAAATAAATAAATAAATAAATAAAGCTCGTCAGCTAAAGCCGGCATGTCAGCTTCCATATAATCAGAGCCCCGGCGTTGGGTTCTGGGTAATCCTAATGAAACCTCCTTCTCCAGCATGCAGGGTTTATTTAGCCTGGAGCGGTCCGAGAAACCCGGAGGTCAGAACACGGATGTGGATAATAATCCACTTTATGTGGCAATTCATAACTAAACATGCATATCGTATATCCGTTACACACACACTAGACTCTGCCCTTTCCACACACGTACACAGAGAGTGTAGGTCACTCTGCCTGACACAGATATTATGCTGACCACCACTCTAACAGGATTTCATCAGAGTGAAGTTCAGAAGCTCCTAAAGCCCTTTTAAAGAACACGTCTGTCAGGTGAGTTCACAATTAGGAACTAAATCCAGAGATGTTGATGCTCCAGAGACGATATTTTAGGTTAAATGACTTCTTCAGGAGGACAAATTATTATTTTTTTAACATTCTTTTATCATGTGGCCAAAATAAATACCTACCTGGTTATTTTTGAAAGTTTGTGCCTGTTAGTCGTTTAAAAAAAAAGATATAAGAGATGTGATGTATCATATAAAGCTTTCAGACAACACCCTGCTGGCTCTGAGCACACACACACACACACACACACACCACTTCACACCACACACACTTCTAAATCCACTCCGTCTTCCCACTGTCACACATCAACAGGCTCAGGCAGATATCTGTAACGTCCCACCGCTCTGCTCAAAGCCTCCTGCGGTAACTCCACTTTGACTTTCCACTGATATGCACCATTTAGAGTCTGGATCATACACCAACCATATGTTTCTGCTCCAGACACAAAAGGAGGCGTTTGCACCAAAGGAAGCTTGGATTTGAGCAGAATGCACGTAAAGCTTTCATTTGAATGCAAAACTCCACCGAGTAATCTGCTCAGAGCTTCATCCCACTGTTTGCCTCCTACTAAATCTGCATCTAGAATAAAGTCTGCTGTTATCTCTGGCCTGTATGTGCTTTTATACTAAAGCTCCACCATCAGTATCTTTGCTTCTCTGCATTTGTTCCAGTTAGTTCCAAACGTGCAGCTGCCCGCCCCCTTTTCCTCACCTGTATATCTTGTACTTGGTGGTGAATCCTTGCTGGTAGCGCTCTGTGAAATCCACAAACTCCTGCGAGCTGTGGAAAGGGCCCTTTTCTGACAGGAGCCAGCCCAGGGGCCCGTTAGAGCCGCTGAAGCCGGCTCCGGCTGAGTCCGCAGCGGCGCCGGTCCCTGCTGACAACCAGATCTGGAGCAGGCTTAGTGTCAAACACTTCCATAGAAACATGAGGCCTGTCAGTCTAATGAAGGTGCACAGGCCACTCATGCTGCTTCCCCCGGCCCCGGTGACTCCTCATTCTCCCTGCACCCCCAGTGAGTCCAGCTGGAACAGAAGGAACATCAGATCAGAGACTCGTCTATGGTTCATAATGACAATCTCAATTAGTGTATATACATACATATATATATATATATATATATATATATATATATATTAAACCCCAAGATAAATAGGAATTCCTTCTTTTTAAAGATCCTGTTCTGCTGTTGTTTTCTGGATCATCTACCTTAGTGTCCAGCTCGTTTGGTCCGTCGCTGGTCGGAATGGATCTCCGCTAAATCCCCTCATAGGAGCGTGAAGTTGGCTCAGACCGGGCACCGGAGGGCATCACAACCAGACTTTCTCGGCAGGGTTACAGCCAGGAGCAGAACTAACGCGAGTGAAACTGAACAGAAAGAAACGAAACGCAACGCCAGACCTCCTCGGACTGGACCAAGCTCCAGATTGAGTTTTATTTCCAGCGGAGAACCTCCGACGACGCGAGCGTAGATCCACGCGCCGCAGCGGGCGCGACGTCTCCGGAGGCTGGAGCCAGACAGGTGGACGAAGATCTGCTTGGAACTCGGTGAAAGCGCGAAGTCTGGCTAACCGCTGTCCTGTCACTCATCCCGCGCTGGATTGGAGAGTCGCGCTCGGTGCGCACGCAGAGGCGCACGGAGACCTGCTGCTGCTCCTGAGGGCGGCTCGGCTCCCAGCGCGCGGAGTGTGTGAATGGCGTTCGGGGCGCGCTCTCCCTCCCTCCTGTACCACATATCCCCGCAATTTAATTTATTCCAGCAGCGAGAAAACTCCCGGTTGGCTGGGACGTAGCTGGAGGAAGTGAGAGGAGGAGGAGTGTAGAGGTGGGGGGGTGCGATGATGTGTGGGATGCCTCGCTTTAGAGAGCCGGTGGAGGGCACCTGCATCAATACTGGGCTACTAATTAACAGCAAATCTGGTGATTCGTGCGTAAAACTAAGAAAATGCGCAAAAATGTTTGTGAATTTAATTTAAAGATGTGATAAAAAAGCAAGAAATTGTTTAAGAAAATCGATTTTCTGAGGATAAAAAGTCTGAATCTTCTAATGTCCGTTTGAATGAGTTGAATAGTGACGTAACTAATGATGATAATGATGATGAGGGTGATGATGATGATGATGATGATGATCTTCACAAGGAGGAAGAGGAGTGGGAGGCTGACCAGAGGGTGAATTCCGCTCCCCTGGAGTTATTCTCTGTACCCCCACCCCCCCCCCACCCCACCCCCCCCCCCACACACACACACACAGAGAGATAGAATAATCATCACTTCCTCCATCAGCAGACTTAATTAGATCTGCTCCATCCACGCGCCCGTGCGTCGGACGGACACTGAGCGCGGATCAGAGGCGGCACGCAGCCGAACGCAGGAGGAATGCGTGCCGCCTTTCAGCTTTTCTGCAGACGTTCAAAGGGAGGTTTTATTCAGGGATTGGATTAGAGAAATGAACTCCATTGAGTCTGGAAATTCACTAGTTTCCAAACTCAATGAGAAGCTGAAATCCCGTGGCACAGCGACTGGCAGAATCTGAGGAGGAAGAATGAGTTGATTTGTCACAGTTTCATCATCATGTCTGGGGATTGGGTGTCTTTTTTCCTCTGACCCTGCCTCGCAGCCACCAGGACTTGTGAAGGACAACTAGCTAATAGGAAGAGACAGTCTCTGGACTGTGGTGTTGTTTCTGGTGACAGGAGGTTATTTTTGCTCCTGTTTTTCTGGCTGAATTGTTGTTTGACCACTTTTAGTTCTATCTGCCTGCAGGCTTAAACTTATTTTTTAGTATTGAATAAAATATGGAAAGATAGAGCGTTATGCCTCATCACTTCTGTGGCTTTGCATCATTTTAGGCTGTTCTTCCCAAAACCCATACAAGCTTAAGTCCCAGTATCTCGTCTTTACCATTTCAAATAAATCAGTCATCGGTTTAAATGTCTGCAGTAGTCAGTTATGTTTGCTGGTGTAGGACACTGTAGTGTGCACTGGAGCAAGTACACTTGTTTATTCCTTTTTGAGTGAGCGAGGGAAGGCGAGAGCATTGATTGCAATTGATGGAACATGAGGTTGTTGGTGTGGACCGTGTGGATGTAAACGGAGCACAAACAGGGGAAGAGATCAGAGACAATGTCACAGGAAAGTGCTCATTAAGGCTCCTGAAGGTGTGTGAAATGTGCAGGTCACAGCAGCCGAGCAGTAAACTGTAACAAGGAGTCGTCTTTCTGCTCTGGGAGACCTTAGAAACCAAAGGTTTGAAAAGTGGACGCTTAGCAACTGTATACAGGCGGACATCTGCCTGCTGGAGTTCTGATGTTTGTAAAATGAGAAGAAGTGTGACTTGGAATTTGCAGAATTCTTCTTAAGACCTTTGTTCTCTGAAAAATACTTTGTGAGTAGTGCACGTCTGATTATTTTAGACAAAGGTTGCATAAAATCTTAATTAAAGATGAAGTTCACTTGAGTTGCTTGTATGAATCGATGTGTTGTGAGTCTTTTTGGTGGACAAAAGCTCTGGTGCTCCTGTTTCAGGAGGCAGAACTTGGTTTGATGACAGTCTTACTCATTCATATTCATGATATGGAAATGTCTCTCCTCTGATTGGCTAACAGTAACACAACTCTTCCACTGCCTTCCTTAACAAAACTCAGAATATTGGAAAACATTTCTTCTTGGGTAAAGATGCAACGTTGATTTTTAATAGCAACAAATAACACAAGCCTGAACGTGTTCCGCCATGTTGTGCTAACAAGCTTCTACTAGCCGAGACGCGCTCTGCTCTCTCCTTCCCGTGGGACTGGCTTTGTTTGATCCAAGCATTATCCTGTCTAGTTCCTCTCTGCAGCTAATGCAGGTGATGGAGGCTAAAGAAAATACTCAGATTCAGCATGCAAATGCAACTCAGCATGACCAATCATGCTTAAAAAGAACAAGTATGACACGGTTTCTCAGTGAACCAGACCTTTAAAAGTTTGTTGACTCTTTTGGCAGATGCTTTTATCCAAAGCAACTTACAAGTTACTAAACTTGCATGTTTAAGACTTCATCAGAAGTCGATTAAGACACTAAAGATGAATAAATCTTAGACTGGAGTTTGTTCAGTGCACTGCAAAAAAATTCTGTAGTCTGACAATAAAGAAAATCAGAAATTAATTCAGCTCAAAATCTTAAAAGACCAGATTCACGGTCACTCACTGTGTCACTCTGAGTGTTTCCTGCAGGCTGAACATGAAAATAGTCTCCTCCACCTATCTCCTGCATTAGCTTCTGATAGAAAATAGACTCTAGGTGAAACTCTAGGATTAGAACATCCTGACAGATCTACGTCACACTGTCACTTAGCATTCATGGACTCACCCATCTTGACTCACGACGGGGAAGGCTGTTGTTGGTTTAGCGTCCAGGAAACAGCAGAGAACATCTGGGCTAGTAGAAGCTAACCGTTAGCATTAGCAACTCCACCACACAGCAGAACTCCTCCAGGCTTGTGTTATTTGTGGAGATAAAACATCAACGTTGCAGAGCAAACAGAGTCAGTGGTAGAGTCCTGTTGCTGTTAGCCAATCAGAGGAGAGATGTCCACATATCAGGAAGTAAGACTTTAAATCCTGCTCTTGAGCTCACCTCTCCTCTGGCTCACTAATAGGAGCACCAGAGCTTTTTTTCCCACAGAAATGGACTCACAAGGCCGTTGTTTATACTAGAGACCAGGCCAAATGTAGGCTATTGAAAAAACAAGTGAACTTGGTCTTTCAAAGTTAAAAATTCATGGTACAACATACTTTTCCCCTCATTAAAACATTAGCTTAATGTAAATTCATTTTTTCCATTTGATTAGATTTAGCATGAAAGCCATTAAATATTATAATTTCCTACACTACTGTAGTTGAAGGTTTTGTAATGACCCTGAGTATTCACAAAAAAATGATGTTTAGCTTTTCATATTTCATCATATCCATTAAAAGCCTGGTGATGCAAGTCACAGGCTGCGTCTCATGCCGGTGTTTTGACCTAAGATCATCTTAATGTTGAACATATCATTTAGCATCATCTCATTCTGTTAGAGTAGGGTCACCAAGTCCGGCCCTTGAGGGCTACCATACTGTAAATAGTTTCTGTGTTCCAAAGCATCTCGTTTAAATGAATGAGTGACTAACAGGCTTCTGCAGAGTCCTGCATGATAAGGAGGTGATTAAATAGTCTGACTCAGGTGTGCTGGAGCAGAAAACAGGTCAAATCTGCAGGATGCCCTTGAGGACTGGAATTGGTGAGAACCGTCATGGAGTTGATAATCTAGTTGGCCATCTTTAATGGGATGTACTCTAAAGGTTGTTCAGGTTTTATTTATCAGTTTTGGAAAAAAATCTGTCCAGTTGTTCATTTTTGTCTCAATATCAATAATTCTACTTGAGCTTATTCACTCTAAGCTGTGGTTTGAAGAAGGATGACTCCAAATGATAAAGGCACACTTGGCAGTTTTGGCTTGTTTTTAGCACCCCCTAGTGTTTGTTAGTGAAACCAAAAGTGAAACTTATCTCCTGGCTGTGCGTTTGTCTTTTTAACACCTTAATCTAACAGCTGAAACGTCTCCTCAGCCTTCATTAGTGTCTACAGGAGCGGTTCATCACTAAATCAAACACATCAGCTGTGTTCATGATCTAAAACAGGGGTTCTCAATTTTTTTTTCTTTGGGGACCCAATTGCCTGTGTCCAAGACAAGCCAGGACCCCCAACCCCAACTCCTACACGCATAAACACGTTAAATGGGATAACTTATTTTCACAAGCATGTGTGTCCTCATGTGAGCTGTCAGATGATCTGAGCTGCAGATCTAACGGAGAGAAGCTCCTGGAGCTCTGCATCGCTCCAGTTTATCATTTCAAAAGTATGCCCGTTTTCATTTTCAATATAGCTCCTGTCCGGAGCTCGGCATTAATTCATCACGATCATGACACCGGCACCGTGTGTCTTATAAAAAGGCCACAGTATTTTTTCCCCACACAATACAGATGTGTATATTTGGGTTAGGGATACCGTGCAATCATGGAGAATATGCAGCTGCACTGAGGAGGCGTTCTAAAGTATGACTTTACCGGTGTTATACCTGCTGATCACCTGTCGCTGCTACCGCAGCCCGCAGAGACCCTGAGTCCAACAGCGCGTCTCCCACGACCGCTTCCCTCACTGTGCAGACGTGCAGCGGCAAAAATCAAACCCGTGTGCCAAACTAAATTTACTCTGTGAAAATGATGGAAACTGCATCCTGCAATGAAAAATACTGCGCGGAGGAAGCTCGTTAAAACGCGTCATCACCGTGGATTTAATACGAGTTTTGAAGAACAAACTCCAGGTGAGTGAGGTGAGTTTTATGGCTCACTGCAGAAATAAAAACACACGGAGAATCAACATCAAATAAAGCTAATCTCCACTTCCACCCACTAGGAGCCGATGCGGCTAATAAATAAATATAATAATAATAATCAACACGCAAAGTTGTGACATTTATTTCTTTTCTGCACTATTTAGTCTGTTGAGAGTTTTAATTATTAAAATCTGTTATATGGTTACTGACAGCAGCTACATTTAAGTTTCACTCATAATCAGTCACCCTGGACACGATCATCCTGAGAGTTTTAGCTGAGCACAGCTAATCAGGGGTCAGGACCCTGATTTGGGAACCCCTGATCTAAAACATGCAGGAAACATGCTGGAAGCAGACTGCAGCACCAGGCATGTCAGCTCCACTTTACTAAGTCCAACAGGGACCGGACCGCCACTCTGAAGTTGCAAGTGTGGTATTCTGGCCACAGAGGGTGGTGGGGGTCTGAGTGACATTTCATTAACCCTGTAGAGCACAGGTGTCAAACTTAGGCCCTTGGACCAGATTTGGCCTGCGAGATCATAACCACATATATTAGAACTGGCCCACTGGCGCATTTTGCCGCAAAAACTACAAGTCCCATGGTGCTTTGCAGCATTAGCACATCATTCGAAGCGCCCCCTCCCTTTCTGTTTACAGTCATTAGCGTCAATGCTACCAGCTACACCGTCTATAGACGTTCCCTCCTCAGTCTCAGACAAACTGAAAATACTCCTCTTACTCAGCGCCGAGTTTACCCGGCGATTTGCCAACTTGGAAGCCCAGAAATCGAGATTGCAACTGCTCAGTAATCTGTTCGCGGCTGAAGGGAAAGCGCACCAAGCAACCTCCAGATGGAGTTGACTGAACTCCGGTGTAGCAACACGCTCAAGTCAGAGTATGACTCTGTAGCTGCTGCAGTTTTCATCTTTCCTCCCTGAATTACTGACCCAACTCTGGCTGTGGTATTCTGACCACAGAGGGCGGTGGGGGTCTGAGCGGCTTTTCATTAACCCTGTAGAGCACATACGCGCTCAAGAACATGATTTAAAAGTATGAAAAAGTTGCATAGTATGGCTTTAATATGTTGCATAAGTAATAATTACCTTCTGAGAATCTCAACATGCATGCAGCAGGTTTGTTAGTGAATTAATTGTGCAAGGCGTAGCTCTCAGAGTATATGATGTGGACGAGGTGTGTCCTAGCTACCGAAACACCAAATTTTAGCTGAAAATCTATCAAACTGACTGAATTAAAGCAACTTTTTATGTATGATGGTCTGTTAGCTGTGGCGGCCGGTTTGAATTCCATCGACACCGTCAGTTTCTGACGCATATTCGACCAAACTGCTGCTTTGAATTGTAATCACACAATTTACCAACAATTCACAAACATGGAAATGTCATAAAATATCATTACACCCCCCCCCCCCCCCCCCCCCCCCCCCCCATACTGGCAGTTTATATTAATCCATTTATGACTCAGACATTTTTATTCATGATGTCTATTTTTGCCGCCATTTAAATGCAGCTCGGAGCAAACTCGAGAGAAGTGCAGACACCAACTCACATTCCACTTTCTATTAGTTCCTTATTCCAAGGCCCCATGCTGCTCCGCCGTTATTACGCTCGGGAAAAATAATGACAACCTGCAAATGGCCTTTTGTCATCAAATACGTGGCACAGAGACTTTGTGTTGAGGTCTCCTCTCTGCGTGAGTCGCTGCATCTTCAAAGAGTTACATAGTGATGAAAAGACCGTGTGCTCGGCACTGAGACAGATAGTCATTAGGGGAGGTAAACATTCACTTAAGCCTGAGCGTGCTCATTGAAGCCACTCAAGGGTCTTTGTGAGGAGCGATCAGGGAGCAGGATGAGGCAGAGGTTTTAATTAGCCTGAGAACCTGACAGCCTTTGACAGTGCTTTGTCACAGCGCTGCTGGCTTTACCTGTGCTCTTATGGGGAGGTGCTCTATGGATAAAAGTGTGTTTTTAAATTATCCCGGACTCTGCAAACACATCTCACCGTGCTCCAGATAAACCAGATTCAACTCAGATGGTTTAAAGTTGCCTCTGCTAGTGAGATCCTGTGATTAAGACAATGCATCTTCTTAGATAAGGCGCATCAGATGACATCACGCCTGTTAAACCGTTTTTGTATACGTGTTAATTAGTAATTTGGGGTCAGAGGCTTCCTTAAAGCAAAGATTAAGGAAGGGAGGACCAAACTTTAATCAGAAGGTTGATTAGAAGGTTGATTAGTCGTTTCACCATTAATCAATTAAAGAAACGTTCTTCCTCTTGTCTGCAGTGGCGTCCCTAGAAATGTTTCATAGGGGGGCCCAGAGAAAGTTTTGGGGTGGCACACCAAATTGGTCCTTGTAATAAGTCAGGGAGAGGTTAGCCTGTGACTGTGCAATGCATGCTCCTTCATTCATTTTCATTAATAAAACCAAATGCATCCAACACCTCAAATTTGAGAAATTAAAAAAAAATACATTTCAAACAGTTATTTGAAATGTTATTTCAACATTTATATTAGAATGTTAGAACAGTTTAGTTCACCTGTTGCTGTCAAAATATTCACAAAAACTATGGAAATTTAAACTTTTTTTGAAAATAGTGAACGGCAGCAACATTTTTAAAATTCTGATTATTTATTTACTGACTAATTGCATATTTTTCATTGAGTTTTACATGTATGTTTTGACTAAATAAGATGAATTTATGGTTTATGATTTATTAAATGGGGCCAGTAGGGTGGCCAGTAATTTTCTAGGAGTGGCTATGGCCACCTCTTAGGGGCACCCCTGCTTGTGTGATGCTCTCAGTGGTTTATCACCACACCTGTTTGTAGTTTGAAGCTGCACAAGGTTTTGGTTTTTACTCTTCTTTCTAACACAACAAGACTAATTAAATGTTTCTGTTTTCAAAATCAAACTCAAAAATACTTTATTAGTCCCAGAGGGAAATTAAGTTAATTAAATATATTCATCAATTACTGACTGAAGGATATTTTTGTGTAATGCACAATCACAGATTAAAGAGCAGTCAGTGCATATAGGCTTCAAAAATAATATTTCTGGTCAATAAATGATTTTTAGTTGTATTTTTTATTTGTTTTGAAGAAGAAACAAACTTTTCTGTCTAAAATAGCATAAGAATAAAATCCATAAAAAGTTATTGTTTAGATTATTCTTAATTTAATCCAGCAGATCAATTTATTGTTTAATTTTCTCCATTTTACACATTCTGAATCAAAAAGTCTTGGAGTTCATTTTTTCAGTAATTTCATACAGATAAGAGTTCATCTCACTTCATTTCATAAATTATATTTTTATTTTTAACATTTCTAGTGAAAACTTATTATTATTATTATTATTATTATTATTATTATTATTATTATTACATTATTGGAACCTTGCAAAAAAGAGAAAATTAAAAAACAACCTTTTAAATGATCGTTTCTCTCTGAAATATTTACTTCAGAAACAAATGTAGCATTTTTTATTCTTTTATTTTTCTTTTCAATATTTTACAACCCCCCCAAAGGAAGTTAAAATAATTGGGAATAATCTTTGCAGAATGTTTCCCAAAAATCACTTTAAAAAGTTTATTCATTTAAATGTTAATTTAGTTTTGAGTTAAAGGTTATTGCAGAAATGGAATATATAATATCCACTGCTTTACTGGTGAAAAAAAGTCTCACAGTATTTCTTTATTATAATTCATTTGAAGCAGTTTTAAATAAATTAATTTAAATATAATAACATTCCTCATTTACTTCCTACACACACATAGATCAAAGAAAAATATCACATTACAAAAACAGATCTTTAGTAATAATTAATCTGTTTATTTACATGAAAACATTATTTACCAGATCAGGAGGAAAATCATTACATTAAGACACAATAAATGAAGTCTGATTTAATATTTGTTGTTTATAAATCAGTGAGAAGTGTTAACATACATTTATAAATATAAATACTTACTTTACAGCAGCAACAGAAAATTTGGAAAACAAATTAGCTTAAAACTTTATTTTTCATTTAACAATGTTCTAACATCATGTAGCTATAAATATATTGTGGAGATAAAAAAATAAAACGAAAAAAATTAATAAAGTGGTTCTCTCGCAATTTTCTAAAAACCTCCACCAATAACACGTTTTGGACCAAAACCAACTATTGGTCCATCCGGTTGTCGGTCTCACCGAACCGCCGCACTTCCCTGGGTCCTCCACTCATCACACACTCACGTATTCATCAACAGAACACCACTGGTGTGAGAGGTTCTCCGCTCAATAACATCAGAGAAGGAGAAACAGCCGGCTGCTACCACTTCAACTTTAGGACAAACTACCAGAGTCCCAACAAGAAAAACTCCATTTAAAGTCACGGACAACAAAATACGCTTGGATCTAGAAAACAGAGACTGGTGTAGAAGCGTCTCAGGGAAGATACCTGAGGGGAGGGGTGAGTGTTCTGTAGATTCGCTTTAGCAGCTTTAATGGAAACTCAATGTTTTATTGAGTTTTTATACATGCAGATTTTCATATAATGCAGACACTTGAACCTCTCCTCTGTGACTCCCCAGTTGCTTGGAGTCTCTCTCTTGTTGCATCTCCAATTGAACGATTGTGACATTCATTTATTCAGTCACGACTGCGGTGACAGCCGGTGTTTATGTGTGCCTGCGCGTGTGTGTATATCATATGATAAGGAGCCTGCGTGCAATCATTCCCCCCCTGTCAAGGCTGGTAGACTTTTCACCTCATCAGGGAGTTGAGTTCATTTGCCGAGGCAAAATTGTTATTTGCAAGTGTGGCCACTTCAGTTGAGAAACCATTAGCTTCAGAGATTGAAACATATACTGTGGTGCATAGTAAATAGTAAACATTATTGTGTTTTTATTGAGAAGGAAAACAGAAGCCTAACGAGCAGATGACAAACTTCAGTAAACATAACTTTCAAGATGTACTTACAGTATATGTAGTCTATGTTTCTAGGCAGTGACATTAGGTTTGAAGACAAAAGTTTCAAACTGCTTTTGGAGTTGTTAAAGTGATATTGCAGTCCTGATATTATACCAGGCTTTTGACTTTGAGCATAAAATTAAATGCATACAGAAAAAAAACAGCATTAGTGAGGATTATGGTGAGCAAAAGCAGATTTTCCAAAAAGCTGGTGATTCATATAATTCACTGTTGGATTTTAACCTGTATGAAGAGTTTGAATGCTTCCTCATGCACAAACCTAAACATGTTCTAAATCAACGTTAAAGGAGCATGGGGCAGGAAAAAAGAAACGATGCTCACGAGCGACGCGCCTGGCTCTGCGAGTAACTGCAGCCCAGCACGGGAGCGTGCACAGACGGCTATGTTACACAAACACAAAAATACCATTACCTGACCCTCTTCACACGCTCTCACGCCACACCTCCAATATCTCACGCTGAAAAGGCAACTCCCCACCGCTCTCACGGACAATATTGCGGCGAAGCAATCCACGCTGCAGCCCTGATCACAGCTAATGCTACTAGTAGCATGATCACAGCTAATGCTACTGCACGCTAGCTCTCTCTGAGTCATCGGTGAGGTCAGATCATTGTCATCATCTCTAAACACAACCTATAATGTTTCTTACCTGCTCACTAGGAAATGAGCCATGGCAGCATCCTTTTTGAGTCCCAGATATAGTTGAAGCAGCCTCCATTCGTCAATCACGTATCCGATATAGATTCGGGTCCCTGCCTGTCTTTTACCATATTTGGTTTTTGACTCACGAGATGCCGCTGAATAAACTTCCTTTGTGCCACGCTTGGTCGTTTGCTGGTTGCAGTAGAATCCATTCCCACAGTTCTTCTTTTGGAGTTTGGCGTTTGGCAAGCAACTTAAGGTGCAATAGCGCCACCTACCGATCTGCAGTGTCGAACACATTTTCTTTCTGTTTTGAAGCTGTCATGAACGCGCAAGCAGTGTCAATTGACGCCACATCCGTAGGGCAGCGCGGGAAATTCGTGACCGAACTGCAGCGCATTTTGCAGCAAACAGCCTGTTCAAGAAAATGGAACGATACATGGGTGGCCTCATTCTTTTTGGTTTATAACGCTTCATCACCCATTAGCTTTGAAAAAATGAACATACATGTTTAATTTTTTACAGATTTTTTAAAGATCCTGCCCCATGTTCCTTTAAGTTTATATCATTGCAACAAACTCATCTTGCACTTAGATTATTGGGATAACTTATTGAGACAATAGCTCATCAAACCAGTCATTTCTAAAGAAAAAAAAATCTCATACTTGGGGGCTCATCCGGGATGTGAATGTAAGTCTTTAGAGTTTACAGGAGCAATAAGTAAGACTTCTACAGTGAAATAATCACAAAACAGTCTGATGTCAGTCATGTTGGAAGGAAAGGTTATACTGAAACAGATTTCATTCTTAGCCAGCTGGGGGGTTGTCAGTTTTTCTCCTTTCAACAAAACGAAAGAGGGACGTAGTTACTGTTAACACAGCAGCGTGATTGCTTAAAGAACAGAAGTCAGTAAACAGGAGCGACCCAGAAGTTATTTCTTGTACTCCTAAGAAGCCACTGCATCTTTTTGTTTTACTCGATCGGGTGAAGCAGGCCAGAGGCTAACGTTGAGCTAACAATGCTAATAGAGAATTAGAAGCAAATAGTCGGCTCTAAAATTATCTCTAGCTACTATTCCAAATAACAACTGGATATTACAGTGAAATGTGTGTGTGAAGTTAATAATGAGTCGATTATAACAGCAAGCTAACAGCAAGACGGCAAACAACCACACTTCCTCTAATGCCGGAGACAAACTACCATAATAAGTGTTGTAAGTGCTCCCCACAGTAAAACACCCAACAGTGCTAACACCAGATATAACAATGTACTTATCAACTTACTGTGTGTGACTCATCTTTGCTCGTCATCTAGAATCTTCTGGTGCTGATCCGTAACTGGCAGCAGCCATGAAACTCAGTTAGAAAGTGACATACTGTAGTAACCACATTTGACCACATAATGTTATTCTTACTTCATTCTGACATATGGCACCTTTAACTGACGTATTCTCTCCTCGTTTTGAAGGGAAATGACTGAATTGTTGACGGCCTAAACATGGTGCAATGCACAAAAATAGATAATATGAGTCAGTACAGAGAATTTATCACCACGGTCGCACGAGTTCATAATTTCCTACAGTGAGCGGCCGGATCTCGCTCTTGCATCCCCAAATGTTTGGACACGTTCCAAAAAGCTACATGACAAAATTTCTCTTAAAATATTCAGACCCATTGTAAGTGTCTTTAATCTGACTGGAACCATGAATCTCAGTTTGATTTATGTTAGAAAGTGCAAAAAAAAAGCCTGACTGGTTAGAAGCAAACAGAGAATCTGACACTTTCAATTAGGTAAAATTGTGAATAAAATGAAAATATATTTCAGGGAAGCTAATATTTGATCAAGAGACTTTTCTACTAAATTGCGATACGAATATTTACAGGAAAACCATGTGCTGTTGTGCTGACAGCTGTCGTGAGTAGTGTACCAGTTTATTGTAATGGAAAATGTTTATATTTTTTGCAGTTTTGTGTCTTGAACTACACAGCAATAGGTTATATGTGTTAGAGTTACTAATGCATGCAAAGTAAAATGCACTTTAATTCAAGTTACTGTAACTAAGACAAACCAGTACATAGTACTTGGGAATTTGCTTACTGAACTTGTATTTCGGAGTTGTATATACTGTACTTAAGCAATAGTACACATAAAGCACATTAATGTACTTTTTTTCTTTAGTGACTTGCATGTAAATGCTTTTTACTTTGTTTGTATGCATCAGTGGCTCCAACACATACTTTCCTACTCCCGTGTATTTATCTTTTCAAGTGCAATCAGTTTGCATGCTTTTTTTCAAGGTTTTAAGGTTAACTAATCAGATTTTACAGTGTAGTTTCCCGGTTAATTTTAACCACATTCAGGCCCAGTTATGCAAAGACAAGCCCCTCGTTGAGCTACTTTTTTGTTGACATTCTAACTAATCAAGCTAGCCAAGCTGCTCAACATGAAGGCAGCTTTGCAGAACCAGTGAAGTGAGCATGACTGTTGGTTGTAGCGGGGCGATGCATGTGCACATTTCACTTCACACTTGTCATGGACAGTGTGGGGTTGAATATAGTTCAGAGGAGAGCTGTCCTCTTCTCTACCTGCTGCTACAAGCTGCATGATGACCAAGGGGAGAGATTCCCCTAAACATGTCCCTTCTTTAAAGGAGCAATATGTAAGAATTCTACAGTTAAATAATCTTAAAACTGTCTAATGTCTCATTCATGTTGGAAGGAAAGTTATACTGAAACAGATTTCATTCTCAGATGGCTGGGGGGTTGTCAGTTTTTCTCTTTTAATAAAAAACTAATGAACATAGTAACTGTTTACACTGTGAGCTAGTGAGGTAGCCTAAGCTGCAGCGAGCTAACGCAGCACTGCAGGCTTTTGTGATTCGATACGGCCGGCAAAAAGCTCCAGAGTTGTTTAAAGAACAGAAGCCAGTAAAGAGGAGCATTTCTTCTCATTTTTCTTGTGGCCCTAAGAAGCCACGGCATTTTTTGTTTGACTCTAATATTGGATGGAGAAGGCTGGAGGCTAACATTGAGCTAACAATGCTAATGGCGAATTAGAATAGTCAGCTCTAAAAATATCTACTTTTTCAATCACCAACAACTGGATATTACAGTGAAATGTGTGTGAAGTGAATAATGAGTCAATCGTGGTGTTTTACTTCCTTTAATGAGTCGTTCAGAACTATAACAGCAAGCTAACAGCAAGATGGCAAACAACACTTCCTCTAATGCTGGAGACATATTACCGTAATAAGTGTAGTAAGTGCTCCTTATCGTAAGATACCCAAGAGTGCTAACACCAGATATGGCAATGCATTTATCTACTTATCCACTTACTGTGTATGACTCATCTTTGCCTGTCACCTGTAATCTTCTAGTGCTGATCCATAACTGGCAACAGCATGAAACTCACAGAAACAGGGTGAGAAAGTGATTTTTTCGCTAAGGAAAATGGACTGCAGTAACCAAATATGACCACAGGATGTCAGTCTTCATTCTTACATATTGCACCTTTAAAGGGTGAATAACACCATGGGTGGGGACTTATTTCAACCACACTTCCTGTTAGAAAATTACTTTAAAAAAAGGCGTCACCTGGCGGACCGAGAGAGCAGCACTGAGGCAATGATTGACAGTTGCACAACGAGTCGTTAACAAGTGTGCGCATACGTGCACACGAACACACAAACAAAGCATACTTACCGCTCATGAGAACAAGCAGACGCAGAAGCACCAGCAGGCTGGAAGATTTCCTGTCCACCTCCTCCCCCTTAGTAAAAAAAGAAGGAGGACGTTTTTTCAAGGAGGCGAGCGGCTCCGAGCGCCAACGTGTCATTTCGGCAGGTGAGTGGTTGAGCCAGGTGTAGATGAAGTCCTGTGCAGCGCAGCCACGTAGTACTTTATTTATTTATTTATTTATTTATTTATTTATTTATTTATTAATCAGGACAGTGCACAATTAATAAACAATCAATTACTTTGTATCGACTGTAAATGGGCCAGATTAAAGCATAGTTGCTAATTTACATCTGTAGTCCCTCAACAGGATGACTAAATAAAACAAGTGACAATATACAATTTAAGAACAGTGAGACAAAAACAGTCCAATAAAATAGACAAACAACAAATAAGGAAATTACTAACTAATTACTAATTAGTACGGTAGAGACGTCACCCTGCAGCTCTACAGCCATCAGCTGTGGCTGATTCTAAATCGGTGTAGCGCAGTTTTACCTGAAGGTGGAGATGGAATTATGTTTTTTCCCTATAATATTAAATGTTAAGTTGCACTAAAATGCCAAAATAATGATTACACATGTCTGCAGCACTATTAGACACTCATCTATACAGGTTATCAGCAAAATAAAGTTGATTTAGGTGTTACTCGCTCTTTAAGAATACATTTGTCTGTTAAATAATTTGAAATAATGTCTTGTAGCCCAAAGTAATTTGATTTGATTTATTTATTGAGAACCTCATTAGCTCCCACCGTAGTGCTGAGCTATTCTTCCCGAGGTCTCTTTCATTTTCATTACAAACATTTTGCATACACCCCAACCCCACACATACACACACATGCATTACAAACCCATGAAGTTCAAAAAATTATACCCAAACTGGCTCATTTCCAGTAAATAACTTATATGTATCACACCATTTAATGTGTGAATTGAATAGTAAAATAAATAAGTATGGAGCGTTTGCCCAATTAAACAACTAAGTACATACAAAGATGAAGAATCCTAACTAACAAAAACCAATAGGGACTGACATCTCAGCTACAGTTATGTTTCACATAGAGAATAAGTTTCAACTTCTTTTGAAAAACTCTTGTTATTCTCTAACAACAAAAATCTAGGTGTTGCAATCCATGCAACCATGGCTCTATAATAAACTAGCCTGGCAAGCCATCCTATATATGTGAATATATAGTCTGGCCACGACCCATTGACGGCTCTCAGTCGTGAGGCGGGATCTACGGTAGTCTTTCAAAATGTCAGCACGCAATTGGATAGCGCTAGGACCAATCAGAGTAACGAACAACGTGACGTAATCACAGCGACGGAAAAGAAGGAGGCAGCTATGGCGTCTAACATCAATGATTTCTGTCATTTTTGTATAAAAACATGTGAATATCAGGTGTACTGGGACATTGCACTACTTTGTTTGATAAAAATAAGAAGCCGCTAAGTATATCAGACAGACTTACGCACGCTGGAGTCTAAATAATCCAATGTTGATGACAAAGCCGTTTCAAACCAACGCGGTTCCTGCGTTGCCGCCATGTTGCTTGGGTTCGGGGCCACAGTGCTGACGTCATCGGCTACTCCCGCTCTGTGATTGGCCCAAAATATAGAGCGCTGTGATTGGCCCAACCAAAACCATAGCGAGCTGTGATTGGACAGCCACAGGCTGCGAGGGTTCCAATGAAGCGTGCCTAGACCAAACTCTGCAAAGCAAGAATTTGGTCTAGTTCACTAGGCTACTAATAAACTGCTCGCTGCATTTGATTAGTTGTGCAGCGGGGTAGTGCACACCTTATGTCTCTTATTTGACGTGTCATGTAGTTATGATTATCTGAAAAACATGATAAGTTATCATAAAACTTATAAAGTAATGGAGTACATTGGCTGTCAGTTACTTTTTAAAGTAATGCTATTTTAAAATAAACATTAGCAAACTGCAAGACTGTTAAACTAACAGCCAACTGCAGACTTTTAGTGCTTTGAACCCTTAGTATTTTATTCAAGGTTATCTTATTGTCCCATTCCTCCTCGTGTGATAGCAAAAAGGTCTCCGGTTTGAATCTTGCTTTTCTCTTCAGGTTCCTTCCAAGGTCCAAAAACACCCATCATAGTTTAAATGGGGGTTTTAAATGGACCTTAAAGATGAGTTATTGCATCCATTGTTGTCTGTCTCAGAGTTTGTTGAGGATGTACCCAATGACAGCTGGAATAGTCCTCAGCCACGTGGTCACCCTGAAAGCAATGAAGAGTACTTGGTAAATGAATAAATGATTTATGGCTCTATTTTAAGTGACTAAGAAAACAAAACACTTTTTTTTTTCTAAAAGTGGTCAGGTGCAAGGACTGCAAATGAACCTGAGCTCCGGGTCTCTTTTGAAAGAATACAAAAGGCTGAAGCAGAGGGAGTAAAAATCTAAATGAGTTTGTACAAACAGACAAAGGCCGTCGCTTCAGGGTCAGCTATGGATTTGATTTATATGTGGTTGAATTCACCATGAGATGATCTGACCAAACACATTGTCTCAGCGGCACTACTTATTGTATCCACATTGCTAACATTATACCTCCTTCTCTGTGTTTTCATGTCTTCAGAGCTTTTACTCTCCAGTGCAGGTCTGGATTGCTGAGGGGGCCAAGGACAATTTATTCCCTTCAGAGAGGGAAAAGAAAACAATTTACCAGTGAGAAACTTTCTGCTGAATGAAATCTTGTGTTAGAAAAGCATTGTTGTGGTTTACAGGGAAGGAGGTGCAGGGACACAAAACGGCCAGCCTCTGTCTTCTGTGGCTGTTTGCTGGCAGATGACCTCAGCCAAGAGTCCTCTGGCTGCAGCGTCCAGCTGAAATACCCAACAGCTGCTCCAATCATCTACATGCGGCGTGCATAGTGTATACAATCCTGATTACTCTCCCACTGTGAGTGTAATCGTCACCAGAGCATGAGAATTGCTCAATGGCTTAGTGCATTACTGTATTTTGACACTGAGAAGAAATAGTGAAAGGTCCCCGTGCTGCATGCAAATATTAACCAACGAACGACGCCTTCAGCCTCCAGTTACCGTTATATTTAAACCGTGCTGTTGAAAAAACGGGCAACCAAAGAACACATCTTGGTGCCAGGGATGTCTTACATCATACATTTTAAGATTGTGTTCTGCTTTTAAGAAGATTTCATGCTTTGCCTCTAAATCAAGTTTTATCTCAGAGGTTTGGCATAAAATATCTGATAAACACTGATAATGCATTTCCGAATGCCTTATTCTGAAGAATAAGGAAGATTAAGCACGAACGGCGACTAAACAAATGCATGATTCAAAAGTTTCATATTAAACCAGAAAGATGTTTCTTTGAAACCAGAAATTTGACAAGGAAATGAAAGGTGAACATTTATGAATGATAAAATTGGTCATCACTAAAGCAATTATCTGTCACGGTTGGGGGGTGACAAATTGCGAACAGATTTTGTGAGAATCTCCAAAATGTCTCCAAACCTTTACAAGAAATCTCAGTCTGCGAGTCCCAGGGTGCTTCTTAAAGCAGCAATCCGGAGTTTTCCCCTTTCAGGAATTATGTATGATTTTTCAGAAATCCGTAAAAGCGATTGTCTCATCATGTAGTGTGAAATAATGTTAGCGATATGTCTTTTTTTTTTTTTTTGCTAAGCCCGGCCCCTGCCCCGTAGAATCCGTGCAATAGGAAACTGAGCGCCGGACAGAACTAACCAATAGCATTAGACTACCGCTTACGTGCTTCAAAAGGAGCTGATGCAGAGTTGATGAACTTTTCACAGACAGGTAAGTCTTTAAAATATAAATATATGAAAACACAACATGACAAATTGTAAAACAACGTGTTTTAGCTGTTTGTCGGCTACAGAAGCACATTCATAAACAAGAAACGTGCAGTCGCCATCTTAAATTACAGAGTCCACCGACTATTGGTGCAATACGCTTGTCAGCCACTAGATGATGCCATCAGATAAAAGAAATTCTCTGGAGAGCTACTTTAATACTCTAGGTTTTACTGTTTGATTGTGCAATGAAATTATCAGAAGACGCTTCCTCTGTCTCGCCACTTCTGGAAAGAGGAGTGCCCAGGCTGAACTGGGATGTTGTTTCCATGCAGAGAAATTCAGTTTTCTCACCACATTATCTGGGTACCCTCTCTCGATCAGGAGTAAGTCCTGGGATATACTTGCTGTTTAACGATGGGTATGCATGTTTAAAATGGCTGCCATGCGTAACTTGTGTTTATTTGAAGCATCGTTTGAGCACGTCCCCTGAAATTAATGTGACGCGTCCGAACGCTGCAATATATGAGTAACCAGCAGGCGGAGTTGACAAAACGAGCGAGACACACTCACCATGGCGACGCCGTCTCTGGTTTAGAGGTGTTTCTGACCATCTACGATACCGCTGCTGTCGTTTTTTCTTCCTTGATCTCAAAATTAACCAGTTACTGACCTCTTTTATTGACGCCATGTTTGTTTTGGTTGTACCCACCATAGATATATCACTAGATGCCTTACCCGTGCTGTTCGTCAACTGGACGAACGTCCCTACACGGCGGCCATCTTACTTCAGACAGCTGCCCCCTTTAGTAACATTGGTGTCAATGGTGCATGTACTATTTAAATAACTCTAACTTGCTCAATTTTCAACCGATTTTCAAATGGTTTGGTTTGTTATAAACGCCAGAGATGTGGCTGTGAAATATGACGGATTTGGCCCGTTAATTTAAAAATGTGTAAGTATGTCCTATCAAGCCTATGTGTTATAAGGTTTGTAATAATGCAACCCGCTTGTTAATCTGTTAATATTTCATCGAGTTAAGAGTGTTTTTGTTTAAGTTGTTCACTCACCTTCCATCTGCTACCATTGAGAACGGAACGTAAGCTGTCCGAGGTAAGATGGCCGCCATGTAGGGACGCTGTCGACTCCCAGTTAAGGCATCTAGTGATGTATATGATATCTATGGTACCCACAAACTGGCTCTCTATCCAGTCTGAGTACGCTACTGTGCCCCCTAGTGGAGCACTCCAGTACTACATGCAGCGCAGCAGCAAGTGTGTGACTAAAGACGCAGCCTGCTGCCTGCGCCAACGCGAGGTTAAACAGCAAGTATATTCTGGCCCTAAGGCAAGGCAGCTTTATTTATATTGCACATTTCAGACACAGAAGTTATTCAATGTCCTTTTTTAGGCCAGTTCAGTTCAACTTCAGCCATGCTAAGCTGTTCACATGCATTGTAAAAGTCCAATTTTAGTCAAACTAAGGCAATAATTTGGTTTTCTGACACTGCATGTAAATACACTGATTGTCTTGCCCACAGACTCTTTGGCACTTTATTGGGACCTCCCCCCACTACCTCCTGGCAGAAGCCACCTCCAACACACCAGTATATTTTAGCACTGCTCATTTGTGATATGGAAATGCATGCAAGCATTAAAAAGTGTGGATTGTTTGTCAAATTAACAAACTGATTACCCGTGATATTTTTTGACAACTTCAATGAGAATAAACTGTGGGTGCTGTAGTCCCCACAACAACGGCACCGAGTTGATTTGCTTCGCTTGATTGAAACCACAATTAGCATCAGCTGAGCGGGGATTTCTTATTTCTCCGAGACTGCGTTACCGCCATAGCTTTAGTCCTTCATGCATGGCATTTTAAAATTAAAACAGCATAACGACTTCAACATCACTTGTCAATGTGCTGCAGAGCCAAGGGAGCGCTTTGGTGGAGAAAATCTCAACTATAATGAGATAAATATTGGAGATTTGAAGAGCTGGATTGTGCTGCACGAGATGTTTGCAGTGATTTTACGATCATTGTTTGCCCACATTATGAATAACCTTGTTAAGGTCACCGTTGTTTTTGGGTAAGAGCTGGTCAGGATAACTCGTTATGCAGGCTTCATCTGAGCAGAGGGCTTTGGCTTTTCTCTGCTCTTTTCTTGTCACAACGCGTGTAAAGATGTTGGTGCTTCTTGGTCACATGATGCAGTTGGTTGTGAACGACTGGAAATGTGAACGTCAAAAACGAAACATGCAAAAGCACGTTTATTACACATTTTGTGTCTTTCTGCAGCTTTGGTCAAACTGCATACAAACTACACAGAGTAACCTTTTTAAAATATTCTGCTTCTGCTGTCATTTTTGGCAGAGTTGTGCCAATAAAATGCTAAAATCACACAATAATGGAGTTTTCAACAGCAGGGAACGGACAACAGAGCGACGGCAGATGGACAGCTTGTTAAAGCTAATGCAGCGGTCTGAACTGGTGTGTGCAGATCTGGTTATCTGACAGACTTTAGCTGTGAGGCGCAGCCAGATGCTGTTTTGGGACATGATCTCAGGAGAATAAAAGGCTTGGCTCTCTGAGACCTCATCAGCTGCCATCAACACAGGGACAGTGGAGAGAAAACCAAATTACATGTGATCACAAACACTTACCGAATAAATGGAATGTTGTGATCTGAGGGTGAAGCTGGAAAATGACAGACAAGGGGCGACGGCGGAGACCTAAGCTGTCACAACTCAGGCATGAGAGGGGCAGAAAAAATCAGACAGTAAATTACAAGCTTGAAGGAAAAAGGTTAGAGCGGGGTTTGAGGTTTTGGCTCTGCCGTGGGAGCTTTTCCTGATTCCTATAGCAGGTTCTGATTGATATCTATAAGATCTGAATGTGAAAAGGTGAACGGTAACAAAATGTTCCACTAATGAGGAAAAAGGGTTTAAGTGCACTTAAAGGTTGTTTCTTTTTAGAAGCTATGAATAATTACTCATTTCTTCTTAACAAAAGAAATTATTTACATGTAACAGCAATGATGAGCTGATGTAAACAAATGTTACAATCACCTTAAAATTCCCACAAGCTTCCAAATTTCAGTCCAAACGTATTTAATAAATCTTACGACTTCCATTTATATGGAATTCAAATTTTGTCTGTTTTTGGGTACAAAACTTACCCAAAGCAACAAAATATAGCACTTCCTTTGCATCCAGGGGTCAAGCGAGCCTGGAAGGAATGTTGGAAATCTTTTTGTTAAAATAACTGAATAATGCAAAATTAACAACATGTGAAAGGAGTGTAACAGTTGTTTAATCAATACATCTGCAATGGTCTCTAGTAGGAATGAATGCCTTGTAAATCGTCCTCGGGGTGGGGGTGGGGTGGACATACCGGTGCACCATTTCTCGGACCTAAAAGTTGCCCAAATCAAAGCTGAGCTTCAGATGGCAGGTTTATTTCCTGATTAAAAATTCAATTCAAAATTCACTCTTTTGTTCGTTAGGAACTTTGTTTGCTGAGAGAGTATCAGCACAGCCCATAAAAACAATCAAAACACACACATACAATCAATTAAAAAGGAATACATCCAAATATATTACAATTAATTAAAAGGAATACTAAATACTAAAATAAAATACTTTCAATTCAGTCCGATCCAGTCACTTGGACTGTGGCTTAGCATTTAACAGGCAAACTGAGGAGGGGAGGAAGCTAGAGGAAGCCTTTTTAGTTTTCAGTGAGAGGGCCCTGAACCGACGACCTGATGGTAACATGCTATAGTAGGAGTGAAGAGCATGTGAGGAATCTGTGGAGATCTGGGAGCCTTTCTTACGGGCTCTCGTGGTCGGCATCCGTCCGTCTCAGGAGACGATGGTGTAGCTTCTTGTGAGTCTACCTGCACCGTGGAGAATGGCTGTGCAGTCTGACTCTAGAGTGGCAGTCCCAGCCACACTTGGTACAGGTAAAGGCGGAAGGCTGTTGTAGCCGCTGTTTCCGCCTGGACCTTTTCTGGATGGCATTTTCTTTTCTCTCAGCCTCTGCACGCGATGTACCTTGCCTGACTGCAAGTCTCCAGGCTGGACGGTCGTCTGCTTGATTGTCCCATGAGTTGGGGTTTATGGAGCACTGCGTCATGTCCTTCTTGCAGACATCTTTGAAACGCAGTTTTGGGCGCCCTGTTGTCCTTTGGCCTTTGACCAGCTCGCCGTGGGGGAGGTCTTTGGGAATGCGGCCCGCGTCCATTCTCTTGACATGGCCGAGCCACCTGAGACGGGCTCTAGTGCTGTAGGTAATGGTGAGTGGCTGCTGCTGCTGACCTGTGATTTTACTGCTTATCTTGATGATTTTGTTGAGCGTGTTACTGTGACCGAGAGTAAGTGAACCAAACCAGGCAGTGATGTTGAATGTGAGGATGGATTCAATGAAACATCTATAAAAAGCAGCAAGAATGGATTGGTGAACCTGAAGTTTGCAGAGCTTACGGAGGAAATAGAGGATTGGCTAACAGCAACACGACTCTACCACTGACTTGCAACATTGATGTTTCATCTCCACAAATAACACAAGCCTGGAGGAGTTCTGCTGTGTGGTGGAGTAGCTAATGCTAACGGTTAGCTTCTACTAGCCCAGACGTTCTCTGGTGTTTCCTGGACGCTAAACCAACAACAGCCTTCCCCGTCGTGAGCCAAGATGGGTGAGTCCATGAATGTTCAGTGACAGTGTGATGTCACACTGTCAGGCTTTTCTAATCCTAGAGTTTCACCGTCTATTTTCTATCAGAAGCTAATGCAGGAGATAGGTGGGGGAGACTTTTTTCATGTTCAGCCTGCATGAAAACTCAGATTATAATCAGAAATAATCATTAAACGTTGTTTTTCAGTAAAGTTGACCTCTAAGGTTACATAAATCCCCTTTGATTTTTGGCTGAGCTCATATCAACGGATAGCTTGTATAAAAAGTTATTTCTCCAAACGGAGGCCATTCAGTGAGTAGGACGGTAAGTGTTTACATTTTATACACTGAAACACAAATCAAAGGCTGAGATATCCCTTTAAGAATGGGAAAAATAGCCCTTTAACATCATATTTTTCCTGAGAAATATTAAAATGACTTTTTCCATTCTGAGAGAACACACAACACTCATGTTGACCTGCATCCCTGGAAAAGAAGAACTAAACAGAAACCATCCCAGATACCCTGAGAACAAGATTTAATTCCTGCAGATCTCTCTGTTCCTCATGTGGATCTCAACCACATTTAGTTATTTTTTTCTACACCCCTCAGAGGTTGATTCTTACTGAATTACAACCCATGAGCAGCCTAGTCTAAACTGACACCCTTTGGCAACTCTATCCTGCATAATTTAGCAACTTAAAACCAGTTAATAAATAGGTGATTGATTCACTTTTCCTCTTTTGCTGTTTTTCAGGCGATAGCTTCAGGTTTGCTGCTCCAGTCAATGTAAACTTTCCTAGATGGGATAAAGAGGCTCCTGAGCAGCGCCCCGCTCAAGTGGAATTGATGTTTATTCTTCCTAGAGGCTGTTTTACTTACTGATACATTTAGAATTTAATTATTTGGATTAAAGATTAGGCTGTGGGCTTCAGCTGATAGACCTAAGTGTCTATGTTCACTATAAAAGATCACGTAGAGAACTTTTACTATGCTGTGTTAAAAAAAAGAACAGAGTAATGGATTACTTAGAGAAGTAACTCTAAAGTCAATCAATAGAGTTGTTATCGTTCATTAGAATGAATACATTTGTTCAAGCTGTAAAACATTTACATTAATTAAAGGCACTAAGAGATTTATATCAAATCCACAGCTAAAAGGTTTATTATTGTTGTTTTAAAATTATTATTATTATTATTATTAATGTAATCCTGAAAACAAGAAACAGCTGTTTATCGCAATAACTGATAAAACCTATGTATCTCTCACTTTCTCACTCTCTCTCTCTGACTCTCACTCGCTCTCTCTCTCACCCGCTCTCACTCCCTCTTAATCTCTCTCGCTCTCACTCTCTCTCACTTACTCACTCTCTCTTTCTGACTCTCACTCGCCCTCTCTCACCCGCTCTCACTCTCTCTTTCTCTCTCTCTCTCTCACTCTCTCTCCCTCTCACCCACTCTCTATCTCGCTCTCTCTTACTCTCACCCACTCTCACTCTCTCTCTCACTCTCACCCACTCTCTATCTCGCTCTCTCCCTCTTACTCTCACCCACTCTCTCTCTCTCTCACTCTCTCTCTCCCTCTCACCCACTCTCACTGTCTCTTACTCTCTCTTGCTCTCTCTCTTGCTCTCACTCTCTCACTCTCTCTCTCTCTCTCTCTCTCTCGCTCTCTCTCACTCTCACCCACTCTCACTCGCTGGCTCTCACTCTCTCTTACTCTCTCTTGCTCTCTCTCTTACTCTCACTCTCCCGCTCTCACTCTCTCTCTCACCCACTCTCTCTCTCGCTCACTCTCTCTATTACTCTTACCCACTCTCTCTCTCTCTCTTTTACTTTCTCTCACTTTCTCTCCCTCTCTCTCTTTCTCTCTCTCCCTCTCACCCACTCTAACTCTCGCTCTCTTATTCTCTCTCACTCTCTCTTGCTCTCTGACTCTCACTCTCACCCACTCTCACTCTCTTGCTCTCTCTCTCTCTTGCTCTCACTCTCTCGCTCTCTCTCTTACTCACTCTCTCACCCGCTCACTCTCTTGCTCTCACTCTCTCTCTTACTCTCACCCACTCTCACTCTCTCTCCCTCTCACTGTCTCTCACTCGCTCTCACTCTCTCTCTCTCCTCTATTAATTCCCTTTCGTTGTGACTTCTACTTTAACGTTTTGATGAAGACATTCTACTAAGTTTCCAATAGAAAGGATATCTAAAATTGTTTTTTTTTTTAATTTTAAAAATAAAAAATGTCTTTTTTTTAAACACCATCTTCCCTCTTTTCCTTCTGATGGATGTTTCTGGAACTCCTGGGATCCAGGATAATTACAGTTTTTCTCAATTGCTAAAACACTAAACCCTGTTGTCTGAACCAAATGCTCAGTTCCTTGAACCCACTGATTGAATCAATCACTCTTTTGGCAAAACCATCAGCACGTTTCACCTGTTTAGACACCACTTGCCAACACATTTTCATTGTGATGCACCTGTGCTGCATAATGGTGAGCACAGGTGACAAACGTCAATCACAAGTAAAGCACAGGTGTCACCACTTGAACACAACAACTAAAAATTGATCACACTTGTGTCTAATGATGTGAGGGATCATACACAGTGCTTCATCCTTATAGATGTATTCATGGGGTCTTTCCACTGCATCCAGTAGAAAACCCCTCTGTAGAAATAGATCTAGTTTAGTAAGTGATACAGAAAAAGTGATTTAGGCCACTACAGCATATCACATGTAATCAACACTGAATGTGTCTGGATAATATTCCAACCTGTACGTACTGGAATCTTTGCTCTTTGCACTTACAGTAGTATTTGTATACTTTTGTACTTTATTTTTAGTAATCTTGATGCAATCTGCTGGGTCCCTTATATAGGAAACTTTTTTACTGATTGGCTTATGAACTGAACTGTATTGAAATGTTTACTTTGTGAAGTGCCTTGAGACGACTCTTGTCGTGATTTGGCGCTATATAAATAAACTGAATTGAATTGAATTGAATTATATGGGCTTACTGTACATAAGTGTCAAATGCACAAGATTTCTGTTTTGTCTTTTTGTACAAGTGCTAAATGCAGTTATTTTTGTTTTGCAACGTGCATTTCACCTACAATGAACAATAAACATTTATTTCTCCATCTTCATGTCCTGAGCGTTGTGTTTTCTGTTTTTCTACGTAGTGTTTAGTGACTGTTCAGTAGTGACTGTCATTTTGATTGACTCGGGGCACGATTTGACAACATAGTTCAGTTTTGAGCACAGATTAAACTGTTTTAAGGTGAAAGTTTGGTTTTGCAAGAAGAGTCTGAGGTTTTGGGGATTTAGCTTGAAAATTGGGTTTTGTGTTCACAAGTTAGAGAAAGGGAGAGCAGCTTTCAAGAAATGTGTCTTAGCAATCGAGAAAAACTGTAACACAACTCAGGATTCTAAAATCATGAATTTCCTGCAGAGAAAAAGCTAAACATTCTGGTCAGAGCGCTGACTTTGATAAAAGATGAAAACAAAACTAAATACCCCCCACCACACACACACACACACACACACACACACACACACACACACACACACACGAAGGAAGGAACTTTCTGTATTGTTGGATTATTATTGGATGCATCGCTGCAGCGTGACCAGCAGATGTGTTGACATCCTTCCAGCTGCCTTGATATTTCCACCAGGGTCCTCTGCTGGTTTTATTTTTAACTGTCATGAATAAATTAATCACTTGAGAAGGACCAGCAAACGAAGCTTGGCTGTGAAAATAATGGCATTACCGTACCCCGTACCACTTTACCTGAGCGCGGCACTGGCTGAGATCACACACACACCAACACACTCACCTTGGTGCTCATAAATCTCTCTCCCTCGGGGAGCTGCTGTTTCTAATTGCGGTCATGAAACTCGTGTGTAGCTATGTTGTTTAGCCTGAAAAAGATTAGTACACAACATGCAACAATGTCACTGACGACGCCTCCTAATTTATATCCAGAGACATGAATACACACCTTAACAGAAAAGGCCGTCTTCATTTCTGTGACCAATAGTAACGATTATCTTTTACATTATTTTTAGCAATTCAGAAAAGACACACCTATTAAAAACGAATTATTTTTTTATTAATTTTAAATGTCTAATTCTGTGTTTTGGCCTGTAGGCTTTGAAATTATTTGCTTAAAATAACCTAGCAGGGATCTCCATTGGTTTTTCTTTGTATGTTCTCCGTGGAAAATTGAACGCACCAAGAGGTCCGGCCTCCACAGCATAGATATTGGAGAGTAGACGCCACACCGACCGCTATTCCCTAAGGCGGCCACAATTTCAGGGTCTACTTTTTATAAAGTCTATAATTCACAGGATGTTTTAGCGAGAAGGTCTTGGCTGGGTTTTAGCTACCGGTACTTTAGCTCCGTGGAGATCTGGAGCTCACGAACTACGAGGGAACGCTGTTCATAAACCTGTTCACACACGCCAGAATGAGCGCGCTCACTTTAACGTTCGTCAGGCAAAATACAAACGAGTTCAGTTCACAAAAGATCGTTTAACGAACACATTCATGTACAACACTGCCTGTCACTTCCTCCCAGCTCTTGCTGACATGACGCTCGATGTTGACTGACGAGTCGTCTGTTGTGGCACGCGCACAAAAAAAAACTACCAGAAATTAGAATAAAACATAAACATGAAAACTAAGCTAATTTTCTCTATAAATTCAGTTAGTTTTAGTTAGTTTTGTTAACGCTCATTACAGTTTCAGTTTTTATTTTAAATTCGTTTTTATTTTTATTTCAGTTAACGAAACTTTTTTTAATTCTAGTTTTCGTTAGTTTTCGTTTACGATAACCCTGACTGGGACACACCATTACTGTGTATGACTCGTCCTTGTTTGTCACCTAGAACAGGGGTTCCCAAATTGGGGGTCGGGACCCCTAAGGGGGTCCCCACAACATTGCAGGGGGTCCCCATAATTTTGTCTTTGCTGAAGTTGTGAGGTTAGCAATATTTTATTTGTAAAAATTAAATTTATAAAAACCCAATAACACACCCTACAGTATAATCAGAACTCCATATAAAAGTTATAACTCTGTATGTCTGTAGAAAGTTTGTAAATGATCACATATAATGTGTTTATGCGTGTAGGAGTTGGGGTCGGGGGTCCTGGCTTGTCTTGAACACAGGCAAGGGGGTCCTCAAAGAAAACATTTTGGGAACCCCTGATCTAGAATCTTCTGGTGCTGATCCGTAACTGGCAACAGCCATGAAACTCACAGAAGAAAGTGATTGTAGTAAACAAATTTGATGACAGGCTGTCATTCTTACTTCTTTCTTACATATTACACCTTTAAACTACTTTATGTCTCATTGAGAGTTTTAGAAATGAACAAAATGAGTGAAGAAGCTCCAGGATTTGATTTGATTGTGTGAGCCGTCACATCAAAAGTTTTCATAAAGTTTTAATAAGAAAGTGAACCGAGACGCTTAAACACCCCTCAAGCACATTGCTCGTGTGTTGATGCACATTACACCTCTTTCTGCACCAACACACCAGTCTCTGGCAAGACTTTTAAAGCAGATTTGATTGAATCTGTGTTTCATTACCGAGAGGTGCATTATGAATTCATCCTATACCACTTACAGGCACTCAGTCACCCTTGACACAAAAATCTTCTAAAAGACAGTCCATTCACTGAAGGATTGTTCAGTAAATTAACCAAATCCCCCTACTGCAGAAGTGTCAGGTAATGATTTCCCTAATTATGCTTTAATTCAATTTTGTACTATATTGACACCCTTCAGTGCATCTCTGACTCGCAGCGTGTCTCTCTGCATTGCTCTTTCCTCCCTAAAGAGGCAGGAAGCAGCTCAGCACTGATGTCTTCCCTTCATGCTCGGTTTGCAGCAGCTGCAGACAGCTTCTGTTCTGGGGGAAAAAAAACGTCTCTCTTAAAGGAATTGAGCAAGTTTTGGGAGCATTGTTGGATTGTAAACGTGCATGAGCTATGTTGCACCTTGATTTGTTTTAGTGCTCCACTATAACGCTACAAAACCGTTTTATTACTACAAGTTATATCTTTGAGACTCTCTTGTGGCTGCTGTTCTTTTTATAGCTTATAAATATAGTTTTATTCCTTAACCGGGGTCATGTAGTTCTAACTCGTTCATCACACATTTAGTACCTGAAGCCAAATCTTTTTTTTTCTCTACATTTTGAAAAAGATCAAATCAAAAACAAAAATGGTAATGATAGGTAAACAACGAGACCAAAAATAGATGAGGTTGAAGATGCGTGTTGTTGTGCTGCAGGTTGGCACTGAAGCGTGATTTAATGTGATGCTGAAGGTCCTGTTTATATAAAAGCTTTGATGTTAGTGAAGGTATAGCCAATTTGTTTATTGCTCAAAATAACCCACCTTCTCCCTATATCATCTATTCTCAAACTTGAGGAAAGAAAGTGAAAATACAAGCTCCCAGATACAAAAGATTGTCTGAGGTTTACTCTTAAAGCCATACTATGCAAATTTTTCATCTTTTTAAATCATGTTCTTGAGCCAGTTTGTGCTAAAATGACCTTTACAGGGTTAATGAAATGTCACTCAGACCCCCACCGCCCTCTGTGGCCAGAATACCACACTTGCAACTTCAGAGTGGCGGTCCGGTCCCTGCTGGACTTAGTAAAGTGGAGCTGACATGCCTGGTGCTGCAGTCTGCTTCCAGCATGTTTCCTGCATGTTTTAGATCATGAACACAGCTGATTTGTTTGATTTAGTGATGAACCGCTCCTGTAGACACTGATGAAGGCTGAGGAGACATTTCAGCCGTTAGATTAAGGTGTTAAAAAGACGAACGCACAGCGAGGAGATAAGTTTCACTTTTGGTTTCACTAACGGACACTAGGGGGTGCTAAAAACAAGCCAAAACTGCTAAGTGTGCCTTTAAATGTGACATAAACTAAGCAAAACTAAGACAAGACTCTTTTGCAATGTCAATTTGCTCATGATACGTCTAAATTAAAGGTATTTGGCCATCTTCATGGCCACGGGATACATGTTGCACATCCCTGTGTCTATTTGTGAATGATCGTCTGTGTATTCAGATTTTATCAATGAGAGGTGACTGGCTTGGTGTTACTAAGAGGTCTAGGTTTTAGTTTTGGTTCGATGGAATGCTGTATTTTGAAGAGAATAAAACTGATAGGTCCAACCCCCTTTTTTCAGCCTCCAAACATCCATAAAGACATAATCTTATCTTACTGTTTTGCTAGCTAAAAGACATTTTTATGGTGATAAATGAGGCAAATTTCAGTTAAGTGCCACCAACAATTTGGGAAAACCCCAAAAACAGGTCAGAACTTCCAGAACCCGACCCACACCTCCTCTCTCCTGTCACACACACATGCGCTGCTCTGCCAGCTGACAGAGGACAGCTGTCCATGGTGCTGATTCAGGCAGGAGCCGGAGTGGGCGCTGTCCTCAGTGCTGCACAGAAAGGGACAGAGTGCAGCAGAAACAGGAGCTGGGCATGGTTCTGAACCCCTGCCCCCGGGGCGGACAGGAGCCGATGGTGACTACTAGGATAGGTGACTTTGAGTTTCACATGCAGGCTAAATGTGAAAGTAGTCTCCTACCCCTATTTCCTGCATTAGGAAACTCCTAATTAGAAAATCCTGACAACTGCACATCATAATTTCAAATTAACATTCATGGACTCACCCATCTTGACTCACGACGGGGAAGGCTGTTGTTGGTTTAGCGTCCAGGAAACAGCAGAGAACGTCTGGGCTAGTAGAAGCTAACCGTTAGCATTAGCAACTCCACCACACAGCAGAACTCCTTCAGGCTTGTGTTATTTGTGGAGACAAAACATCAACGTTGCAGAACAAACGAGTCAGACTGATAGAGTTGCGCTGCTCTTCTACTCCGACTAACTTCTACTTCCTGAAACAGGAGCGCCAGAGCTTTTTTTCTCCACAGAGATCGACTCACAAAGCATTATTTTATACTAGAGACCACTGCAGATGTGTAGGAAAAAACAAGTGACCCTTAATATTTAGAATGGGACATTTACAATGATAGGGCGAGGTTTTTCCAACAATGTATTCAAATTACTTATATTTTAGAAAATATTTAATTTACTGGTTGCCATCAGAACGTGACGAGCATTTCAAGCAATATGAGAAAAAAAGCTCCAGGAAAACATCGTCCACCCCACCTTTAACCCAACATCATGTGTCCTGCGAGCCTTTTTTGATGCATAGACTCTAACATTTGTGGGAGTTTGTCTGAGAGCTCTTTTTCAGGTTATAGAGTTTATTCCTCCGTTTTTAAAGAACTGTTGAGAATTATGTTTATTTATTATTGAGTCAGCGGCTTGCCCTCTCCAGTGGATCCCAGACTTAAACAAATCTAAGAAAAAGAGCTGCTGAGAGCACAATATCTGGCTCTGCAAACGCTTGATGGTCCTCTTATAATGCTGCATCTTATGAGTCTCAATAAACTGTGCTGATTTTGGAGCACACAAACACATTTACATACAGAGTAGAGAGAAGAGGAGCACACTCGTAGTTTGTGCTTGCCAACACGAGCAGCATATGCACGATGTGGTGTGCACACAGATTTCCCCCGGAACTGGCAATCTCTTTTTTTTCTCACCCACACTCGTCTCAGAAAAATTAGCATAGCTCCCACAATAAGTTTTTAGTGAATTTTCCTGATATACACACACATATGCAAAAAGAGCACAAAGGAAACACTCTGAGTAGGAAGAAAGAAAAAAACTGAAGCACATTGGGAACCGAGATGGATGGAGCAGGTGCTAATATTGCACACGGAGAGGCAAAACAGAGACGCCAGTGTCAAGAACATGGAGGCATTTGTGTGAAAGCAGAAATATTTAGCAGGCTAAAAACAGTGGTGGCACTTAGACTCCAAATCCATCACAAAGGAGACTGCTGTGTTTGTCCAAAGGAGAGGGGCTGGGAGTGTGAGCAGACTGCAAAGTTAGCGGGCTAGGTAGCTGGCCAGGAGAGAAAAATCTTGTGGATTTGACACACACACACACACACACACACACACACACACACACACACACACACACACACACACACACACACACACACAGAGCTTTCTAATATTGTGTATACAACTGTTGTACAGATAGGTAGACAGAAATAACACAAAGCGCTGACAGTTTGAGATGTTTGGAACAAATTAGAACAAAGGCAGAGAAAACATAACAGCAGAATATCTGCCAACGAAGGGACTGACCTTTCCCAGCTCTACGGATATCTACGGCACGCCGTCGTCTCCGACTTACATCCCTTCTCTTCATAATTACTCTCATTTCTTTACTGCTCTTCTGCGGCTAAAGTATGCCCGTATGTAATTATGAAAAACATTTTTGTCGAGTTATAAAAGATTTGAATTCAATTTAAAGCTTTATCATCACAGTGGGAGGAATTTCTACTTCAGAAATTAATGTTTTTTTCTCATCAGTAGACGGTTGCATCCAGTTACAGCAAATTTATTAAAAAAAAATATTTTTTTTAAATTTAGTCGTAGTTTGCTGGTGAAGGTTCTCAGTCATCCAGGTCATGGTCATCTAAAGGGGTTCGAATGAAGGCAAGTGGACTTCTTTGGTTTCTTGAAGACGTTTTGCTTCTCATCCGAGGAGCTCTAACTGGAATATGGGAGGGTCAAGCTTATAAGCTGCATCTGTCTATTGTTGCTTAATGAGCAGAAACTACCTATGAATACCCCTCCTCCCTACCTCCCGATGAGTCGTTAGCCTCTATTGTGTGGGAGTCGTATTGATTAGATGCAGGAGGGTGTGACCTAGACTGAAACTGTTTGGGAATAAGATTCAGAGCTGCATTATAGGTGCTGAAGGTGAAACCTGAGGCCTCCTCCTCGATTTAATGTAGGTCTTTCCCGTTTGACATAAGCTGCGTTTACATGGACACATGTAATTGGAATATAAGCCTGATCGGAATAAAAACGCGTCATGTAAACAAGCCATTCGGAATACTCTGACCCGATTAAACCCAATCGGATCAACGGTTATGCCGATTGTTAATCCGATCACGGTGCATGTAAACACTTATTCTGATTGTGGGTCATTACTGCACATGTCAGTTACGTCGTACGTATTCGTACATTATGTCGTCTTCTACGGAAGTTGGATGAAAGCAACGCGGGCGTGAAACAAAACGGGTCTGTTTCAAACACAAATGCGTTGCTAGATGTGCTTAAAGAACTAAAAATAAAAAATCGTACTGCTCCATTTTGACATGCACATTAGTGATGCCCGGGTTTTTTCAACCCGCGGGTACCGCAGATTTCTAAACGTCTGACCTGCACCAAACCGCCCCGCAGCACTACGTCTATTCTTACAACCCGCGTCGCCCCGCCTCATTAAAAACACGTTATAATATTGATTGAATGCACTTTTTTTATTCTGACATGGATTTTTGTACTTTTAAAAAAAGCGGTCATACCTGCGTGACCCTGAGGTCAGTCTTTCTTCTTAGTTCCTTCACCGCAAACATGCCTTGCCATGCAAGACGTGCCCGTCTTGTGACTGTCATGTTTATAGAGCTTCTCACAGGAATTGCATTTCACGTAGCCAATGCTGCTGTTGTTGTCCGCACTGATTACCTCGCTGATGCTTTCCCAAACACGCAATTTAGTTTGTCCCGCCTTTCTTTTAAGAATGTAAATGAATTTTATCCAAAATAT
>SSNS01000538.1:0-95000 GCA_006937985.1 Aphyosemion australe | reverse complement strand
AGTTATGATTATCTGAAAAACATGATAAGTTATCATAAATTATTCTAGGTGTCTTTGTTGTAATTATATTTCTTATGAATGTTATCAGTGAATATTTTAGTCTACTCTTAACTGTTAACCAAGCCAACCTATCATGCATAATTCTTACATTTGTTCTGTAATTGCAACCCAGAACTATTCGTGCAGCTTTATTTTGAGCCACTTGTAACTTATGTAAATTATGTTCACTTGTGTTGGACCAAATAACTGATGCATAATCTAAATGAGACAGTACAAGTGATTGAACTACATTTTTGGTTAGCCACCGAGGAATACATTTACAACAATACTTGATCGTGCCCATACTTCTCCCAAGTTTTTGCAAAATATGACTAATTTGACTGGCCCTGAAGGATGAGCAGGAACAGCAATACAAAGGAAGAGCAGAGCAGCAGCCCCAGAGGAGAGAGCGAGCCCAAGGGAATGACAGGAGAGGTGGTGGCTGAGGACAGAGCCCGTGACAGCACGAAACCAAAAAGAGCCGGTTTGAGCTGACAGCTGTTGCTTCTTGTTCTTCCCAGGCAGCGGCAGCAGAGAGGACATCGCAGGATAGCTAGCTTGCACTGGACCTGGACAAAGAGACTCCAACGCAGTTTGGATGGACAGTAAATAGTCACTATGAACTGCTGCTCCTGAAAAGAACAAGAGACAACAGCTGTCAGTATCCTGCACCAAAACCAACCCCATTCTGCCACCGGGCTCCCAACCAGCCTCCGGTGACTGTCACTAGTAGATATAACAGGTAGGAGCTGGAATATTTTCACAGGAAGAATGTGGGCTGCTGCACTTCTGCCTCCTACTATTTTGTCCATCAGTCTGTGGGCTCAGCAGAGACAACCTTCCAACTCTAATTTGCTCTTTTCAACTTCGTGCCATCAGGCTATTGACAGGTTTTCAATTGCATGTTTACAGGGAGGTGTTTGTCCAACGGCGTGTGTGAACGGTCTGATCCATTCTCATTCCGGGGCACTAAATAGTGTCACTGAGACAAAACAACTCACGTCTCCTAATGTCAGTGACCCAAGAAAAATAAAAAAAAGATTGTAGAAAATTTAAACAGCAGCAGGAAGATAATTCTTTTGAGCTGATCTAATAATAAATAAAGGTCTTTTTAAGGAGCTTTAAAGTTGGGACTTTAACTTACATGTAAGACCACATCAGGACGAGTCTGTTCAGTTCTTGTTAAAAGGTTCCTTTATATTTCCTTTAGACTGAATTTACCAAACAGAATGGGCATTTTGAACACTGTACAAGGGGGTGCCACAGGGTTCAGTTTTAGGTCTCCTCTTGTTCATTATGTATATTAAAGGTGTGGCTCACTGAAAAATCTTTTTTTAATTATTATTTCTGATTATAATCAGTCACTCTGAGTTTTTCATGCAGGCTGAATATGAAAATAGTCTCCTCCACCTATCTCCTGCATTAGCTTCTGATAGAAAATAGACTCTAGGTGAAACTCTAGGATTAGAAAATCCTGACAGATCTACGTCACACTGTCACTTAACATTCATGGACTCACCCATCTTGACTCACGACGGGGAAGGCTGTTGTTGGTTTAACGTCCAGGAAACAACAGAGAATGTCTTGGCTAGCAGAAGCTAACCGTTAGCATTAGCAACTCCACCACACAGCAGAACTCCTCCAGGCTTGTGTTATTTGTGGAGATAAAACATCAACGTTGCAGAGCAAACAGAGTCAGTGGTAGAGTCGTGTTGCTGTTAGCCAATCAGAGGAGAGATGTCCACATATCAGGAAGTAAGACTCCAGATCCTGTCGTCTGAAGCTACTTTCTCCTCCAGCTGACTTGTACAGTCTTAACAAGAACCAAGAGAACCGAGCACATCACTCCTGTTCTTAAATCTCTACACTGGTTACCAGTAAACTACAGAATCAAATTCAAAGTGCTTCTACTAGTTTATAAATCACTTAATGGCATGGGGCCATCGGATCTCCTTCCAGTATCTCCACCCAGCAGGGCTCTGAGATCCTTAGGAAGCAGTCAGCTGGTAGAACCCCAGGTCAGAACCAAACAGGGTGAAGCTGCTTTTAGCTACTATGCTGCAAACAACTCTAGTAATTTTTTAATCAAAATTGAAAACTTTCACGTATTCATCAGCCTGAATGTTTCTCATGCTGCACCTTCTGCACTGTAACTGCTCACCCTTTTTTACCATTTTCTTTAAAGAGATAGGACAAAACGTGTTGGATGCTAGTATGCATTTTACACTGATGACACATTTACTGTTTTGGAACATCCCCTACTTTTATGTTTTTTTTCTCACAGTTTGTTACTTTGTGTTCTGTTTGCTCCTTCTTCATGGAGCAGGTTGCAGGAAAACTGGAAATTAACCGAGATTATTTCCTTGAATACATATAAAACCAGATTGAGAACACTTGAAACAGACTCCCTGTGTTGTAACTGCTTTCTATAATTTAGTATATAACTGTAACTGTGTAACTGAGTACTTTTGTAACTGTATCTATTGCTGCCTTTTGGCCAGGACTCCCTTAAAAGTGAGGGTTATAATCTCAAAGGGACTTTCCTGGTTAAATTATATATATATATATATATATATATATATATATATATATATATATATTTTATTTTTTTTTTTTAACAAAGAGATGTTTTGTTAGTTTTATGCTCAAACACTGAGCTGAAGAAACCAATTTCCTTTAAAAAATTTCAATCACATTAATGTGGCCCTTCCAATTGATCGGATGGAAGGAATAAGAGAATACGTTTTGATTTAGAAATCTTGGATTATGTAGGCAATAATAACCTCTCAATGTCAGAAATCTTTTATGCATCGTTTCCAGGATTTTGGAAGTAATATTTTTGTTAAATCTATACTAAAACTTCCCCCCGTCTGCATCTTTCATCCATTTTAATCCAACTAAGCCTGCATGGATATATTTACATCCGACTGTAATGTCATTACCATTAAGTGTTATTGTGCTAAAATCCAAGGGAGAGAGTCTGAATCATTGTCACAGAGCTCTGAGAGAAAGGTGGGGAGACGATATCCCTCTTGACTTTCAGTGAATAATCTTCTGTCCCTGAACAGGCCGTCTTCGCCAGATAACAAAATGCCAAGCATGTCAAATTGGTGAGAAAATGACTGTCCAGCTGAGCACAACAGACTAACAGCCGACGCCAACACAAGGTTTCTATCAGGCCCATCATACAGCCTCCTCCCCGCCTGGTTAAGAGTCGTGAGCAGACGCTCATGTCGCCTTCAAAGCCTCGTGGACAGCCAGGGAAAACTGCGTGCCTCTCATAATGATGAATAAAGTTAAAGTCCTGCATAATGTTATAGTCTTTTTCACAGCGTGTCACATGAAATTACATCTGCTTTCTGTGGAGACAGGAGCACCGTGCGCTGCTACATCTTACTGTAGGAGACACGTGTGTGTTTGGATATAATGGGAAGATTTACTTCATGGTTTATTCATGAAGTCTTCCTCCCAGTCACTACTGTTTACAGTTATTCATTTCTTTCTTCTTAGTTTGTGTTGTGGCTAAAAGTCACGTTGCACATGATTTGATTTAAACTGCAAAAATTTATCAAAGAATCAGTGATTGGTTGAAGTTGGTGGACTTGCATTGAAGTCCACTGTCTCTTTTGGAACTGCATGCCTAAAATGTCTCGAAAAAGAGACTCAAAATAGTAATAACTAAATAAGGAATACAACTGCAATGGTGTAAAAACAATTTACAGTATCTCATGTAGGGTTGTGTAACTATGGCGTTATGATACATATCACTCTCAATGATTTAATTCAACATCCAAGCAAGGACGCAGGGAAATTTGCTCCTTTACTGACATCCATTCATCCATCTTCTTCTGCTTATCTGGGGTCGGGTCACGGGGGCAGCAGCCTAAGCAGCCACTTGGGCCAGCTCCTTGAAGGGATCCCAAGGCATTCCCAGGCCAGTCAAGATACATAGTCCCTCCATCCATAGTCCCTTTATACACTGTAGTGTAAAGCGCTACACAAGTGTGGGTCATTTATTATTTATCATGTCCTGGGTCTTCCTTTAGGTCTCCTCCTGGTTGGACGTGCCCGGAAAACCTCACCAGGGAGGCGTCCAGGAGGCATCCTAACCAGATGCCTGAGCCACCTCAACTGGCTCCTCTCGATGTGGAGGAGCAGCAGGTCTACTCTGAGCCCCTCCCGGATGACCGAGCTTCTCACCCTATCTCTAAGGGAGAGCCCAGACACCCTGCAGAGAAAACTCATTCAGCCGCTTGTATCCGTGATCTCATTCTTTCTGTCACTACCCAAAGCTCGTGACCATAGGTGAGGGTAGGAACGTAGATCGGCTGGTAAATCGAGAGCTTCACCTTTCGGCTCAGCTCTCTCTTCACCACGACAGACCGGTACAACGCCCGCATCACTGCAGACGCAGCACCAATCTACCTATTGATCTCACGATCCATCTTTCCCTCACTCGTAAAAAAGACCCTGAGATACTTAAACTCCTCCACTTGAGGCAGGACCTCGTCCCTGACCTGGAGAAGGCATTCTACCCTTTGCTGACTCAAGACCATGGTCTTGGATTTAGAGGAGCTGATTCTCATCTCAGCTGATTTACACTCTGCTGCAAACCGCTCCAGAGAAAGCTGAAGGTCACGGTCTGATGACTCCAACAGGACCACATCATCTGCAAAAGCAGAGACCTGATCCTTATGCCACCAAAACAGATCCCCTCACCACCTTGGCTGCACCTAGAAATCCTGTCCATAAAATTTAGAAACAGAATCAATACTTCAATTATTAATATATTAAAGGTGTCCTAGAATGCAATTAATCAACAATCTAAAACAGAGCTTTGAGCCTCCAAAAAGCATAAGAACATTTTTTTTTTTGGCTTTCATCTGTCCCAGGAGCCCTGATACAGGCCATTCTAAACCCCCTTACTCAGGCCTTCAGTGAAAAGAGCTGTTGACCCCTCCCACTCGGCCAGGACATGCTGATTGGTTGGTTTCCCCAGAAGGCCTCAGACACATGCAGGTTTGAGGAGGCGTGGCTCCCCCTTATGACGTGTTAAGGAAGGTTTTCTCAGAACAGGAGGTTTTCTCTCGCCTTTTTCAACTTTCTAATTTACATAAAAAGTAGGTCACACACGGCTTTGACTTTTTGCCATGCTGCTGTTGACCACCCAAGCTGTCTTATTCAACAACAACAAGGATCATGTTGGTTCACATTCTAGGTCCCCTTTAACAAACATGATACATATGTAAATTGTTAGAACATGATATATTGTTCAATCGTAAAAATCATATTGTAAACATGATAGTGTATATATCACTCTAATTTTGTCTTGCATGGGTGGCAGCTCTCTGCTTCCATACTTATCTCATTGTAAAGTGCAAACTCCTAATAAATTACCATATGTAGATTTAATTCAAATTCATTACTGGGGAGCTCTATGAAAAGTAAAGTTTATTCATATAGCACCTATCAGAGTGCTTCACAAAGAAAATCACATCAAAATAAAAAAAAAATAATAATAATAAAAGATCATTAAAAACAAAAACATCATAAAACAAATGAAGAAACAAATATATTCAAAATGCGCATTTTGGCAGACATAACGCACATTTAGAACGCACACTTTTTTTTATCCCTTTGGCTTGCCATATTCTGCCGTAAAGCAACACCCAGACAGTACTTCCGGTAGCAACCCGAGCTCAAAAACTGTATAGTGCGGTAAACAGACGTGGGACCCCCCAACACTATCACAGGTATGAAAATGAGCATAATAGATGATTGTATGATGCAAAAACTTTACAAAAAAGCATAATTTTAAGGTGTAAAAGTTGCGGAATGTTGCTTTAAAACAATTTTAAAGAAAACGTCTGCATCTGCTTTTTAAAGGACTCCAGACCATAGATATCATAAATATTGCTAGATGCCTTAACTGGGAGTTGACAGCGTCCCTACACGGCAGCCATCTTACCTCGGACAGCTTACGTTCCGTTCTCAATGGTAGCAGATGGAAGGTGATTGAACAACTTAAACAAAAACACTCATAACTCGATTTACGGATTTACAAGCGGGTTGCATTATTACAAACCTTATAACACATAGGCTTGATAGGACATACTTGTACATTTTTAAATTAATGGGCAAAATCCGTCATATTTCACATTATGCATTATGTCTGACGTTTATAACAAACCAAACCATTTGAAATTTGGTTGAAAATTGAGCAAGTTAGAGTTATTTAAGTAGTACATTCACCATTGACACCAATGTTACGAAAGGGGGCAGCTGTCTGAAGTAAGATGGCCGCCGCGTAGGGACAAACAGCACGGGTAAGGCATTTAGTGATATATATGATATCTATGCTCCAGACTGTCAATACAACGGTCCTTCAGCCATTGTGCATATTCTGTTTCAATTCCGTCTGCTTCACTCCCGCCAGTGTTTGTTTACTATTAGTGTTGCTACAAGCTAACCAGAAAAATGCCGACATGAAAGGGCGCATGTCGCCACCTACTGTACCGGAGTGGAAGAAACTTCATTTGAGATGTCGGTTTTCTAATGCGCATGTAAACTACGTAGAATAAAGACTCCCAGCTTATTACCATAAGAGCAACCTGGATCGACGTTGCTACTGGGCATGTAACCACAGTGAGTGTTTGTTTATAAGCCTCCTCTCAACCCACGTTTCAGAACTGAAACAGCTTCTTGGATGAGAGGCGAAATGTCTTAAAACAAGAAAAGTTCAGCTGCTCCAACTAAATCTTCAAGATGACCCTGGTCGACTGAGACGTTACACAAACGTGTCCCTTGGCTTTATTTTTTATAGAAACTAGTGCCGTGTGCAAGTCGTTATTTAGACTGCTGAGAACAGAAAGAAGAAGGTAACTCTTAACAAGGGAACCAAAGATGTTTTGGTTGTGAAAAAGTTCCACAGCCTCAGTAAATGGGGCATCTGCTCAGCCGTTTGAGCTGCCTTGCTGCCGTTTTACCGTTAGCTTTAACACGGCGCATTTGAGGAACAACCTCTGACAGTAGGAGATTAATGACCTCTTTACCTTAGTCAGCTTTCAAGCCCTACAAAATACATTTTTCCCCCTGAAGTTTATTAGTTACAGTGTAAAGTGGTTCTGCTTTTCGAGTCTCTGCATTTCTACAATTCTTCAAATAAATGTTGCAAAATCCCCTCAGGAAAATAAGCCATGTTTGTCTTCTAAATGGGGCAAAGCCATTGTTTATTCTGTAATTTATTTGGTCAATGCTGTTGTCACTTGGTGGTGTGTTGGCAAAAAAAAAAATTCATAAATTATGACCACAACAGACTGATAAATAAGCAAGACTTTGTTTTTCTTTAAATTTTTAGTTAAAGCAACATTCCTAGGTGAGATACATGTAAAAAGAGATAACCTACATAGATTTAAATATCTAAAATGTCAACCGCTTAATTTGGTTTAAGTGTCCCTTTAAGACATTAACAAAATACTACAAAAATGTAAAGTTACTCAATAATCGTGCTCCAAAATGCGTAGATATAAAGATTTTTGGGGCAACCTGGACTGTGAAATGTTTGCTTTCAGCAGCCAAAGAGAGTATGGGTCAGACAGCACTGACTGACTCAGAAAACATGACTTTATCAATACTGAATTTACTTTTCTTGGCATAAATCTTTTTCATAAAACTTTGTCATTTACACTTTCACTGTAAGAAATGGTAGGTTTA
Organism: Aphyosemion australe; assembly: GCA_006937985.1. Lineage (NCBI taxonomy): Eukaryota > Metazoa > Chordata > Actinopteri > Cyprinodontiformes > Nothobranchiidae > Aphyosemion > Aphyosemion australe. The sequence continues at coordinate 87,248 of SSNS01000538.1, read as the reverse complement.
TGCATTTCTTCATTTCACAATAAATTAAAGGGAGGATTTCCACACACCAGTGATGTTGTGTGAAAAGGACCCATCATTTGTTTTTATTAAAAACAAATAAAATACAATTGCATCTTCAAAATGGCTTTGATACAGCAGCTATGGGAAAAAAATCATTTTGTTTTTCCTTTTTTTTAATAGAAACAAAAAAAGTCAACTTATGACATTATTGGTATACGATCAGTCACTCTGAGTTTCACATGCAGGCCAACTGTGAAAATAGTCTTCTACCCCTATTTCCTGCATTAACCGCTGATAGAAAACAAGGAAGCTCTCAGATTATACAGCCACTCAGCTCTGTGTCACACTGGAAATTAGTAATCATGGACTCACCCATCTTGGCTGTTTTTGATTTTAGCGTCCAGGAGAGATCAGAGCGCATCTCGGCTAGTAGAAGCTAACCGTTAGCATTAGCAACTCCACAACATAGCAAAACTCCTTCAGGCTTGTGTTATTTGTGGAGATAAAACATCAATGTTCGAATTTTAGGAAGACTCCAAAACCTGCCGTTTTCTGCTCCTCACTCCTCTGGCTAACTACTTCCTGAAACAGGAGGGCCAGAGCCTTTTTCCCTCAGAGATTGACACACAAGGCATTCATTTATATTACAGACCACTGCAAATGTATTGAAAAATCGAGTGAACTTGGTCTTTACAGCCATATATTACTTAAAGCAGCATTCCGCAACATTGCAGTTATATGGTCTCTGTCGCCCTCTAGAGGCTTGCTGCGTAACGTCACTGTCGTAACATTAAATCTCTCTCTCGGGCAACTTTTCCACCTCCACACGTTGAATAAATAGTTTTATCAGGACTGTATAACAACTTTATGCCCGACCAAACACAATAACCCTGGTGAAATCATTTATTACTTACCTAGCCTTTAGCAGCACGGCTAGGTCAGAGTCCGTAGTTCATGCTGTTCTTTCTAAAAGAGCTCTCCAGCGAGGAAAAGACGGCCCAATATTAACTCTGGTCTTTGCTCTTGTTCTATCACGTTCTCCTCGTCAAAACGTGTGGACATAACGCACGTTTAGAACGCGCGCTTTTTTATCCCTTTTGCTTGCCATATTCAGCCATAAAACGACACCCAGTCAGTACTTCCGTCGCTACCCGATGCACAAAAACTGTATAGCGCAGTAAACAGACGTGGGACCCCCCCAACACTATCACAGGTATGAAAATGAGCATAATAGATAATACTATGACACAAAAACTTTACAAAATTACATACAATAATTTTAAGGTGTAAAAGTTGCGAAATGTTGCTTTAAAGACACTACAAAAATAGGTTTGGGCCAATATTGATTTTAGATTGAGCTCAAAATGCAGAGCACTAGCAACTGAGCACTGTGCCCGAATGCCCCGTTTTAATATCGGTGCATCTGCTGCCGCTCTGCTGATATGCTGACCATGTTTACACACACACACACACACGCACACACACTCACACTAGTCTCTAGGCAGATTAAACTAAATTTAGTAAAATTTCCCCCCTGTGAACAAACAAGGTGGACATAACAAATGTTTTCCCTGACCTTGTGCGCCTCCACCCAAAGATCCTGCCGAGCACACGCCCCCTCTGACTCATATCCTCCAGTGGTTTGACATCTTCCACTCTAGACCTACATAAAACGGCAGAAATAGATAGGTCGGCAAACTTTGTCTTCAGGTGCTGCACTATGCCTTTGTTTTATGAAATATAGATACTCTTTTCTATTATATACACCTCATGGAGTTCAGCTTGATGAAACAGTAATCTTCTTTACAGAGCTTTCAATTAAATTATAGACTGTTGTAGATGGAACAGGGAATTTTCCCCCTTCTCCTTTATTGCATTGTTCTCCGCTATCAAACAATGCATTTTATTTGGCCTCCTTTAGCGCTTCCCTTGCTCTGTCATTTCTCTTCATGTGAAATTAAATCAAAATGTCATGTCTTTTGCCGCAGTCATTACTTTGTAAACTTTGGCTCTCTGAGGCAAATAAAAGTATCTCTCAGCTGCATCCATGTTTTCTTCTTTATTTCTAGTATTTACTGGCAGCTCTCTGGGATTTATGCCCCTGTGGAGAAAGAATGGACTTCCCCTAGTTTTTTATAACTGTTGAAGGTACATGCATTTAGTAGAATGAGTCATTTTACATCAAGATATCTGCAAGTTCAATGATTTTCACAGAGCCTAAAATATTGCAGTGAATGAAGGAAGGACTCCATGCTCAGAAAATGTAAAAAGGCTCGGGCAGCCTTAGCACTAAGGAAATTTTTGTATTTCTCACTTAACTTGACTTTAGTGTTTTGGATGCATATTGTTTTTTTTTTTTTTTAAATAAAAAAGAATAAAGGAGCATGCAATGCATCACCACAGGCTAAACTCTCCCAGACTCAGCCAGCACACAGGTGGGCCCCATATGGGATCTATATGGGCAAGCTGTATGGGTCCCAACAAGGTTTGTCCACGGTTTCCATGGTGACCCCACAGGGGTTTGCCGGTGTTTGAGTCAAACCCTCTGAAAACCCATGTAGGGCCCATTAAAATCTATGTGGGCAAAACATTTTCTGGGCAACCTCCCATGGGGCCACCGTGGAAACTGCAGACAAACCCTGTTGGGACCCATATGGCTTGCCCATATAGATCCCATATGGGGCCCACCTATGTGTGCTGGCTGAGAGAATTACCACAAAGACCATTTTGGTGTGCCACCCAAAAAAATTTCTTTGGTGCCGTCTGGCCACCCTTATCAAATTTTTCTGGGGACGCCTCTGCCCACACCTAGCCAGGTATCTCCCAAAACAAAGATATTTTTCTACGATTCGGCCCGTCATCCACACGAAAACGCAGATTTACTCAACGAAAACAAATCTTTTTTAAAACTCCAGCTAAAGTGAAGATTTGCGTTTTCTCCGTTTTCAGCGTTTATGTGGACAGAAATAACTGGAGATTTAGTTTTCACAATGTCACTGTCTGCGACAAAAAATGCTAACGGCTCATGTGTGACCTGTGTTTACGCTACAACACGGATGCCCTCAGAGCTGTGCTCACGTCATCAATCGTCCAAGCGCTTTTTGTCTCTGTTTTCACGAGCAGAATTACTGCTACTTGTCGAAGACCACAGGCGAAGGAGCTAGGCGCCATGTTTCATGTTTTGTTGAAGTTGAGCAGGAAGACAAAATGGATAGGATTTGGGGGAACTACTGCCACCTACAGGTCTGGCATGCCTATGAATGTGTTTAACAATGCACTTATGTGGTTACGTGTGGATGGAGTTTTTTCTAAGAACGAGGTGGTGTGGACGCTATTTTTTGGGAGGGTGGATATACGTTTTTTAAAAAACCCGGCTACGTGCGGAAAGAGAGCCCCACGTAACACGATTAAGATAGTAATTTCTGGTGGAATACAAGTCTCAGGTGTTTGCTGTATCACCACTGTTTGAAGATGTTTTTGCCCTGAATCCATCACAGCTTTGGACACTAGCTCCAAACCAAACAGTTCTGCCCTGAACATCTGAATTTGGACTCTAGCAGTGATGTTTATATGTTTCACCAGCCCCACCCAGCCTGTCCTCAGCCAAATCTATTTCATCCTCTCTGCAAGCTCAGTTACAGACACACAGAGCCTTTCATCCCCCGAAGAGGTGCCCTGTGCTTCACTACAACAGTGTGACAGACAAAGCTTGGGGGGAAGCCTGTGGCTAGCCCACGGTCTCATCTCCTTCCCATAATTTTGCTTGCCTGTGCCACTGCAGATTACCTCCATGGAAATCAGCAGTTCTTGGCTGTGCTGGCGAGTTGCTGGCAGCCATGGCAGCAGCATATGTAATGACAGTGTCTGTGTAGTCTTGACAGAACGAGATAAACATTCTCCTATTTTCAGGCACATGCTTGACAGGTGGTTACTCTGAGTTTTTGTCGACGGGCACAAGGAAAAAGTGTGAAAGGTTATCGAGTTTCCGAGTGGATGAAAACTTGAATTCACACACTGGACATAATCCACACTTCTGGAGATAAAAGGATTACCGCAGATGAAAGGATTCTCAACAAGAGGTTTTTTTAGGGGCAATTAATGCTACCGTTTTCACAGAAACATACAGTAGCGCTCACAAAAGTCAAACACATAAAAAAGGCTCAAACTAAGAATTTAGCTAAGTGTTTTTTTTTTCTTTCCTTATTTCCTTTTCGTTCATTCTTACCCCCGAATGCATCCTTTATCATTTTGTGTTTGGTCTTTCTTCTACCCTCTTTCCTTACTCTCCATTGTCTTTAGCTTCTTGGTTTCTTTTCTTTTTCTGACCTTCGTTCTTGATCCTTTTTTCTTCATAACCTCAGATTCTCTTCATCAATGTTGCATCATTTTTGTTTCCTTCACCTCCATTTTGTTTTTTGTTTTTCTTTGTCCCCTGATTTAATTCACTTTTTGCATTTCTTTTTCAATACAAATTGCATAATAATAATAATAATTAGGGATGTCCAATATTATCGGTCCACCAATAATATCGGCAATAAAATCTAATATCGGAAAATATCGGTATGGCTTTTAAATCTTTTAATGACACAACTTTTACATACCATACACATGATATACACCAAACTCTTCAGCTACTTCTCCTCTGTCTCAAAATGTCAAAATATGACAGATCTGAGATTAAGTTTTTGAGATATTTTAGTTTATTTGGGACAACTTGTGAAGTAGAAGTTTGCCTTGTGTAGTGAACGTACACAGCACGTAGCTACATGAAGCTAGCCAGCTAACAAACGACTAAAACAAACACAAGGATCTTCACCCAAGGCTTTTCTTGTTTGAAGATCTTTATACATGTTTTATCACCGTAACTGCAATATGCAAAAAAGAAAAAATACATTACTGACTAATAAACACATCTTACGCTTAGGGAGAATGAGATTCAGCTGCTGTTGGAGACAAATTAAAAATGACACTTTTCCTGTTACTTTAAGCATGCATGATAAGAGATATGTGATGTTAGCAACCGAAAATGTTTTAGTTATGAGAGAAAGACCCAGCATATATCGGTATCAGAAGAGTCAGACAATATCGGTGTATCGGTGTATCGGATATCGGTAAAGAAGCCAATATCGAGCATCTCTAATAATAATAGTTACTAATTAATGTCATCATTAATATTTTATCATTTTCATCAGCAGCATTAGTATTATCATTATTAATATATATATATATATATATATATATATATATATTTTTGATTAGCACTCCAACATCTCAACAACAAACAATAAAAAAGTAAACCTTCCACCATAGACAAGTAAATACAGTAAATTAAATTAAATACCATGACAGCAATCTAATCAAAATAACCAAAAGTTTCAATATTATTATTATTTTATTATTCTTTTAATGATTTTTTTACTCTTTCATCCTTGTTTTATGTATTTTTCTAATATTCTAGTTGTAAACACGTTTTTAAACACAGAGAGTGAACTACACCGTTTTAAATCACTTTCATAACTATTCCATAAGTTGACTCCTCTAACAGAAACACACCTCTGTTTTATGTTTGTCCTTATCTTGTTTTTTTTAAAAACCTGTTCCCCTTAAGTCATACTGACTGTCTCTCACGTCAAACAGCTTTTGAGTACTGCGGCATAGCAAATTATTTTGTGCTTTATACATTATCTGTGCTATTTTATATTCAACTAAATCATAGAATTTCAGGATATTTGAATTTATAAATAAGATATTAGTTGGTTCTGTATAGTTTGTTTGATTCATAATTCTTATGGCTCTTTTTTGTAACTTAAAAATAGGAAGGAAGAGTATTGGTTTTATATGCATTGCCCCATATCTCTATACAATAAGTCATGTATGGAAGCAACAATGAGCAATAAAGCGTGTATAATGATTTCTTGTTCAGGGCATACTTTGTTTTATACAGAACAGCAATGATTTTTGACATTTTTGTTTTCACGCGATTTATATGAGACTTCCAGTTAAGTTTATCATCTATTATCATTCCAAGAAATTTATTTTCGTATACTCTTTCAATTTCAATTCCATTTACCCTAATTTTAGAGACATTTTTCATTTGTCTAGTTCCAAAAATAATAAACTTAGTTTTATTTATATTTAGTGATAACTTATTTACATCAAACCAGTTTTTTAATATATTTATTTCTCCTTCCACTATAGTCAGAAGTTGTTCTAGATTTTTACCTGAGCAGTACAGTGTGGTATATTACTACTACTACTACTACTATATTATTATTGCCACTACTGTTATTTACTCTCTAACTTTTACGTTTATTTGCAATTTTTTCTTCAGTTTTCCCTTCATTTAAAACAGAAATCTCAATTTTATAATTTTCAAAGCTTTTTCTTGGCATTTGACATTCCTCTCTCCTCTTGTTTTGTTTTCTTCACACATGCAAATTTATTTCTTTTTATTATTTTTTTGAGCAATTTCGCCTCCCTACTTCCTTAATTACAAAAATTGTGTGTGAGAGTGTGCGTGCGCGCGTGTGTGTGTGTGTGTGTGGTTATTAGTTTAAGACACAAAAGAAAAAAAAAACATGCGACATTTAATTCTGGCACTGAGTCATCTATCCTTGTCCTTATGTTTCTACTGACAATTGAACGTGACATCTAGCAACAAACACCGTCTGTTTCCAGGGTGAATGTTTACCTGAAACAACATTAAAATGCTAGTCACGTTTATCTAGCAATAACAGATAGCGTGACACTGGAATCTATATCATAACACACGGATGCTGATTAAATAACGAGCCAACAACACTTCCTACAGTCTGCTTGCTCATTTATTTTTAGAGGTCTCTGCAGTGATGAACACAGAAGCAATAATCCTGGCAGAGTCGGCGCTTTAGAAATCAGAGCACTGCAAAGCCATAACAGATATTGCACTTTTTCATATGTACATGTGTGTTTTTCAAAATGAATAACCTAAAAATAAAACGCTTTGTTGGTATACGGCGCGTCCCTCTGTGAGAGCAGGAATGTGGATCGCTGCTTTTTCCACTGGAGCTACGGATCATGGAGGAGGGCAGGTAGTTTACTGATGTCATATGAAAAAAGACCGACTGGATTCCAGCTGACAAACTACTTGCTAAGCTGTTTGTTATTAATGAACTGGTAATAAGATAGATGCACAGTCAGTGGAGGAACTTACGCCTCCATATGTCTGCTTTCCTACATATGCTATCGTGCTCTAAATCTTTCTGCATTCCACCTTCAGATGGTGGTTTACAGACGCTGGGGATCATTTGTTCTTTAGGCCGTAAGCCGTGGCCGACTGGTGATTCAACACGTTTCATTTTGAGAAACAACATTAGTAAAATCAATCATTTAAAATAAATGATGCCTGAAACGCGTCGGATAAAACCACGATGCAGAGAACCATTAGGAAACGGAGAATTACTCTTTAGTTATGCTGCTTGTCTGTATCAGAATGCAGAACCGCGCTTGTTTTCTTTCAGAAATTCTCTTTTCACGGCAAACCTCCAAAAATCCGAAGGACAAACGCTTGTGCGTGCGTTCCCTAAGAGCTAAACAAACTCCGCTTCCAAACAAACATGATGTGAGTGCAGATCTTTTGAATTCTCGAGTTCAAGTTGAGCGTTTGTTTGACCTGCTGTAGATCCTCTTTGTTTTAGGATTGTTGTACAGACTACAGCACACACAAAAAGTGGAAAGAAACAGAAGAAAAGCCCTCCTTACTTTGGTTTATTGATCGAACTGGAATGTGCTTCAGCTGCTGGTAATTGCCGTAAATTGGGTCGAGACAGAAACGGCCATCCCACATCCTACAAAAGCATTAGTGGCTACAATCTGGAAATAAACGGCTCAATATTGGGATTTTACTGTTCCCTAAGCAGCACTTGCACTTAACAGTGTATCACAAGCAGTGGTCACTTCCTTAATTTGTGCCTCATTGTCTTCTTTTTCCTCCATGTGACCCAGAAAACCAGTCAAAGTACTTTGAAGCGTTTTGTCGTTATAATACCAGTGAGAGGAAGAAATGAGGAGAAAAGGGGTTACTAGAGGAGCTTGTGAGTGTATATTTTATATGTTTGCATTTAAACGTATCCATTAACTTTACCAACTAGAAAGTGTAAACCAGATGAGCAGACAGTAGAAAGAAAGAACAAAACAATATTTAAATGATGCAACTGCGTCACTTCTCAAATTTAATTGACGTTGGTCTGAGATGACTGAGAGACAGTGATGGATGCCTTTTTCTGTTATTACCTCGACGCCCCTCCTGTCTGTCTCCATCTCCACTCAGCTTTAAGGAGACGGAATGAAACTCATAAACAAAACAACTGAGGATACCCGAACCTGACTGGCTAACCACCTTAGAGGAACAAACTATGATGCAAATTTATTATTTAGCCAAAAATCTGGGAAAGTTTTCTTAAAGGTGCAATACGTAAGAATTAAGAAGCAGTCCATTTAAAAAAAAAAAAAAAAAAAGTGACTATCTCACTCAAGTTAAAAAAAAGTTAAAACTTCCTTAAAGGAATACCGTGGATATCTACGTCCTATTATAGTCTTTTAGGCCATTAAAATAAATTGTATTGGAAAAATAAATTAAAAATGTGCTTTTTTGATCCTTTTTTGTAAAGGACATATTTTCTCGCGAGATCACACACGATATTTCAACTGTGTCGGACGCACGCGGGACTGAGGGGCGCGTTGATTGGTGGAAGGAAGCAGGAAGCAGCTCCAGCGTCTTGCTCCAAAATAACAAAAGTTATTACTGAACCCGACCTGGCAGTGACCTACGGGATCCAACAGTACGAGCCCGAGTGCGTAATGGCTTCCTCGCTTGTTGTTGAGTTTTTTTTTCAGCGAAGCGCCACCGATGCAACAATGATGGGACGCGGCATTGGAGATCTGTAAACTGTCTAGATGGGACAAAGCAAGCTAAACATCGATTCATCATGCTTTGTGAAGATCGAATACACAAACCGAGCGGACTTTTTTTTCCCATAACACGGATCAGCAACGGTAAGACATAATTTATGCGTTTCACGTTATGAAATGAGCTTTGTTGTGCTGGTTTGTTCGCTGCTGGCCTCATATTTGGTTATATCTGGCCTTTGTGATGTCATATAGGCCAGAGCTCAAGCTCTCGTTTTGGAGTGCGCGTGCTCGTGGGGTGCATGTGAGCTGGTTGAAGAAGGCAAGAGTAAACAAACGCGTCAATGTTAAATATCGGCTTCTCAGCCAGTGAAAAATCATTAGGAAGCCATTATAGACATAAGTGGAAAAGTGAAGATTTCAGGTGATGACTCCTTTAAAGACACATTTTTACGAGTTGGCTTTTAATTAATAACAAATGAGGTATTTTCTTTGAGATTTCAATGAAATGTAAAGTGCATTACAAATTAAATTTATTATTATTATTATTCTACCTCTTTTAGCTTTGTTTTTGCATCATTTTAGATTGTCTGTGATGACCAATCCTTGGGAACTGGCTTGTCTCACCTATTTTAACTTTCTTTTATATTTTAATCTAGTTGCATTGTTTTTTTAATTTTTATTATTTATTGTGATCTGTTTTTAAATGCTATGAAGCACTTTGGTCAGCAACAGCTGTTTAAACGTGCTATACAAATAAATTTGACCTTGAGTTTCATGGCTGTTGCCAAATACAGATCAGCTCCAGAAGATTCCAGATGACAAACGAATCAATCATTCTCACTGTTGTTTATTTGTGTCTTTTATTGTGAATCATTAATTGAAATTTACAAATGAAAATGGAGAAAATAGCTGCAAATTCCCTCACAATGCACACTGATTCATCACACACATTGTGGTAAAGTACTGTTTAATTATTGCTAAAGTAATTTAAGTGTTTCTAAAAAAAAGTCAGACAAAATGCAACAATTGAAGATGATACAAAATGCTTCATGAACATTATTTATTTATTTCATTTTCTTTTCATCAAAGGTTCTCGTGGTGTGGACGCTATCTTTGAAGAGAAAACAGACGCATCCCGTAGCACCACTCAGGCAAATGCAGCTTCATTTACAAGCCCTAAATGTCACCTTAACAGGACAGAAGGAGATTTTCAGTGGTGGGTGGGAGATATTAGAATTTTAAAATGTCCACTACAGAGGACAGATTTGAACTACGGGTGTTCACGAGGCTTTGACAGTCGCTGTTCACAAAGCTGCAAAGTGACTTTGTAAGTAATCACGTGAAGACAGCTTGAGGCTTTCTGAGTGTTTGTGCCTGAATTTCTAATAAGCAGAAGGTGAATAGGTGGACCGCCATGGCACCAAATTCACATATTATTGTCAAAGTCAATATTGAAATGTCACTGTGTGATGTGAAACAAGACCTCATTCAACTAAAATCTATAGTTGCAAATAGAAAACACCTGCAAAGGGTTCCTGAGCCTTTAAATGGTCTCTCTTACTAAAATAAATGGACTTTTGCACCATATTCTGATTTTTTCAGTGTCACTTGTATGTAAAATTAGGTGTTTTATTTGCGTTTCTATTACTCATCATCTAGTAAGTCAGGATCTGCTCCTTCTCCCTCTGACTGTTGTCCTGTCTCCCCTCGTTAAGTGTTTATTGGACTCACCTGCCCCTTGTTATCCTACCCACCTGATTCCTGATTACTCTCGTGTATTTAAACCCTCTGTGCTCCTCTTTGGCAAATCCTTGTGTTGTCTACCTGTTGTGTCACCCCACCTACCATTATTCATATTAAACTATTCTTTAGCCTGCCAGTCTGCCTCCTGTTCCTGCTCACCTGCGTTTGGGTCCTAGTGCAACCGTCACCTCTAGTGATGTGCCAATGAAGCCTCATGAAGCGCTTCGAAGCATTCTCTAATGTGCCGACACATGATTCGAGGCCTCGAACACACTAGCTGTGGCGCCATCTAGTGGTTCTCGGTCATATTACAACGAAATAAAATGCTTCGCACATTGTGTCTGAGGATGTCACTGCAGGCAAAAGTGCATCAAATCTGATTTCTCATGAGTCTGAATAGTCTGAACAGCACAGATATTTTTTCTAATCCGACCCAGGTCACTTTCATTTGTGGTATTTATTCTGATACATATCTTTTTGAAAGAGACTGCAGTCTAAACGGTCATGTCGCATTAAATCCACCTCCTACGTCACTGGTCAGCGGAGGGGAGTGTGGTGTGTTGACGTTGAGGAGGAGCACTGACAGAGGGATTCAGAGCTCCGTCTGGAGATCCCGTCTAGTTGTGGGTTTAAAAATGCACGAGAGTGGGAGGAGCTTCTGGAGCGAAGCGTCTCTCCGGTCTCTGTGAGGAGGGGGGGTCTTCCATGAGAGCGAGAGATTCCCCGTGCCGTGAATGAACTTAATACCGGACATTTTCAGTGAATAATAATTCGGGAAGACAGCAGGAATAAGAAGTAGATATAGTTTATGGTTTTTAAAATGGTTTCAAGCCCAAAACGGGAGACTTGACAGGTGTGATCCTGAAAATGTGGATGAACTCCGTCAATAAAATCTTTTCACATCACAAAAACATCAGAAGCGTTCCTCTTGCTTGTGCCAGGAACACTTGCCATGAAGAACTCTCAAATGAACAACTCTCAATAATCCACTCCGACCAAAACACACCAACACCCAGCAACTGTGCCATCGCGCTTTCATGCAGCTTTGATGCACCCCAATTGCAAAGTGTCACGTAGTTCGGAAAGCATCATACGTCATGTGTCACGTGACCCGAGAGGTTCGAATCGCGCTCCAGCAGCTCCCAGCTCCGTAACCAAAGACTGTATATATAAGAGAACACATTGCTTCAGTTTGACACTCCACAGCAAGCTCCGCAGTCTCTGAAGCTGGGAGTGAAACATGACAGCCATCATAACAAACGTGTTGTCAAACCTGTATTGTGGTTTATGCAAATGTTCACATAACATGAAGCTGATGTTTCAGTCAAGGAAATCATTTTGTTTTCAAAAGTGTGGACTTACACAAGTTACATTGGGTGGGCGGTGTTAGTGATCCACATCTTACACTTATTTTTGGAATGCAAATCAAGATGACAGCTGTTTTTTTCCACAAGCTCAATAAATTGAGACACATGAACCAAACAAAACAACCCACAAATCACCGTGAGGTTCGGCAGCTTTTATTTTGAAAGTGACACAGAAAACGAACCAGTCACGTGATTCAGGCAAAACGAAGCTTCGTTTGTCATCAGTCACGTGGTTTTCAGTGAAACGAAGCAAGCCTCGGAGCGGGGCTTCATGGACACGCCCCCTTCTGGTTCGATACAAGCCTCGAAGCTTCGCTTCATTTTTCCCATCCCTAGTCACCTCATCATCAGCATATCAGCATTTAAAAATGACACCAGAACAGGCATAAATCTGATTGAGGACTTAAAGGGGACCTAGAATGCAAACCAACATTTTCCTTGTTGTTGAATAAGACAGCTTGGGTGGTCAACAGCAGCATGCCTAAAGGTCAAAGTGACCTACTTTTTATGTAAATTAGAAAGTTGAAAAAGGCGAGAGAAAACCTCCTGTTCTGAGAAAGCCTTCCTTAACACGTCATAAGGGGGAGCCACGCCTCCTCAAACCAGCAGCAGGTAGACTAAGGCGTTAAAAAGACGAACGCACAGCGAGGAGATAAGTTTCACTTTTGCTTTTGCTAATGAACACTAGGGGGTGCTAAAAGCAAGCCAAAAATGCAAAGTATCTCTTTAAAGTAACACAGAGGAGTTTCCTGCTCCTCCGCCCTACTGGTTGAAAGTGGAATTACAACTACAGTAAACAACCCTGCTGCAGCCTGCTGTAGCTAGCGCTAACAACGAGCTAAAACTAACATGAGCCAACTAATACTAAAATAAACCACGCAGTAAAAAGATCCACACTGTTGGACAAAAATATTATTACTTACAAGTCCAGTAGCAACAAAGCCAGGTCACCATCAGTACATGATTTTGTAGCCTCCTTTAGCTCCCTCAAACTAGCGTAGGCTGCGCCAATGTCCACTCTGGTTTTAGCTCTTTGCTTCACCTCCAAAGACATTACTCTGTTACTTTTACTTCCAGGCTCCGCCATGATGCCAACAGAAAAAGTAAACTTCTTTTTCTTCTTGTGCTTTTTACTGACGATTGGCAAACTGAAAATGCTAACCGCTAGCATTACAGCTAACAGCTATAGAGAGCGCCCCCCTACAACACCTACACTTTTGCACAAAACTGTTAAGTGCAGTATCTGGCCAGTAGAGGGCTGCAGAGTCGTGTCAAATATTAAACTGGTCAAGTTTCTAAACTGGGATAGGGAACCCTGGTCCTGGAGAGCTGCTATCCAGCATGTTTTAGAGGTTAATCTACTTCAACACACCTGATTTTAATCAGCAGGTGATTAACAGGGTCCCCTACACCTAAACCAACAATCACTGAGATCAATGTTAACGCTCTAGATTAAAGTTTAAAAAAAACCTATTTAGTGTTACTTTAAAAATGCACAAGTTTTGTTTTTACAACAGTGAATTAAGACAGCCACTAGGGGGTGCTAAAAGCATGTTAAAACTGTGCCTTTAAACCTACAGAAAAAAGTTTAAATAGGCCTACAATGGAACGGAATGAATATGTATCAGCTGATAATATTATTTACCATTTGTACTGCTTTTTAATGACACCAGATAGCATGTTGAAACATTAGAATATGGCAGCTGTGTGGTTAATCAAACACATTTAAGTATCTTGGTGTTTTACATTTACTAACACCACACAACAGTGAGCTTTCAGCCCTTGGGAGCCAACAGGACTTTACCAGAGACAAAAACAAAAATATACTCAGTCCTATATATTTTTTCTTCATGCTTCCCCTGGATAAAAAAATCTCTTTACAAATTGAGCTCACACCTATAGCCATTACCTTGTGTCCTGGGGGATAACGGCCTCATTAGAGAAGGAACATTGGTCTTATGAAGTCCAGCAGTTTGATTTGTAATCAACCTCAATAGCAGGAGTGTACATACTCAGGGATATGCCTTAATACCAAACCAATTTGAACTGATTTACCTCCATGGAAAGTAAACACTTTAGCAGCTGCTTTTATTGACTGGACAAAAATTGCCTATACTGCAAGAAGAAGTGCACCTTAGATAAACTCTATTTAAAAGAATGCGCAGGAGGCGCTGCTCCCCTTTTCCTCTCCCCATATATTGTTATCATTGCTCCTCATTATCCTCGGTGCCTGATATTACTGATAATAATTCAGGCAAGAGAATTCATATTTCTGTGTAGCTATAATTGGAACGCTGGTTCATACTGTAGCGTTCCACTCTGTCTTTTCCTTTATCTGTTTCTGTCTTGGAAATGAATCATCAGTAATCGCAACAGCACGGACGCTTTCTGAACCCCGCAGAGTCTGGAACACTTGCAGACAATCCTCCGGGTCCTTCTCGTCCCCCAGCGATGACTTCTGGTGTATGAATGGGAGGCAGCGCCCTTTCATGGCTCCATGTGTGTCGTGACACTGGCTTCTAGCTACAAACCTGTTTGCAGTGATACAACAGAACGTGAAGCAGCCATCTGGCAGAGGGAGGTTTTTTAAATAGGAAATAGTGACTATCACTCATGTAAGAGCTGTGGATTTTACCATTTCCTTTTCCTTTCAGTTTTGGCAAAACAAGGAATAAGAAAGTTTTACATGTCCTTCCCTGAGTTGGGAATTAAACTCAGGTTTATAATCAGCTGGTATTACAGTCACACTGATTTCAGTCGTAAGCGGCTTGCACACCAGAAGCAGTATGAGCCGAGGCTCCCAGCTGAACCCTGCGGTGAGTCCTCTCCCACAAGAGATTGCCGGGGAGTTTAGTGCAAAATAGGTGGAGTTTTCAGAGCGAGGAGCGGACGTTATTTTTGGTGAGGAGAGAAAGCTCCTGGTTTGGAGTGCTGTCAGCATTAATTTTGCAAATGTGTGGTTTAAAAAGAAAACAGTCGCTCTATCCCAGCTTGTGTGAAAGGAAGAAAGACAAGTAATGAGTGTGTGTTGGTGTGTGTGTGTGTGTGTGTGTGTGTGTGTGTGTGTGTGCATGTATGAACACTGGGATCTTATGATCCAAATACCAGCATGAAGTGGAGAAATCAGGCCTGAGAGGAGCTCAGCTTCCAAGCTGAATTGTTACTTTCAAAATAAAACCAAACTGAACTTTGATCTTGGTCATTTATTTTACCGCACTGAGCTACTGTGGAATCTTATTTTATATTTTGCATCAGATCATGCAAAAAGGATGAGTATGATTTAGCATGCAGCACCAGATTCGCCACTTTTTTTTGCAAGCCCCAGTACAGTTGCAACATGTCTACAAAAGGCTGTTATTCATTCTTTTGACACCGTGCTTAAATGTTGAGAAAAGGATTCAGCTGATTCTAAAATGACCTGATCAGAAACTGAACTGTATGTTTACTGAAAGTAATTAAAACATTTGTGTAATGATCTCACTGGGCTGCAACTGTTAATGAAATGTAAAGATTCAAGATTGCAAGGAAACATAAAAAGGCTTTTAACACTTTTCTATGTCATCACTGTCAGTCTAAAACCTTGTATCTCCAGTTTTCATCATTTTTATACTTTAACATGAATCGGTTCGGCTTTTCACATAACATTGTCAAAAGAGCCGGTGACTACACAGAAATGATTCATAGTAAAATTTCTTTACATTTTCAGTTTTTACAGATTTGTTTAGTCCTCATCAACAACATGCAAAAGAAGTGTCCATCTTCTGTGAATTACAACTTAAAGATCGACTTTACTCATATTTGAATACATCTGCAGTGGTCTCTAGTAGGAATGAAGGCCTTGTAAGTTGTTCTCTGGGGGGGGGGGGAACTCTGATGCACCTGTTTGAGGATGTAGAATTCAGCCGGAGGAGAAAGTAGCTTCAGACGGCAGGATCTGGAGTCCTACTTCCTGATATGTGGTCCTCTGATTGGCTAACAGCAACACGACTCTACCACTGACTCTGTTTGCTCTGCAACGTTGATGTTTTATCTCCACCAATAACACAAGCCTGGAGGAGTTCTGCTGTGTGGTGGAGTTGCTAATGCTAACGGTTAGCTTCTACTAGCCCAGACGTTCTCTGCTGTTTCCTGGACGCTAAACCAACAACAGCCTTCCCCGTCGTGAGTCAAGATGGGTGAGTCCATGAATGTTCAGTGACAGTGTGACGTAGATCTGTCAGGATTTTCTAATCCTAGAGTTTCACCTAGAGTCTATTTTCTATCCAAAGCTAATGCAGGAAACCGGGGTAGAAGACTATTGTCACGTTCAGCCTGCATGTTAAACTCAGAGACTAATTATTTTCTAAAATAAGTAAAAAAATATTTTCTCAGTGATGCTCTTTAAGCCCAGTTCACAGGGACGGGTTATTACAGTATGCCTATCTATGACTCGCTGCTCCGCTTCCCACAATATTAGATTTGCACCAGATGACCGTAACGACTCTAAAGTTAATCTTATCAGATATTCCTACTGTGTTTGGTTTAAGAGTACGCTGGTCTGCTCAGAAGCACATTGGGACCACTCCGCTCATAAATCTGGGCTTTCAAATGTGTTGTTTTGGCTTGGTTTGATTTTCGAGGACAAACTAGCGTGCTGCCTGTTGAATGTGACGTGAAGCTGATCAGTAAGCGAGGTGACGGAAGCACGTCGCACGCTCCTTCTCTGCAATGTTTGTTTAATTCAGAGTCACATCTGATCTTGTGAGATTTCCCATCTGACCCGGAAATGTGTTTGAAATTAATTTGTGTTTAGTTAGTGTTTCCGCACACCACACTTTATGACCAAAACTGGAAAATCTGAGGTTTTTTTCCACTACATGTCTACTAGCTCATGCTTTGAAATCGCCCGACAATCTAAAAAATCTGCCGTGTGAACCAGGCCCTAACTAAATTAGTCACTTCACAAACTTGTCTCGAACTTATCGCAGAAACTAAACTGAAAAATATTTGAAAAAGGCTTGACTCTGATATTTAAAAGTGAAATAGTCTTTTCTGTAAACAACTGAGTTCAATTGCAAAAATCGATATAATCCATTAAAATTACCAAATTTTATTTAGACTGAAATCAGCTGATGTAAATAATAAAAATATGCATTTTTAAAAAAAATGTATAAAAACGTAATTATCTGTTTTTTGCAAATGAACTTCTTATTTTTTAGCCACTCACATGAAAGTTTCAACAGGATTTAGGTGTTGCAACCTGCTCAGGAACCTGAAGACCCTCACAAAAGCTTAGTGACATTTTCCCTCATCATCCCTCATGAATATCACAATTTGTTGCAACAGCTGCAGCCCATTGAGGTACGAGCCTTGTGTCAAAATGAATTCTCCTGAAAAATCCCTAAACAGCAGCAAGCTGATGTCAGACAAACTGTAAATGTAGCTCAAATTAAACACCAGATCAGTCTGACTAATTCTATATTCTGTATAAATCCTCCTTAAATAAATGTAACATTTAATACGCCGCACAGCAAAAATAGATAAGCAACTTTACGGCTCTTTGGCCAAACCATGATTTATTTCGCCCTTGTGACTCACCATAAAAGGCGTGACATTGCAGTCCTAGAGATGAACTGAACACAAACTGATAACTGAACACGATGATGCATTGACCCATTCAGGGGTCAGCGCTGTAATGATCTCACTGCTGGAAGGATTCCTCTCAGCTGAGCTGATAAGTGTACAGATGATGCTCTATGTGGAGAGCTACCACTAAAGACATGTCACCCGCACTCCACTATCTCTGTACATGTAATAATGTGTGAGCATCTGAGGGAAAATGTAGATTCACCAGTGCAAAGGAAGGTAATAAATTACTCTTGCAAGATTTCATTTCTGCATAAGTCAGGAGGAGTCACCATGGGGAAAACAGATTGCAGATTGTTTTGTGTGCAGAGAGGAAATAGGGGAGGTTGGTTGTGGCATTTAGATTAATGCATTTGCACGCTTTGCAAAATGCCTTTGAATTTGCAAGTGCTATGCAAGTTATAACAAAAATGCTAGATACATTATATGCAATGCTGTATGCATGGCTTTGGGATTAAGCAGCGATTTGCCTGTTCTGTCAGAAAGGTGAAATGTCACAGAGCATACGATATTCAGGGAGTGCAGTGATGAGCTCTTTGACACTCATTCAGATGTTGCACACGCAGGCTGCTGTTTATGATTTATGTCATTACCCTCTGCACTGGTGGAGAGAGGCACACAGAAAATAAGCCGACTGGAGGATTTTTACATAAAGAAATTTCAGTGTGAAAGATTGGGGGGGGAGTATCCTTAGGAAATCTATGTATCAATCAAACTTTATTAACAGACATGAGGTCAAAATTTAAAAGGCAACACACAATATACTATATATATATATATATATATATATATATATATATACACACACACAAATTGTATACCGTTTATCATTTTCTACAAGTCTGGTTCTTGCTTTGGAACAACGAGTTCTGGCACTTAAATCCCGGACAAGACCCCAAAAATGTTATGGTCCATAGGTGTGCTTACATGCACATCAGAAAACCAAACTATTGCCTTAATTAGACTGAAGTTTGGATTAAAATGCATGTAAACGCGTTTGTCTGAAGTTGAACTGGTTCTAATCGAGTACCCAGATAATGCGGCAGGAACCTGACTTTAAATGCATGTAAACGGCTCAGCTGAGCTAGTGCAGGTTGGACCTTCTGGAAGTGACGAGACCATGGAAGAGCTCTCCTGATAATATCATTGCCACAATGTAACACCATCAAACAGTACAGTACATATCACATAAGCTGTGCTGCAGTGTTGTCCATTCCTTCGGCCATTGTGCATACCCTGTTTTTGTCATGTCCCGCATCCCTTCTCTCACCACTCCCTTCCACATGGGCAGCAGTAGCTCAGGAGGTAGAGCGGGTTGTCCAGTAATCGGAAGGTTGCAGGTTCGATCCCGGCTCCCCCCATAGAATGCTGCTGTTGTGTCCTTGGGCAAGACACTTAATTCGCCTTGCCTGCTGGTGGTGGTCAGAGGGACCAGTGGTGCCAGTGTATGGCAGGCCTCGCCTCTGTCAGTGCGCCCCAGGGCAGCTGTGGCTACATTGTAGCTCATCACCAGAGTGTGAATGGGTGGATGACTGTGTTGTGAAGCGCCTTGGGGGGTTGTAGACCCTCCCCTCCCAGGTGTCCTAGTGTTTCCTGCCCCTTTAGAATTTGGTTATCTATCAACTTTCTTTCTCATGCTGTAGTTACTGTATTAGTCCAGCCATTTCCTGTCCCCAGCCTCCTTTCAGTTTCTATTTCTTATTTGTTTCCCCTTTATTTTTGTTAAGCTTTATTATTGTCAAGTCCCTGTTTGTTAGCATCTTTTTGTGTCCATAACCTTTGATTCCTGTGTTTTCTTAGCAGTTGACTAGAATCATATTTTCTCCTTTGTTTTTTCATCAGTTAGCATTTTGTCCTTGTGTTCATTCCATTGCTCCTCAGTTTTCATTTGTCGCCACCTACCGCAGCAGAGTGGAACGCACTTTGAGAGTTCTGTTTTCTAACATACATGTTAGCTAGGATGAAGACTCCCAGTTAATTGCTGTAGATCAACTTACATGCACATGTAAATGCACTGCATGTGTCATGAATCCAGACAAACGCAATGTTTTAAAATTTGTTACATGAAAATAATTTTCACACTAAAGAAAAGAGAGTTGGGAGCTCTGGTCAAAACACACAAAAGCCTTGAGCCAACCTTGCAGTTGGCCATCAAACTCTAACCTATAACACAAAGCCCAGAAACTAAATATGAAGACCAACAAAACTGAACTATCAGACCCAAATAATGATTAATGAAAAAAAATTGTTTAACAAAAAATGATGTGCTTCAAAGCTGGCCCTGTTAACAGAAGGGAGCTGGAGAGGTCGAGTCCTCCTGAACTTTTTCTAGCTACGTAATTGGTTCTGGAAAAGAAGACATGCTAATCTGACATTCACTCATAAACTGGAATAGGGGGTCATAACTTCTGTTTTTGAAGAAAAAGAAATGGTGGGAAAATATTTATTGAAGTGACAGAGTGTAGTTTTTACCGTTGATCTCTGGAAATATCCATTAAAATGTTGATAATAAATTAAGTGATGTCCAGTTGTTGAAAAATACATCGGTGCGAGTTTAAGTCTCTGGGCAATGCCATGTTTCCTTCTATGGGAGCCCGTGAGGACAAAACTCATTTACAGATTTGTAACAAGCGGTTACAAAACATTCACCATTTATAAACGTTGTTGTTTTAAACATTTACCTCTTCTCTCGTTGCCAGTGATAAAAGGGAGTCTGATGTGTTTGTCATTTTGTTGGAGGTTGAACGATCTGACAAAGTATTTGTTCGAAAATTGCAAATTTTCAAAAAATTGAAAGGGATTTTTGACCCTAATGGCCGTCCACTGGTAAGGTCTTACTTGAACACATGCATACCGCTTGCTTGCAATGATTTAGGTATGTGCTGCCCCCTATCACCAGGAAAAATACACACAGTTACTTTAATGAACCAGAATTTTTCTGCTGCATTTTGCTAAAATTCAATTAAGACAAATAAGAAAGACATTAAATAAATTTCTTTAAAAAATATATAAATATAGCAACAGAAAGCTTCTTTGTCTTAAAAAAAAAATATATATATATATATATATATATATATATATGTGTGTGTGTGTGTGTGTGTGTGTGTGTGTATATATGTGACCTATATCACAACCTAGATTATTTATTCTTCAAGCAGATGAACAGAATCCTGCTGTATCAGATTAAGCTGTTTAACACCGTTTCTGGTGATAACCCTCTTCTATAAGTGAAAAACTCCCTGAAGCCATCTTCCATCCATCTGATGTCCCTTTAAGACATTCAGAAATGTTAACTACCCCAGAAGTTGACCTTGTCAGCGTAATATTATTCAGGATTCCATTTGGAGTTAAGACTCCATGATTTCTGAGGAGCAAATGGATTCCGCAAGCATATCTGAGACCTAAAAATAAGATGATTACGGAGCTTATGGCAGCCAT
The DNA here is from genome assembly GCA_006937985.1 of Aphyosemion australe. Taxonomy (NCBI): domain Eukaryota; kingdom Metazoa; phylum Chordata; class Actinopteri; order Cyprinodontiformes; family Nothobranchiidae; genus Aphyosemion; species Aphyosemion australe. The sequence continues at coordinate 66,186 of SSNS01000538.1, read as the reverse complement.
TGTAGGTAAACCTAATTGACTTCAGCTTAGCCTGTGAGGTCTGACGCCTCACAATCACAATCCAGGTGATGCAGGTTGGGATCTGGCAACATGCAGAGCTGTAGCATCAACTTTAATGTACGGCTTCAGCAGAAAATCTTGGCACGTGTTAAGGAGCGACAGCTGGACTCTGAGATAAAGGATAATAAATTAAAGGTGAAGAATCATACTTGTACTAGCTGATCAGTTTTATACCTCAGAGTCCTGTTTTATGATGCATATTGTACCTGTGCCACTTACTTTGGTGAATAATGTTCCACAAGGTAACTTTTATGCATCATGTGGGTTTAATGTTGATTTTGACAGAAAACTGCTGTAAAGATTCAATGAATTACCATGAATTCAACATTTTTAGCTTAATGGTGGTTCCTAAAAAAATCAAATGTCGCTGGGTTAATGAATTTTTTTATATCAAATTTTCAAAGGTTATCTGTTCTGCAGTGCTCGTGTTAGTTATGTAGAAATAAAACATATCTGAGGTGAAATGACACCTGGGTAGGTAGAAAGAAACAAGGTATTTTAGCCCAAATTACAATGTTTTTCTAACTTTGACCAAACCTAATTACCCTAATTTGGGTTTAAAACATTACCTTCCTCCACCTACTTTTGTTGTTGAAAATGGAAATATCCTGTTATAGACCCAACCGTGTTTTTTTGTTTGTAACTATGGCCCTATGTATGGCACTATGGCCACTCTCAAGCAAAATCAGAAGCCTCTAGTGAATTACAGCTGAATTAATCTGAAAAAATAACAAACATTAAAAAGCAAAACCTTTGTGAATCAACAGCATTTAAATGGTAAATAGACTGTTTTTGATATACAGTAGAGCATTCTAGGGTTCTACAAACCCCCAAGGTACTGGTGAAGGTTCTCAGTCATCAAGGTCATGGTAATCCAGAGGGGGTTAGAATGAAGGAAACTGGACTTCATTGGCTTCTGGAAGACTTTTCTCCTCACTTCTCATTCAAGGAGCTTTGTTAATTCTGGCTGGAATATGGGAGGGTCAATCTTATCAACTGTAGCTGTCTATTGTTGCTCAACGAGTAGAAACTACCTAGTCGTCGTTGATGTCGTTAGGCTCTATTGTGTGGGAATCATATTGATTAGATGCAGGAGGGTGTGACCTAGAATGAAACTGTTTGGGAATTAGGTTCAGAGCTGGATTATAGGTGCTGGACATTTGAAACCTGAGGTCTCCTCTTCTATTTAAAGTCCCAAGTCATCATCACACACTGGTGCATTTGACCCATCCCCGTGGGGGGTAGTGAGCTGCAGCTGTGGCTGCACTCAGGAACTATTTGGTGGTTTAACCCACCAATCCAACCCCTTAGTGCTGAGTGTCAAGTGAGGAAGAATTGGGTCCCATTTTTTTCAAAGTCTTTGGTATGACCCGACCGGGATTTGAACCCCGATCTGCCCAGTCCCGGGGCGGACACTCTACCACTAGGCCACCGGAGCTGGTTAGGTTTTTTCCCGTTTGACATAGATGGCTTCCTTAACTCCTCTCTCAAACCATCCTTCTTCTCTGTCCAGAATGTGGACTTTGTCATCTTCAAAGGTGCGTCCCTTGTCCTTGAGGTGTAGGTGGACTGCAGAGTCTTGACCTGAAGAGATGGCTCTCCTGTGTTGTGCCATGCACTTGTGTAGTTGTTGTTTAGTTTCCCCTATGTAAAGGTCTGGACAGTCTTTACTGCATTGGACTTTGAACCCCCCAAGGTGCTTTACAACACAGTCATCACACATTCACACGCTGTTGGTGATGAGCTACAGTGTAGCCACAGCTGCCCTGACAGAAGCGAGGCTGCCGAACACTGGTGCCACCAGTCCCTTTAATCTAACCCTATCCAAAAACCTGACCTGCTGCTTAATCTTTGACATTGCAGACATGATGCAAGTAAAAGCAGAAATGAAGAAGCTATAAAAGGAAATGTGAAAATAGTTACTTTTACTGTCAGTTTAACGTGTTAGACTTAAATTAACCGCACATATTTTAACTTCCACCAGCTGCCATTCTCCTGAATAAAACACTTTGCAGCCAACTGTGAACACACAACTTTTGGTTTGGATGAAAATCTTCATATAATCTTTATTTTATTTTTCATTTTATTTATTTATTTATTTTTTGTTTAGAATTGCATGTTTCAAACAAAATAAGACTGTTTTGAAGTTGTGAGAATGGGGACCAAAACACAGGCTAGACACAAGAGACTGGCATATGAAAGGGACACAAAACTTTAACAAAAGCATGGCAAAGGTTCAAAAACACAATCTACAGAGTATGACAGAAAAGAGTAAAGTTGCAAATGTGAGACTTGGCAAAATAAAAACGTATCTGAGGAAAAACACAACAAAAATCCTGCAAGGATCTCCTAGGAAATCCTACAATTATAAATATACATTCAGAGTTTTGAAGCAGATGATTAGGTCAAGCTATGAGTGGAGAGAAGAAAACCAATAGAATAAGAGAACTAAATAAAAGCTGTTTTTACCTTTTTCTTGCTGACGTTTCGACGGCTATACTGCTGTCATCCTCAGAGCTAGCCGCACCTGGCGGCGTCACTTCCTTTTCCGTTTAGGTGTCGCCCTCTGCTGCCCGTGCTCTCCTCGCCAATGACACAGTCCCATGCGTGATCCAATGTGTAAACGTCATCGTCTCTGTTCATGGTTGTGTGTCCACGTCTCATTTCTATGGCTTCCTTAATCCATCTTTTGTATTTTTGTTGTTTGGTGTTTATGATCCTTGTTCTGTCCCAGTCCATTATGGGATTTTCTCTTGTGCAGTGATCTGTTACAGCTGATTGTTTTATTTTATTGTACTTTGTTTCTTGTTTTGCTGCTCTTGTGTGTCTTCGTCTTGTTTCTTTCTCACACTCTTTCCTATGTTCTATTGTTCGTGTGTTGAGTTGGCGTCCGGTTTCTCCTATGTATGTTTTATTGCATAGTTTGCATGGGACTTCATATATGACTCCACACTTATGTCCTGTTGGTATCTTGTCTTTTGGGTGTAGAGCGCGGGCAGCAGAGGGCGACGTTGTCCTCTGCTGCTCGCGTACCAACGGAAAAGGAATGGCGGCAATAAAGCGGTCGAAATGTCAGCAAGAAAAATATAAAAACAGCTCTTTTTCTGTGTTAATAAAAAAAAGAACCATGATACAAGTAGAAGAGATACATAGAATGAATTTACAAAAGACCTAGGTAATGAAAGTAAAAATACAAATAAAAAAAATCAAACGCCCACATGAAACCTCAAAATTACTAAACGTGTACTGAACATGAGAAAATACCACAAGACTTGATAAGCAATGAAATGTCTTGTTTTCTAATAATGTGTTAAATGATCCAAAAAAGAAAAATGGTGGTCTTAGGAAATCTTTGCCTTCCTGAAGAAGAAAAAACACAAGAACAGATTCTCCCACTCTATATTCTTCCAAAATGCCTACAAATGATGTTAAATCAATGACGTGGGGTGAAGCGTTTTTGGTCATTTATATGTAAGATTTGCAGTTTGATCTTGGAACTAGACTTTTTTTGTGTCCTAGTGTTTGATCTTTATTATAACACTTTCATGACACACTTCATCATTATCCAGTAATCCATGCATACACTGCAACTTTAATTACACTTTTAATTAACTTAATGAATAGTTTCAAAATTAAAAAAGAAAAAAAAGTAACATGCAGGGGTGGGTCGGGGTAATTATATATATTTGCAAAATTGCAGATTGCAACAGCCCTTGAGCAAGAGAGCCAGGCACAATAAGATAAAAAGTGTTATGAACATATAACAACCGGTTTTTAGAAGAGAGCCATGAAAAAGGTTTCTAAAAGGAGAGCAAAGCAAGGGCTCGCCTGCTGAACCCGAAGTATTTAATAGATGACTTAGAATCACAAAAAGCTCAGAAAAACGCTCAAGTTTAAATTAGTTTTCAGCCTTTCTGTTGACTTTCCATCAACAGTGTTTACATGTTTGTTGTGCACTGCTATTTTTACTCATCAGGATTTTCTTTCCACTTTTCACAATTACAAGGCATTCATTCCTACTAGAGACCACTGCAAATGTATTGATTAAACGAGTGTTCCATACCTTTAAGGCTGTAGTAATTCTATAAATTAGTCCCTAAAGGAGTGGATCACTCGTTTAATCAATACATCTACAGTGGTCTCTAGCAGGAATGAATGCCTTGCAGGCAGTACTTAGGGCCAAGTCTGTGACATCACAGGAGAGCTCAACACGACAGGATTTGGAGTCTTATTTCCTGATATGTGGACATCTCTCCTCTGATTGGCTAACAGCAACACGACTCTACCACTGACTCTGCTCTGCAACGTTGATGTTTTATCTCCACAAATAACACAAGTTGGAGTTGCTAATGCTAACGGTTAGCTTCTACTAGCCAAGATGTCTGCTACTGATTCCCGGACGTTAAAACACAACAGCCTTCCCCGTCATGAGTTGGGTGAGTCCATGAATGCTAATTCAGTGTGACTTAAGCCTCATTTATACTTCTCCATCATCTCGAGTGTCGCGCACACGCATTGACGGGGGTGTTTTCCTTTCAAACTTCTCCGTCACCTGAGGAGAGTTGCAAAGCAATTCCCCGCCAGGACAACAGAGGGCATAGCGCTTTTCTGGGGTATCCTGCCGCCATTACAGCCATGTATCTGGTCCATGAATAGTGTATTTACTACTGTGTTTACATTGTTTTAAAGGGGACCTAGAATGTAAACCAACATTTTCCTTGTTGTTGTTGAATAAGACAGCTTGGGTGGTCAACAGCAGCATGCCAAAATGTCAAAGCCGTGTGTGACCTACTTTTTATGTAAATTAGAAAGTTGAAAAAGGCGAGAGAAAACCTCCTGTTCTGAGAAAGCCTTCCTTAACACGTCATAAGGGGGAGCCACGCCTCCTCAAACCTGCATGTGTCTGAGGCCTTCTGGGGAAACCGACCAATCAGCATGTCCTGGCTGAGTGGGAGGGGTCAACAGCTCTTTTCACTGAAGGCCTGAGTAAGGGGGTTTAGAATGGCCTGTATCAGGGATCCTGGGACAGATGAAAGCCAAAAAAAAAATGTTGTTATGCTTTTTGGAGGCTCAAAGCTCTGTTTTAGATTGATTAAAACACATTACAACCAGCTCCGGTGGCCTAGTGGTAGAGTGTCCGCCCCAGGACTGGGAGATCGGGGTTCGATTCCCGGTCGGGTCATACCAAAGACTTTGAAAAAATGGGACCCAATGCCTCCTCGCTTGACACTCAGCACTAAGGGGTTGGATTGGGGGGTTAAACCACCAAATAGTTCCCGAGCGCGGCCACAGCTGCAGCTCACCGCTCCCCACCACGGGGATGGGTCAAATGCGGAGATGTAATTTCACCATTGTGTGATGATGACTTGGGACTTTAACTTTAAAGGTGTCCTAGAATGCAATTACAGACTTTTTAACACGGATGAATTTGTCCCTCATTCTCCTCCACCTCTTCATGTAGTCAGCATCTCTAAACCCACGTTTCCTGTCATTTCCGTCCACAAATAAAATGCTTGCTCTGTATCGTTGTACTCCTTCAGTCACGGATAAATAAACTTTCATATTTTCAGACTTTTTCCGCGAGGCGTTCTTCAATCTGCTCCATATCTAGATAGATATATTCAGCTCTCTCAATTTTTTGAGTTGGCAATGGCGGTGCTGGTGACGTATATAAAAGAAGCGGCGTCATGACCAATCAAAGGCTTGCGTTCTCCGTCGCTCTCGAAGGACAGTTAAAAAAGGAGGCATGTCTCCGTCGCCCTCCACGAGCCCGTCAGAGAGCCCTTGCACCAACGAAAATGGCGCTGCGTGTCTCCGTACCGATGCAGACGGATAAGTTTAAATTAGGCTTTAGATCTGTCAGGCTTTTCTAATCCTAGAGTTTCACCTAGAGTCTATTTTCTATCAGAAGCTAATGCAGGAGATAGGTGGAGGAGACTATTTTCATGTTCAGCCTGCATTAAAACCTCAGAGTGACCCATTAGAATCAGAAAAAGCAGTAAAATAATGTTTTTTCAGTCAACCACACCTTTAAAATGTTTCTTCCCTTGAATTTTTTTCAATCAATAAAACCAACAGAAGCCAAATAAAAACTCAAAACAAAGTTCCATACATCAACAAGCAGGGATAACATTTCCCTCTCCACCGTATACATCCTGAATTAAAAAAATAAAGATTATAAATTCTAGATAAGTAGCCCATGGGGGTGATTGATCCATCATTTGGCATTCGATATTAGTTATTATCAAAGCAGCGGCCTGAATTCACCTCAGGTCTATGTTTGCAGAGCAGAAGTTCCCAGATTAAATGTGGGACTAATTACATTTTATCTGATGCCCCACAGCAGGGCCTGCCCTCTGAGAAATTAATATCAGTGTGTCCACTGCGCCCAGTCTCAATTACATTTCTTTTTAAATGCATCAGCTTCCCTCCCTCTTGTTAGTGTGCGATGCAGGAATGAAAGAGCACACGGTTGTGAATTATTTGTCATGCCCCAAAGACTAGGAGAGTAACTCTGCTGCATACAGTATCTGTAATCCAACAAGCAAGAGCAAACACAAGCCACTGAAATGCTGGATTTGAGGATTTCATTTCCTTATATTTACTGTTTTAAAAGGTTAAAGTAAATCAGAGAAGCAAATGTCTGAAGAGGGGATTTATCGATCCAAGAGTCTGTCCTCGATTGTGTTGCTTTTATTACTTGCATCTCTGGCAAGAATGTCTTTGCAGTTTCTCTTGCATCAACAGATATAAGTAAGGATATAAGTAGCTGTTGCCTACTATGAGTTACAGAGCTGTCACTGGTCCCCATGGTTTGCTCTTTTAGAAAACAGTACTTGGAAGAACAGCATTAGATCTTCATGAAACAACACTTACTCCAGCCTCCTCCCCGCGCTGAGCAGAGATCAGCAATTCCACCGGTAGAAAGTGAAGCAACATAGAAATGTGTATGTTAATCTGTTTTCCATGTTCACAATAAAATGTGTATGCATACGCTTGAAATATGGATGAATTCCTTAAACTTTAACTGAAGATGCAGACTGATCTTGCAGGATTGTGAATGCTAGCAAAAACAAAATGCCAATTGCGTTTGCTAGGGAGTTGCTAAAATGCCATAGGGTCATGCTTTTGTGTTAATGATATTCAGAAAAGGTTTTTAAAAATGTATCACAACTAATTCTCAAAGTACCTGCAGTCATTGCACATGACAGGACATCTCATCTCCAACCCTTCTCTATTTAGTTTGGGCTAGTCAGAAAAGATTGTGACTAAAATGAGACTCATTTAAAACTCTTTGTGGAAAAAATATACAGCATAACTAAGTGGAGTTACCTGGAATGGGTCATAAAATAAATGATACAAAACCTGAATGATCAAGAGAAGTTTGGAAACCTCAAGCTTCCTCAAACAAAAGAAATACCACAGACTTGATTCAAAGTATCTGTGGGTGTTGCTGCTCTTCCTCGTTGGCTCTGTTATCATGCCACCAATGAAAAGTAACACAGAAGTCACATTTTCACAGTTTTAACTTGAAACACAAACTTTACTCATATTTAAAAAAACATTTGCAGTGGTCTCTAGTAGGAGTAAATGCCTTGTAAGTTGACGGAAATTGAGCGTGGAATAAAGGTCCACAGGATAGAGAATATTGAGGCAGTAGTAACTTGTAGGCATGTAAGAAAATATCGATATGGCAATATATATCGTGATTTTTTCCTGCGATATATCGATATTCAAAAGCTGTGTATTGAATGTTTGGAAGAATTCACACGCAAACGTTTGTGTATTTTCTTTTCCTTTGGTGCAATTCAGACACCGACCACTAGTTGTCAGCAGTGTGCAATGGGTTTTGTTTCCACCATTGAAATGTAAATCCCTCTGTTATGGTTCAGTGCATCATGTTAAACATGTTACGTGTCAGTTTGGACTGTTTATTGAATTTTCCTACAATAAATTCAGCATTAAAAATCTCTAATATCGTCTGGCTGAATGTATCGCAATGTATCGTATCGACTCCCCTGTATCGTGATACATATCGTATCGCCAGAATTTTACCAATACACATCCCTAGTAACTTCCAAACATCAAACAGATGGCAGAAATGTAGCTGGTAATCCAATCCCACCACATCACCTTCTATGACATCTTGCAGAGACTTCAGTCGAAGCTTGTTTCCTGGGAGATGGACTTCATCATTTCAGAAGCAACAATACGGATCATTTCTCTTAACTTTGGTGTTGGTCTCTTCCCTCTCTCCAAACACGTCATCAAAGCTTCTGGAAATTTATTCCATGGAATCTAGAAGTCCTCAACCCAAGCAGAAGCAGTCTCGGGCTCATAGGATTACAAGTGGTGTGCCCCAGGGTTCTATTTTAGGCCCAGTGCTTTTTAACCTTTATATGCTTCCACTGGGTGGTGTCATCAGGAGACATGGAGTGGACTTTCACAGTTATGCTGATGATACACAGTTGTACATCTCCGTGTCTCCTGATGACACACAGCCAATGGACGCACTTTTTAACTGAATTTTAGACATCAAATCCTGGATGGCAGAAAACTTTCTCCAGCTCAATCAGGACAAAACTGAAGTTTTAGTTATCGGTGCTGAGGCTCAGAGAGAGAGACTTTTACCAAAATTACAATCACTGTCTTTGAATCCATCTCAGCAAATGAAGAAACTTGGCGTGATTTTTGACTCTGAGCTGACTTTTTTACCTCACATCAGAAATATCACTAAAATAGGTTTTTATCATCTAAAGAACATTGCCAGAGTCCGCCCCATTCTCTCTCGGGCTAATACGGAGACGCTGATGCATGCTTTTATCACCAGTAGAATAGACTACTGTAATGCCCTGCTTTCTGGTCTTCCCAAAAAAAGCATTTCAGGTTTACAACTTTTACAAAATTCAGCAGCACGTGTCCTGACGAAGACCAGGAGACGGGAGCACATTACACCAGTCTTAGAATCATTGCATTGGCTCCCCGTATGTTTCAGGATCGATTTTAAGATTCTTTTAATGGTTTTTAAGTGTCTTAATGGTCTTGGGCCTTCTTATCTCTCAGAACTGCTTTTACCCTACAAACCCTCGCGGCCTCTGCGCTCCTCTGGCAGCCGTCTCCTGGTTATCCCTAAGGTCAGGACACACACTCATGGCGAGGCGACTTTTCAGTATTATGGCCCTCGCCTCTGGAACAGGCTGCCGGAGGACTTCAGGGCCACAGAGACCGTTCCTGTTTTTAAGAGCAGGCTCAAGACTCACCTTTTTAGCTTAGCTTTTAACTGATTATTAGTTATTAAATTTGATTGCTGTGCATATTTTATTTAATTCATTTTATCATTGTTTGTATTCTACATTATTTTAATATATATTATAATCTCATTTATTATTTATTTATTACTTTTACTATTATATTAGCTCCTGTTATTTTTATATTCATCTTACATTAATCTTTTAATCTTTCTTCCAGTGTTTCCTCTGTGGGGGCCCTCTGTCTCGGGGGCGGTGGTCGACTGCTGCTGCCTGGGTGCTCTCTGGGTGGTGCTTGGGTGGAGGTGGGGTCTGTGCCCTCCTTCTCCATTGCACCCTGTGTCGGTACCTCGGCTGCTGCAGTTGACCTACTGCTGCCGGGGAAGACGGCTCCTCTGATGGCGTTTCCTTGCCCTAACATATCTGGCTCATCTGAACTCAGCCAAATATAATTTTTACTGATGTTCTTAAGTGTGTGTGGATGGGAGTTAGGTGTGTGTGTGTGTGTGGGGGGGGAGGTGTAATGACTGTGCCAATGTTTTTAAACTTGTGTAGGAGGGATGGGAATGTCGGTTATATAGGGTCATTTTAACCTGTAAAGTTAAAGTACCAAGTCATCATCACACACTGGTGAAATTACATCTCCGCATTTGACCCATCCCCGTGGTGGGGAGCGGTGAGCTGCAGCTGTGGCTATGCTCGGGAACTATTTGGTGGTTTAAGCCCCCAATCCAACCCCTTAGTGCTGAGTGTCAAGCGAGGAGGAATTGGGTCCCATTTTTTTCAAAGTCTTTGGTATGACCCGACCGGGAATCGAACCCTGATCTCCCAGTCCCGGGGCGGACACTCTACCACTAGGCCACCGGACACATAAACACATAAAAATTAATGAGCAAAATATATAATTTAAAGATACACAATAAATTTCATCTATATCTTCTTTTTTTTTCCAGGCAGCCACCAATTTTCTTGCTTGTATCGGTCTAAGAACCAACAGCAAATCCGTCTCCTGGATGAAGTGAAAATCTTCAGTGGTTTCAACACCCAATGGTGGTAATGTCTCCACTAAAATATCAAGAACTGAAGGTGCAAGTCATGCAAAACCCTTGCAATGGCATAACTTATGCTGCTTTGGTCCGTATCACCCATTTCTGTATAGTAAGTAAACCACATTGGCATCCATCTTTTATGTAAGAAGTGAATGGATAGAAATCAGCCAACGTATTGGTGTTCACACACATCTTTTTAGCATCTTTCCTAACAGAGTACAGATGGTACTTAGGAATGAACTGTTGTGTTCACTGATAATAGGAAATGTTCAGTATCATCTTTTATGAAAACGAGCACAACATCACCAAACTGCAATGAGAGTGTTGTCCATCAAAAGGAAATTACCTTTCTTGGATAGTTTTCCCTGATAAACCCTTTCTACAGCGACCTTGGTGTTCTCTGTAAATCCAAATGGTTGACCAGCATCTTGAATGACTTTACTGTATAGTGTTGGGTAAAATGGAGTACCACGTTTAACTTGCAAGGCTGTCTGACAACTGATGCCTTTCAGAAGGTCTAAGGCAGAGGGTTTTTAAAGTTATTTAAATTTCTAGCCCATCTTTTGAAATAGCTGTGCTTGCTTTCAAATCGCATAATCCATAGTCAAATGAATGGCCCAAAGTCTGTGCCTGGTAATGGCGCAAGTAGTGATGCTTTGGTTTTGAGGTAGTCTCTGGAATAGAGTTTTTCTTGACTCCAAATATTCTTGAATTAGGATATCAAGATATGCAACCTGAGGCACAGAAATATTCTGGGCACAAATCAAGTCCACAACATCTTTAAGTTGAAGGATCAACTGCCACACATCACATGTTCCATCTCCCACTCTGTCACCAACTATGAGAGGCAACAGCCTTAAGAAGTTCCAGTTCTGTATTGACTGTCCTGAGAGTTTAGCTGTTTGAGGACTGACCTCACTCGGTTTTGAAGAGGCATCAGAGTCTGAGTATTTAAACGGTTTAATGCGTCTATTCAAAACAGAGTAGGTGAACCATCCTTTTTCTTCACAAAATATTTAAGACAGCGCACCGTCATATACAAAATGCCCTCAAAAATGTCGTGTCCTAAACAAGGTGGCAAACCTGGCTGAGACGTGAAAATATTTTAAACAGTTAAAAGCTGACTCAAGCTTTACTCCTTGGACATCCGGTGTACCTTCAGTCTTGAGGCGTTCAACAGCATAGTTGTATGTCTCAACGGTGCGTTCTGCTCCACACTGATTTGGATCACCAGCCTGAAAATCACATCACGTCGTTATGACGCGTGAGACTAAAGCCTTCACAGAAGCCACCAATGCAATGTGAGCTCAAATTATCCCCCGCATATCAAAACGAGGTTCCTTTGACCAGTTTTGTGTCACGACGCCATTTTCCTCAAGTTCCTTCAAATCTGTTAGTAATTCGGTGAACGCGTTTTCGTGCCCAAACTCTCTGGAGTCTTTCTCTCTACACAAAAACATGCTTTCTGTGTCAGACCTAACATGAAGTGGCAAATTGGCAACAGACACATAAACAGTTAATACTTCATGTTTTGTCTTTGCAGAACCTAAAGGATTAACAACTTCAACGGCCTCTTGGTACAGCGCTAGTTTTTAAACATGCTAGATTTTGGTAAAAAAAAATTACTTTTGAATATCTTACCATCACTAGTGTCACACAGTACATTTGGAGAAGACTCAGCTGATTGATCACCTGTCACACATTTTTGCCACAAATCAGTCTAGCAAATAGTCCAAGGTCTGTCTGAGAGGTCCATAGTATGCAAACTGATCAGTTCTATTCTCAATATTCTTTTGGGCTCCACATAGTTGAACATTTGTTTGAATTGTTGTCCTCATTGACCTTTTATGACAAGCAGAAAACAGATCTGAACCCCTGACCACCTCACCAAGCTTGGCAATATCATCATCAGATAATGTGGTTTAATCTTTTACAAGTGTAGTGAGGTTTTTTAAGAATATAGGACAGCTCTAACTCATGTATGTTTTGTATTTCCTCAACAATGGTCTGGATGGTTAGCTTGGCAAGCCACTATGTGAATATTGTGGCGGCCCTGCCCACTGCCGGGCCTGGCAGCGGCCGCGGGGCATTGTGGGGGTGGGTTAGGGTTCGTTTTGTCTTGTTTAGTTGTGTTCTGCGGGGTTCTGTTGGGCGGGGTTATGTTAATGTTGTTTTACTTTTATTTAGCGTTCATTTTGTGTTCCTTTTCAGTTGGTGTTAGTGAACACCGTAAGTTAATGTTGTATGTTGGGGAATGGGGAGCTGTTCCGCTTAATAAATGAGTTCTGTGTTTGTTACTTGGTGACTCGTTCTTGCCGCTGCACGCACACCCCGCTAGATGGCGTCTGAAATCGCTACAATATAAAGTCTGGCCACTGTCAATTGATGTCTCAGTCATGGGGCGGGATCTATGGTTGTCTTTCAAACTGTCTCCACATGCTATTGGATAACAAACAACATGACGTACTCACCACTACAGATGTCAGTCAACAAGGCAGTCCGCCATACTCCATCAAAGAGGACGCAAATGCATCCTCCATCTGCTCTTGACTCAAAGAAAAGCCCAAGTCTAAATAGTCCAAAGTTGATGCCAAAGGCGTTTCAAACGAGCCGTCGCCAATTTTGTTTTTTCAGTAACATCCCGCCCACCAACAGAGTGCTGTGATTGGCCCACCAAATCAATAAAGCGCTGTGATTGGACCGCTACGGATGTCAGTCAACGGGGCAGTCTACCATACATCGTGGAAAAAGCAGGGAAGAAGACGAAAATACATAATTCTTTCTAAATAAATTCGCTGTGATTGGCCAGCCACAATACTGGCCGGGGCTGCGGAGGTTTCAATGGAGCGTTGCTAGATTGTCGGTCTAGGCTACTGGATGGTAGAAGCAGGTAGCAGAAACTGCCCTTGCAATTTTAAGTAGAACAAACTAACATTTCTGAGGAAAAGATCTATAAAATCTTCACAATACTTAGAATCACCGTCCTCTGGGAGTGTACCTGTGCCTGCCTCAGAGACTTCAGGTCCACATTCTGCTTCAACAGAGATGCACAATCCTTGTACAAATCACTGATGCCTACATGTGTAAAGTCTTTACGTTTATGTGACAAGTGGGCGGTAAATGAAGAGTTGACTTAAAACATGAGATGTTCAAGAGTAGACTTAAGACTCATTTTTACAAACTTGCTTTTACAGTCTGCACATTCATTTTAGGTGTTGAAAATGGTGCTTCTTGTTTAATTAGTTTTAATTAACTGTTTTAATTAAAGGTGAAGCAGTTGATGTTTCTGAATTTCAGGGAAGAACCGCCCACTCTGCGTTGCGCAACACTCTACCAGCGCCTGTTTACAAGCAGCTGCCGGCCGTAATGTGTAATTGTGAGGCTGTAAAAATAGCATGCCGAACGTTAGCTTACCTCTCGAGCAGAAAACCGCCGACAGCGTCGTCTGTGGGGAGCCGAACCGGACCGCGTTTGCCTCTTCCTGGTTTCCATGAAAGCGCGGGGGTACACGGAGTGCGCATGCGCAGGAAGTGAAAACTAACCCAGGATTGGCTGCACCAGAAATTGACAGTTATGCGGACCAATGGTTTAGGTCAGGGGTTCCCAAATAGGGGGTCGGGACCCCCAAGGGGGTCCCCACAAGATTGCAGGGGGTCCCCACAATTTTGTCTTTGCTGAGGTTAGCAAGATTTTATTTGTAAAAATTACAATTATAAAATCTCAATAACACACCCTACAGTATAATCAGAACTCCATATAAAAGTTATAACTCTGCATATCTGTATAAAGTTAGTAAATGATCACATTTAATGTGTTTATGTGTGTAGGAGATGGGGGTCCTGGCTTGTCTTGGGCACGGGAAAGGGAGTCCTCAAAAAAAAAAAATTGGGAACCCCTGGTTTAGGTGATCCACCTGGAAGAAAAAGATTGAATGCTTCACCTTTAATATTAGTTTAATCAAGTTGCTGTTGTTTCTTGCTGTTTGTACTTGATATGTTTTGACTATGTTCAGCACTTTGGTGTATCATCTCAATTGTTAAAAGTGCTATTTAAATAAAACTGCTGATGATGATTTAAGGCTCTGACTCAGCTCTATGTCTGCTTTAAAGTAAAGATTGTGTCTTTCAATAAAACACGACCAACCTTATTACTAGGGATAAGCGAGTACACCACTATTTGTATTTGTATCTGTTCAACCATCTAAATTATCTGTGTCTGTACTCAGAGTGTGTGGGGCCTAAACTGGAAACGGGCATGGTTCAACCGGAAGTGGGTGTGGCTTAGCTCAGTACATTATTTTAAGTCTGAAATTGATATGGATTGATCACAAGTTGCTATATGTATTGTTTATTTGAAAACTATTTACAGATCAGCCTCAGAATTGAGATTCAGTGTTTTTGATCACAATAGTAAAGGAAGTATTACAATAAACTCAGAACATGAATACTAAAGTGCATGAATGAATATAACTGAACTCATACTAGAATAAGACACAACTTTTTAATTTTAATTTTATTTTTATTTTATGATCAAACTATTTTTTCTAAAGTTTTTGGCATTTTTTCACCACACACAGTTTAACAAAACAATGTTGATTAAGGTGTGTGTGTCTGTGTGAGAGAGGGAGAGAGAGGATTTTCTACTGACCAAATAGTCCTGTGCCGTATTTCGAGAGAGAGAGAGAGAGACCAACGCGATACGAGCCGTTTTCAGCTCTCTTGTCAAATGCACCGCTACGAAACAAGTAACTTTAAATGTTACACAAACTGAAAAAGAGGCGAGCTGAAGAAGGGAGTACAGATTACTGAAGCAACATGACGAGAGAGAGCTACACAGAGGCCTCAGTCACTGTCGTGTGTGAGCGGAGCAGCACAGCTGCCTCCCGGCGCGGCAGAGATGGTTTTGTCTGTAGGGAGGGGCGGGCGCTCTGTGTGACTGGCCAATCACAGAGCGTAAAAACAGTCAGTTACCCAATGAGGATTCTCCTTCCACCCGAACACAGATAATCATGAATTTTACTCGTTTAATGTTCGTACTCATCAAAAATGCATTATCCGTACCGGATACTCGTCTGAAACGAGTATCTAGCTCATCCCTACTTATTACTATGTAGGTACTGAAAATCCTTGGAGCCTTTAAGATTGCTCATTGCCTCGCCGTTGGACGTGACAGAGTTAATAAAGTAGCTGAAAATGCTACTGTATGTTAGCTTTGGCCAGACTTTCATGTCATCCTCTCACCCGTCTACTGCAGCAGGCAGAGGGATTGTAATGGTGTCCCGTTTGAGCTGTGACAGCTGGTGTTCACACATGGTTTGCCTCTATAAAAAGCCCAGAAAAAGTGGATTAGCATGAATGGATGGCATCATCCATCTACGGTCGCCATGTAAAGAAACACCGGACTGGAAGTCGGTCACATGTATTTGATGAAAGGGCTCATGGGTGCTAGGAATAAGGTGGATTCTAATTGTTAAAATGCAGTCGGACAAACGGCTGCATTCACTGATCCTGGAAGGGTTTTCATAGCTGCAATCACAGGCTGATGAGCAACTGGTCAAGCTGGAGATTATTTTATTTTTGTAGAGGACGCACATTTTAGGTTCTATTATAATATTTCTCACATGTATTTGTGTTCCACAAAGTGTTTCAGTTTAATACAGATTATTTCTACTACTATGAGTGTGAGCTGTTAGTTATTCATCCTCTGGGCTCCAGGCGATCTTCTCTGAACTGGCCTGATTACGTTACTGGTTACGTGTTCGTCTAACCCAGTTGTTACCATTGAACTGAAATGTTCATCTCAGAGATGAACAACCTTAAATTCTTCATCACAAAACCATCTCCGTCTGTTACTGTCTTCATCCATCAGCTCTCTCCTCTCATCACCAACAACATTCATCTTTCTAACTTTTCTTTTGCTGTTTTTAATCTGTTAGTTTTCGTTGTGATTTTATCAGACACCAACATCGTTTTTTACCGTCGTATCTTTCTTCATCGCCTACTTTTCCACTTCTTTTTAATCAGAAATAAAACACCTAGCCTTCTACCCCACTCAGCCACCTCAGCTTTCCTCTGACCACGTGACACATAAACTATCATCTTTGTTGCTGTAGTTCTCCAGATGTCGAGCCATTTTTCCCTCCTAATACACTTCCACAATCACCCTCCTTCAGGTTTTCCCACTGTTTTTGCCTTTACCGTCTTGGTCTTCCAAGTCATTTTGGAACGCTGCCATGCTGCATTCTCTCCTGTCACCACTCTGCAGTCTTAAATCTTTTTCAAACCAGATTTGCAACAGAAAATATACTCATCCTGTGTGCACACCTCCTCTTTTTATCTTCATTTGCATGGGACCAATTTACAATACATAGTTATCATAATACATCATCATATTTATGGATTCTTAAATTCAAACTTTTTAAAATAGATCTCAAATAGTCACTACAGCTAATTTTTTTCATTTTCTTTCGACATTTCTCTTACTGACTTTGCAGTAGCTTTACCATCTCTACCTCATGAACCCTGTTATATTCATTATCCACTTTCTCTAAAGCGCTGTCCAACACTTCATATGCTCTACATCAGGTTTCTACTGTTTACAGACATTTCTCAACTGACTATGGACATTTATAGACCTGTTTCTCACTGGGTCATAGACTGGATCGATAGACGTGTGGTGCAATAGAAAAAAAAGGACCAATAAAAACTGCAATAAAACGTTTCTTTTCTTTATCCATTCTAACCTATCAGGTAGCTTCATACTAGAGTCATTACTTACTCCTGACCAATCAGAAACACAGACACACTCTGCCACCAAGCCCTCCCTAAAGCTAAACAGAGCTAAATGTGATTAAAACAAGATGTTGCAGCAAGGAGAGTTGTCCTGAGAGAAGGTTACAGTAGTTCACCAGTGTGGCCATATTTTCATTTTGTCAAGTCTGACAAAAAAAAGAAACAATGGTGGTTTGCAAAATTTGCAGATAATCAATAAAAACCAAGTCTGGTAACACAACCAACTTGTTTTATCATGAAGTAATGACATAAAATGGCCAGGGTTGCACGTAAAATATATTTTCTACATTTTTTATGTAGTTTTCAATAATTATTGAAATCGATCAATATGATTTTTTTTTTCTCAATATGCTTTTTTTCTATATCGTCAAGCCCTACTGGGTCGTTCAAATTTCAAGAAAATATGTAACAAATGAATTGAATGACACTGAACCCGTAGGTATACCTTTTTGACAAGTTGCGTTTATGGCCAGGTCACATGGAAGAAAACATTTCTACTGCAACCAACCAATCTTTCATTATTTTGATCATTAGGTTGATTACAAGCATATCACCAGTATAAAACATTGGCTTATAAATCAGATAATGACATTTATTGATGTCCGTGAAGTAACGGGATGCTTAAAGGAGCTAGAGGCAGGAAAAAAGAAACGATGCTCACGAGCGACGCGCCCGGCTCTGCGAGTAACTGCAGCCCAGCACGGGAGCGTGCACAGACGGCTATGTTACACAAACACAAAATTACCATTACCTGACCCTCTTCACACGCTCTCACGCCACACCTCCAATATCTCACGCTGAAAAGGCAACTCCCCACCACTCTCACGGACAATATTGCGGCGAAGCAATCCACGCTGCAGCCCTGATCACAGCTAATGCTACTACTGTTGCATGATCACAGCTAATGCTACTGCACGCTAGCTCTCTCTGAGTCATCGGTGAGGTCAGATCATTGTCATATCATCTCTAAACACAACCTATAATGTTTCTTACCTGCTCACTAGGAAATGAGCCATGGCAGCATCCTTTTTGAGTCCCAGATATAGTTGAAGCAGCCTCCATTCGTCAATCACGTATCCGATATAGATTCGGGTCCCTGCCTGTCTTTTACCATATTTGGTTTTTGACTCACGAGATGCCGCTGAATAAACTTCCTTTGTGCCACGCTTGGTCGTTTGCTGGTTGCAGTAGAATCCATTCCCACAGTTCTTCTTTTGGAGTTTGGCGGTTGGCAAGCAACTTAAGGTGCAATAGCGCCACCTACCGATCTGCAGTGTCGAACACATTTTCTTTCTGTTTTGAAGCTGTCGTGAACGCGCAAGCAGTGTCAATTGACGCCACATCCGTAGGGCAGCGCGGGAAATTCGTGACCGAACTGCAGCGCATTTTGCAGCAAACAGCCTGTTCAAGAAAATGGAACGATACATGGGTGGCCTCATTCTTTTTGGTTTATAACGCTTCATCACCCATTAGCTTTGAAAAAATGAACATACATGTTTAATTTTTACAGATTTTTTAAAGATCCTGTCCCATGTTCCTTTAAGTGGCCATCACTCCATTCCTGCAGGATGTTACATTGGTATCAATTTATATACAAACCAATCATCGGTAGAACCCCGTCATATGTCCGGTCATTACTCGTCACTTCCAACAACCAGTGCAATTAATGTTCCAGTAACTTAATTTCTATGGATATCCCTAAATCTCGCACCTCTTTTGGCCACTCCTCATTTCAGTTTGCTGCTTCCAACGACTGGAATGAGCTGTAAAAATCACTAAAGCTCACTATGTTCCATACCTTTAATAATTTATTACGATCAATAGTTTCTGATCAGTGTGCCTGCTACTGAGTGCTTAAAGATTGTTTTAAGCCTGTTTTGATTGCTTGTACATATTATATATGAGAACAGTCTGTTTTTATCTTATCTGTCTGTTGTTCTTGGGGGGAAACTACTCTGTTGCTGCTGCCTCTTGGCCAGATCATGGTTGTAAATGAGAATGTTCACCCACTTGCTTTCCAAACTCTTATTCTGGGTCATTGATGGTGGTGGTAGTGGGGGTGGTAGTGCATATTCCAGCTATCAACTGGTGAGGGGTGGAGCGCAGGTCACAAGGTGAGTAAAGCCGATAGTTTTATAAGTGATGAGTTGTGAGCACTGGGACTAGAAATGGAAAGACAGTCTGTCCAAATAACAAACTACAGAGGCACGGACATGTCAACAAGACATGAAGGCAAAAACTCTAAAGTAACACAATGTTTGAAAGTATTACAAGGCCTGAGGTGTGAAGATGAAGTGCACAGATGCCAATTTTCAAAAGTAAGGGTGACGTGCTGAGCTGTAACTACCAAGGCCTAACATTCTACTATAGCATGACGTTATTGGGAGTTCTAGTGAAGGCTAGCTTCAGAAAAAAGGTGATGATTTGCAAGAAGCAGCAAAGCTCCATGACTATAAAGAACACAACAAATGGGAGGTTCCTTTGAGAGTGCAACGGAAAACATATAGAGAAAGGTCAGAGGAGTTGTCTCTATGGATGGAAACCATACGACAGAGATAAAGTGTCTTTTGTCAACACGATGTCAGGAGTGGCAGAAAAGTTTGGAAAAGTGATGCAGGAAGAGTTTTAGGGTAGTGCAAGGAGGGAGTGGGTTCAAGGTAAAGCAGGAAATACACCAAGGATCTGATCGGATTCCTTTCTCTTTTCAGCTCTGATGGACAAGCTGGGATACCTGATTAGGCAAGAGTCTCAGTGGACAATGTTCACAGAGGATTTTTAAGGCAGGAGGTTGAAGACTGACTCGAATGTTCAAGTCATAGTTTAAAGAAAGGCATTCATTCCTACTAGGGCCCCTGCAAAGGTATTATAATATGAGTAAAGTTGACCTATTCACAAATGTTTAAAGACATTTAGAAAACACTCATAAATTATTTTTGCAATTAGTTGCCAACAGCCAGACAGCCCAGTGATCATTTTCAGTCCTCTCCTGCAGCGGTGAGGCAACATTGAGTCTTTGGAGTGAGTATATCAGAGCTCTACAGCACACCTTTACAGCTCAAACCTCTCTCTGTGAGCACACACCCACTCAGCACCAATATCTCAGCAGGACTGGAGTCGGGTTGGCCTGCTTTCGTACTTTGAGAGTCGACAGAATGGGATGTGAGGACAGTCAGGCAGCAGCTCCTCTTGATGCAACAGTAATGAGTCAAATTCAGCAGGAGGGCTTGCTGAGCGAATTAGGAGAGCATTCTGACTCACCACTCCAGTTTGTTGTGATTCATTTTGCAACCAAATCCTCTTTTTCAACGATTTACTTCTGTTTCTCACTGATTCTACATGCAGAGCTTAAAACATGTTTTTTAAAAACCAAAGCAAATAAAAATGCATAAATCTGGAATCCTGTTATGTTGATGTTTTGGTCATTTTATGATGAAGAATAAGAGTCATTATTTTATTTTATTTTAAACAAGACAAACCTGTACAGTAGGGGTGTGCTTATTCAACATTTTATTGATGCATTGCTATGTGACACGATTTAAAATGGATTTGTAAACGTTCATAAACGATTATAAATAAATGTTGAAAAAGAGCCGCAAAGCGTGGCAGAAACATTAGTTATGCGTGCCGTCCGGATACTTTAGGGGCAGCAGAAAAACAAAACTATTAGCTTTAGCCCCTGAGCGTGGGGTTTACTCATCAGGAGGATTAAAGGAAAGTTGTGTAAAACTAAAATAAAATACAAGAGCAACACGACCAACGTGCGACAGCACCTTACACGTTTCCATCCCGGGTTGATGAAGAGAAGAAGCCGGTGGTTGTTCCTCCTAAGCAGCCAACAATCCAGGAAGGATTAACAAAACTTGCCCAGAAATCCAGCTTTTTTCATAAAATTATGGTGCTACTTTTTCTTGATTGTTTTGTTTATTTATTATTTCATTCATTCATTCTACATTTCAAAAATTTCTGAATAAAGAAATGTTTCTTGATGTCTGCGTAAGTAATCTAAAATGATAACAGCCTGTTAAAGGTAAAAAAAAATATGTAGAGCAGTAGAGCGGGTTGTCTAGTAATTGGAAGGTTGCAGGTTCAATCCTGGCTCCTGCCAGAGAATGCTGCTGTTGTGTCCTTGGGCAAGACACTTAACCGCCTTTGCCTGCTGGTGGTGGCCAGAGGGACTGGTGGCGCCTGTTCTCCAAAGCCTTATTGCCTCTATCGTTGTTCCCCAGGGCAGCTGTGGCTATCACCACCAGTGTGTGAATGGATGAATGATGCACTGTAGTGTAAAGCACTTTGGAGTCCTCTGACTCTGAAAGGCACTATACAAGTGCAGGTCATTTATCATTTATATTGAATATGATGCATTTGCCTTGATTCAGATACAAAATTTGCAATGACTGTATAAAGATGTTGGTACATTTGTAGTCAACTGTAGCAATGCATAGCTGCAGAAGAGTGGAGAAAAAGAAGAGTGAAGGCAGGGTGCAATGAGTCGAGAAGAATGTCAGGAGTGATTTACAACAGATAGTGTACCAGACAGTGTGAAAGAGAAGCTTTACAAGATGGTTGGGAGAGCATCTATGTTATAAAGGCTGGAGATGGTGTCAGCAAAGACAAGACAGGAGGCGGAGTTGGAAGGAGCTGAATTAAAGATTAGCATTGGGAGAGACCAGGATGGACAGGAGCAGGCAAGAGCAGAGGAGGAATATCAGCTGCTGGATGATGTGGAGATAAAGTACAAGGAGCATATTGAGTTGGTTTAGACAGGTGAGGAGGGGAGATGCTTGGGATATTGGAAGACGGATGCTAAGGATGGAGCTGCCAGACACGAGGAAGAGAGGAAGGACACAGAGGAGATTTATGCACGTGGTGATGGAGCACGTGGAGTCGGTTGACAGAGGAAGACGCAAACAGATGATCCACTGTCATGACCTCTAGCCGTAGAAGCTAGGGTAATAATCAGAAAACTGTTGTTGTGTAGGACATACCAGAGGAAGACATGTGGCTTTAGTATGTTCTGTCTTTAAGCATGACCCAAAAACATGGACTACATAGATTAAAACGGAACATTTTCCCAATCATTTTCCAAGGAATGCCACTGAAGCAACAGAATAATAAAAAAGCTGTTTTTCTGTCATACAGACGTTTCTACAGCCGTTTGATTTATGAGCTCCTCTGAAAAGTCTCCCCTGCATTATCATGCTGAAATAATGTAAGTTTGACAAACACCTATGCAGAAATGGTACCCAGAGTGATGGATTGCTTAAGTTTTTTTTTTTATTTAAACAGTCTGGTCATGGATTACAGAAGGCAGTATCATCTAACGGAAAATCTTGCAAGAATATCTATTTTAATAAAAACAAAATAAGCAGAAAAATCTATCAATTACACAAAACATGGTAGATTTATTTATATAGCACAATTTGGCATCATGTCACAGTTGTTCAGCATTGTTCAAGTGAGGCTGAAAGTCAACAACTGCAGGCGCGTAGTGGAGATAGACGGTGACTAATTTGCTTAGTGTATGCTTAAAGTGGTTTTATCTGAGCAACGTT
The DNA here is from genome assembly GCA_006937985.1 of Aphyosemion australe. Taxonomy (NCBI): domain Eukaryota; kingdom Metazoa; phylum Chordata; class Actinopteri; order Cyprinodontiformes; family Nothobranchiidae; genus Aphyosemion; species Aphyosemion australe. Next base: position 43,486 of record SSNS01000538.1, on the reverse strand, counting down.
CAAGACAAACAGGAATTCTTTTATGGAAACAAACAACTTAGAAAAGTGTAATGTTGATGTAGTTTATGTATTAGAGCTGCAACCATAGCAGCCTGCATACTTGCACAGACATTAAGTGTTCATAAAAGTAATATGGCTGTTTTTGACAAGTAACCCCTACTTCACACTGGAAGCATCAGCGTTGCGGAAAGGTTTACTCGCAAGTTTCGCTGCGTGTCGGTGCATACCAGGAGAATCTCAGCCGCAAAGCAGCTTCTCCTCCGAGCTCCACGCTGGACTCGCGAGATCACAAAATCCCTCGAGACTTCTAAGGTCACAGTGTGTTTATGCCATCCACCAATATAATAAACAATGGAGGTCACACGTATAGACGTAATCTACATAGATATGAAATTGCATCGCTGCAATAGACTTTTATTTTGAAAATTACCGGACGTTTTACATTGAATCCGCGTGTGATTTCCTGTCTAGCCCTATGTGGCTCGTGGCAATAATAGAACCCGATCCTATCTTTAGCGGCGCAGTGCAACATGCCGCTTCTGGGACACGCCAAAAAATTTCCCTTGTTGCAGGCTTTTGAATTTCGATATCGCAGGAAAAAATATCACGATATATATCGCCATATCGATATTTTCTTACATCCCTAGTATTTCACCTTGTTGACCTCCTTGGGACCTAGAGCACACAAATTGCACATTCTTGGCTTGGAGTAGTTGACCATGAAGCAAAGTCAGAGCCGGGCTAGCTTCATTAGCAAGCATAACTAACTACTATATGGATACGTAGCTCGAGTAGACGTAGCAGAGGAGGTTTCAATTGTAAAAAGCCCAGTCCTCCTCACTGGATCTCCAGTTGATATGCTTAGAAGTGAGGGACGGTTAGAGGACAGTTTGATGGATGAATCAGAATCAAATCATTTGGAATGGGAAGTTCAAAATGAAATACATCTCCTTTCTCCACCTTTAAGCTGCACACAGCTATTTGATGTATTTAAAATACCAAAATTGTGTGTGGGTGAGACTTTCAGCTCCACATTCTAGGTATAAAAACAACTGCAGCAGCTGTAAACAAGGTATGTCTTCTCTTTTCAGCACTGGAGGGATTGAAGATGCTTGGGGTTTATACTATGTTGGAGACATTCTGGGAACACCCTTACAAATGCCTGTAAATTATTACCAGCAGTCACAGCCCAGCGAGCTGGTGACTTCACAGAAAACATAAATTGTTGGCTTTAAACTGAAAGCTTTCGCAAAAATTCTGTGAATCCACAAACTAAACGAGCGAGGCTCCCCTACTATAACACGTCCCCTACAAAGATAAACGAAACAATACAAAAGTTGTGGGCTCCTGACAGCTTGTGGTCATGTTTACAAGCCAGTGAAGGGCAGTCACGATAGTGAAAGCAGAATTGTACGGATTAAAGGTACACACCATGCCATATTCGAGCGTAATCCGCTCAAGCAAATACCTGACGCTCAATTTCCACCAAGGCCATCCAGAGCTGCTCCGACGGCTGTCGTCAGCTCCGGGGTTTAACTCTACCTGCTGAAGGACGCGTGGGGGTGATGAGGAAGCCTCCTCGGTGTCCCTCACCTTCAGTCCAGGGCCACGATTAAACAAGCTGACGATGAAAGCTGTAAATTGTCTAAACGTGTCAGAAAATACTGTACCACATTCCTCATTTACGACCCAGAAATAGACTTAATTATTGGCCATATATTTGAAACTTTTGTCTGCTGTGGCGCACTTGCCCTTAATTACTTGTCAAAGCATGAGGCTGTGCAAGTGTTTCTTTCTCTCGTTTATTGCACGGCAATGGAATTCGTTCTCCCTCTGCACCTTTTCAAAGCACAATCCACAAGCATTCAGACACGAAGAAAGACAGAATCTTAAAAGGGTAGAAAATATCATGAGTGGAACCTTACAGCACAACATAAAAACCCTTCTTACTCACCCACTGTGCTTCCCTCCGAGACTTTTAAATCCCGCATTCAAACAGAGAAGCACAGCCACAAGCTGGTGGGGAGAGGGGGCTTTATAAACTCAGGGTACGGGAGCAATGCAGGCACATATTACTCTTCACAGTTGCTGCATTTATCCCCTAATTCCTGTTAGGTGTGCTCAGTTTACAACAAAATAGAAGACAGATCTCCTCCCGGAGGGTTCGGCAGATGAATGAATTTTTCTTCTTCTTTTTCTATTTTTTAATTAGAGCTTAAAGTTGAATGGAAATCACTCAACCAGTGGTAGTTATTATCATAGGCTAAGTGTTTTATTGGGCGATCATTTAGCCTTTTTAGTTACAGAATCCCAATAAAAGTATCGGAGTGCTCTGCCTTTAGGCGATGCAAATATGTGCACGATGAAAGGAAATGCAGGTAATTTAACTCTAACATTATTCAGAAAAAAAACATGTAAAACAGCAAGAGAGTGTTTGCTGTTTACTTGTTTAGTCCTCTGCATTTTCTCAGTGTATAGAATACATTAAATATATTTAATATAATACATTTTAATCTAGATTTTTAACTTTGTAAATCTTAGAATATACATTGAGTATATTTCTGCTCTAGATGTTCCTTGTTATGTTCTTTCTGTGTTTCTTTTTAATCTCCATTGGTTTTTTGGTGTTTAATAGCGTAGCTGTGCTGGCATTGAAGCTATGTGGTTTAAATGTTCCTTTTCTGATTGGGGATTTTAGCGCCTCCTGGTGGTGTCTGTGAGAACGGTCCAGCACAGTGATGAACAGAGCTCCATTTTTCTCCTGAAGTTTGGCTCACATAAGTCTGTAAGTTACATGTTTATGTTGTTTAGTTCTTGATGAAAACATGAGCCCATTGTTCTAGTGTGTCATGAAACAGTTTAGCTAAGTAGAGAACGTTTACACGGACTTGTTTATGCTAGTTTGTACTGAAGTAGTGTTAGCTAGCGAAACGAGCTAATAGTTTCTCATAGGTTTACATGTTATTTAGCATTAGTGGTTAGCATTATGCTAACGTTTAGTTTGTACCTTTGTGTATTTTCATGCTGTTATGCAATGAATGATTGAGTTAACAGTTTCAGTTGTTATCACACTTGTAAGACAAGTGTTTTATTTGACTTTATTTCAGTTTTACAAGATTCTATGGAATAAAAGAATGGAAGAAAACCCATAGACTGTTCGCTCTGAAGATGGCGGCTGTGTGACGCCAAACCTGTCAGCAATAGAGCTTTCTACAGTAGCTAAAAAAAAATAGATTGTCGCAAAGCACTCTGGGGCGCAGGGTCATACAAGTAAGTGAGCAGTTATAATGGATTCCTATGGGTCTGAGTTGCTCCGATCTGACTAAAGTTATTTTTTCGTCTCCTAAAGATTTTCAAACAGCAAGGAACTAAGCGCTGCTGCTGGTGGAGGTGCTAATCGGACTCTAGATGCCCAGATCGGATGTCGGAGAGGACTTTTTATACCTTTTCCAAAGCCGGTAAAGTCCGCGACCACATGAAACAGCTGGAAAGCGACACGGGCTAAGCTAAAGACAGAAGAAGCAAAGCGGTGGTAGTTTTTAAGTTGGACGAGCGGATTTTAACTGTGTGGAGCAGATCAAGAAAAGCACGTATATTTGTTACATACATCTTCCCGGAGGGAAAAGTCCTACATCCGAGAATGCCCAGCCGCCGGTCCTAGCGATGCTCTCTGTCATGGAGTTATCCAGGAGGAGCAGCGGAGGAGAATTAATGCAGGACGCAGCGTTGTTAACGGAGAGTGGAGGCAGCGGTGTTAACGGAGAGTTAGAGGCAGCGGTGTTAACGGAGGAGATTTAACAAGGAGGCAGCGGTCCAGCTGAACGTCTCGGCCAAACAGCATGTCCACCCAAACGTCCACGAAAAAGGATTTTGACCAGAGGTGAGTGGAATATAAAACGTAGGGACACAAATGATAACCTGACAGTTAAAAAACTACCTTGAGAAAATGTTACTTGAGCACTAAATGAACTTACTTTTATGTTACTCAAGAAGGAGCCGTGATGGGAATAATGGCGTTTAAAACAACAGCGCTGCTAGCGGGTGTTAGTTTTTACTTTCACTTTAATTAGAGCTAGCATTTCAGTTCTGGTGATCGATAATTAGCAGGGTCACCATCAAGTTTTTCTCCGTCAAAACAACTTCCTCCATTTTATGCCTTCATATCGATGTCAAAGCGCTCTGAAACTGTATATTTTCTATTGTCAAATGCGGCTTATGAGTATGACCCTTCCCAGCAGCCTTTGCGTGGTGACGTCAACTGTAGAATACCCTATTCCAGGTAAAAAACAGTGTAGAAGATGAATGAGTGAGTGAGTTACAAAGTCTTCTCTATTTAACTCCATTGAATCAGAACGTTTATTAAATGGGAGCATAATTTGACAAACTTTGGCAACTAAATTTTCAGTAAAATTAAGATTAATTGCGTTCAAATTAGAACTCATTAAAGAAACTGAATTGCAACGAGACAATTTGCACAAAAATGTAACAAACGTACCGTTTCAGTTTGATGAAAACACGAACTTTAAATCTCAAATCTTTTCTCTCCAGCTACTCACAAACAGCTGCTTTCTGCTCCAAACATCACAGCCTGACAGTTTTCTATTACACTGTTAAAATTAAAATAACAAATTAATCATAATTTCACAAATGCACAGTTTTACCCTTTGAATGTTTTTGGGAGGTAATTAGAGACCCCCTGCTAGCTTTAACTGTTGCTTTTTTTCTTACTTTTTGGTTTTGTTCTTTTATTTATTTATTCAGTCTGCATTTTCAAGACTTTCTGAATAAAGAATCTTTTCCTTGTTGGGTGCAAATTAAGACTTAATAAGTAATCTAATACGGTAACTCAGCCTGTTAAAGGTAAAAGAATATACAGACTATGTTTTATGTTTTTAATCGTGTGCAGAGTTTTGAAAAGTTGATCAAGTTTAAGAATCTTTTCTAAAGAAAACAAGAAATTTGATGTGGAATTCCAGTGAAGAAACACGACAACACTTTTCTTTGGAACTCCTAATTGAAGCACAGGGTTTCCAGGCTATCGGGGATTGACGTTAAACTTAGAGATGAGTTCTGCACACCTACAGGAAGTCCTGTTGTCCATCTCCGGACATTTATTATTCCTAAGTACTCATTAGAGAGGCATCTGGGTTTTATTGAGATAAATGATGGAGGAAAGCAATGAATGAAGGGACAGATGAGTGAGATTGTGAAGAGAATAAAGTATTTTTTTATTGGCAAGGGCATATTCTTCATTTCCCTAATTGAAGAAATAAAGATAGATCAATAAGCTTCACCAGGCGGCCCTGTTCTGGCGCACACTGACAGCACAGCGAAGACCAGGCAGCTCAAACAGATCTTTTATCAGGAACAAGGCTTTGTGTGTTTACAACGCACCCCTTATCTTTCAAACTCCAATCTGTCCTGGTGCAAGAATCCAATTATGCTCTTAATATTAACCCCTTTGGAGAATTAACCCCACACCAATACTCTTTGAACAAATAAAAGCGAGCGAGGAACCTGCTGCCAGAGTTAAATGAGGAAATAAATAATGGATGCTGGCTTTGCCTCTCTCCCTCTGTTCTCCACTGATCCTACCCACCTGGAGGGCTTCTAAATAAGATCCCGCACTGGCTGAGCACAACACAGCAGTTCATTGATCCCAGTGCTGTGGTAAGGCCCCTTCCCTCAGGTGCACATATGAAGGTTGAAGAGATGACGCATAAAGGAAAAAAATTAAACAGAAATACGCACAGAGCGATGAATAACTCACCTGCCCTCCAGGAAGAGAGATGCAGAACAAAAGAGTCAGCAGCTTGGATGTATATGCAAGTGTCAGGCTGGTTGTGTATTCCAAAGAAAAATTAAATGTGACAAGCTCTGAAAAGCTTTCAAATTGCTCTTGGATCCATGCAATTAATACGGTCTGTTTGTTTGATGGGTGCAGAGACGCCAGAGCAGATTTTCCGAGAAGATTGTGGTGTTATTACTAGAAACACACAGCCCACAGAACACATGTAGAGTCAACAGCACGCCGCCGTCCAAATGACATCATTGACCATTTGGATAGGTGGTGTAAAAGTGTTCTGATATTTGGTCTGTGACTGAATTCACATGATGCAAATTAAATCACTGAAAACAAATGTTTTATTTCCACTTAATGGCTCAGCTTCAGAGGAACAGTTGAGCAGATGGGGAATCGACAACATGGAGCACTGGTTTCTTAAGATTCTGCAAAAACTGAATGTACTCAAAATGTTTAAACATTCATTTTTTGTGAAGACTATAATGAAATTCTGATTTCACTAGGAACTCTTGCTAGTCAATATTGTACAGTTAATTTATTCTTTTTGAAGCACATTGAATCTCAGATGTGTGGGTGTGTGTGTTCGTGCTGGAAATGTATTCAAAATCTCAATTCCATTGATGTCTCCTATGGCTTTATGGCATGAAAAATTTACCCACGCTGGCCGATGGCAGACGGCCAGCTGATGCTTTACCCACTGCTGCTCCACTTCATATCTTTAGACTGATAAATGAGTTGTTTTTTAAAAACTTCTCAAGTGAATCACAACTCTACAAGTTCTCAACACTTTTCGCCCGTTTGACTCATGTTTCACAACAACTTCAGATGCCAAGTCTTCAAAGCTGATTGATAAAAGTTGACTCACAATAAAAACAACTGCACTCAAAGGCTCTCTAAATATTTGTGCATGAGTAAAACTCAAAAGTATGATAACATTTTTAAAAACAGAAACGTTTTCTTTGGCTTTTCCACTCATTTCCTGTTCAGTTCTCGGAACTGACCATGGGAGCGTTTTGTGCAGTATTTGATAAAAAAAACAAGTTTCCATACACCAAGAAAACAGTTTACAGTGTGAACAGTATCTGAACATCACAAAAAGCAACGGTGGCTCATGGGTTAGGAGTTTGCCCTGTAAATGGTGGGTTGCTGGTTCGAACCCGGGCTCCGTACGTGTCAGTTGTTGTATCCGCGGGCAAGACTCTTCACGAGGGTGTCTTAATGAAAGACTTCCGTACGGTCTCGATGTTGTGCATCGGTTGGTGGAGTACTTTGAAGACCTCCTTAATCCCACTGGCATGTTTTCCAGTGAGGAAGCGGAGTCTGAGGACTTTGGGTTGGGCTCTCCAATCTTTGATGCTAAGGTCACCGAGGTGTTCAAAAAGCTTCTTGGTGGCAAGGCCCCGGGGGTGGATGAGATTTGCCCGGAGTTCCTGGATGTTGTGGGGCTGTGTTGGTTGACACAACTCTGCAATATTGCGTGGACTTTAGGGGCAGTTCCTCTGGATTGGCAGGCCAGGGTGGTGGTCCCTCTACTTCCATCTTTAATTGCTTCTATTGAATCTGGTGGTCCATTGGATAGTTGAACCTCAGATTCAGGAGGAGAAATGTGGTTTTCATCCTGGCCGTGGAACACTGGACCAGCTCTATACCCTTAGGGGGATCCTGGAGGGTGTGTGAGAGTTCACCCAACCAATCTACATGTGTTTTGTGGACTTGGGGAAGGTGTTCGACTGCGTCCCTCAGGAGGCCCTGTGGTGGGCACTCTGGGCCCCAGGATTTCTAGGTGCAGCCATAGAGTTGAGGGGATCAGTTTGGTAGTCTAATGATCAGGTCTCTGCTTTTTGCTGTGCTGTTGGCTTGATCAGACTGTGCTCTCCCTTAGAGATAGGGTGAAAATCTTGGTCATCCGGGAGGGGCTCAAAGTAGAGCCGCTGCTCCTCTTTTTCAAGAGAAGCCACTTGAGGTGGCTGGGGCATGTGGTTAGAATGCCTCCCTGGTGAGGTTTTCTAGATTTTTCCAACAGGGAGGAGGCCTAAAGAAAGACCCAGGACATGCTTGTGGGACTACTATCTTGGAATGCCTTAGAATTCCCCTGGAGGAGCTGGCACAAATGGCTGGAGAGAGGGAAGTCTGGGCTTCTCTGCTTAGGCGTCTGCCCACTTGATCCAACCCTGGATAAGTGAGGAAAATGGATGGATAGATGTTTTTATATCAAAAACCTGTAATAAACTAATTTGAATAAATAAAGGTGTTTCCAAATCCAGGAGCTGCATCCTCCCAATGCCACATTGTAAGGCCAATTGCATCACAGCAAAGTGACAGGGTTGTCCAAAATCACAGGTTACTCTAAATGCGTCTTCAATTGAATCCTTGTTTCCCCCCGAATCTAAATGGGTTCGAATGAAGGCAACTGGACTTCTTTGGTTTCTTGAAGACATTTCGCTTCTCATCCGAGGAGCTTTGTCAATTCTGGGTCAGGTTTAGAAACTGTAGCTGTCTAATTTTTGGTGATGTGAATCTTACAACAACTCACGATTTGATTCGATTCCGATTCTCAGGGTGCCGATTCGATTCAGAATCGATTCTCGATTCAAATCGATTCACAATCAATATTAACAAAGAGTGTCAGTTCCAGGATTAACTACTTTCTTCTACAAGTTAGAAAAAGCTATGGGAAATTGTTATTTTACTTTAAAGGAAACTGGTTATGTTCAAGAAAATGCAAATTTACAAGGTAAAATAAAGTGATTCTAAAACTGTAAACAGAGGCAATATTTTGATGAAAAGGCAACATTTATTTTTTCTTACCTTGTAAAATTTAAATCTTTACAGTTACCTAATAGTAGCTTTGAAAGTAATGCAGTCAAATACTTTTCAAGTATGTGTGGCAACAAAGTTTAACATTATGAAGACTAACAGGCACTTAACAAGTATCAATTATGCACGGTGCACTTGGCATGAAACAAGTCAAACTAAACAGGATAACACAATTTAAACATTAAACATAATGTAATTTACTTCTTGACTCATAGAACACACACAGGATAATAATAAAGGTAAGTCTCTGTCGTATTTCAGCAGATTGCAGCGTAGGAGCACACAGAGCGAGCAGCTACAGCTAGCGCTGGTGCTCCAGCGATGATGCGTTCAGGGACGCTCGGAAAAACGGCGGTTTACATAAAGGCTTTCAGACAGAATCGATTTCGAAACTTTATGAATCGATTCTGAATCTTTATAAGTAAGAATCACGATTCGAATGTGAATCGATTTTTTTCAGGCACCTCTACTATTTTTGCTTAATGAGCTGAAACTACCTATGAATACCCCCTCCCTACTCCCTGAGGAGTTTATTGATATCGTTAGGCCCTATTGTGTGGAAATGGTTGTTTTGATTAGATGTAGGACCTGGACAAAACTGTTTTGGAATTAGGGGTAACGCTGAATTTTAGGTGCTGGAAAGGTGAAGCCTGAGGCCTCCTCCACTATTTAATGTCAGTGAAGCACAAACAATGGTCAGAGTAGTGTGTATAATACCTTAAACCTTTCTACAGATTGAGGGATTTCTTAAATCATCATTTCTAATAAATTGCTTACTTTACAGTAACAGTATTACATTTTGAAGAACATGTTTGGTTTTTATGCTTATGAAGTACTAATGATCTCAAATACAAGGGGAAATAAAAATGTTTGTGACTCAAGAGGTTAAAATGAGTTCTTTTCCAAATTGTCTGTTATGTGATGTCAGAACAGGTTCATTCTTTGAATTTAAGAGAATTAAAATCACACAGCACAGGCAACATCAACAACAAAACAAACAAGAACAAAAAAACCCCCCAAAAAACAGAAACCATTCCTCTGAAAATGACCCGTTTCTGGAATAAAAATGAGTGAAAACTCAGCCATAGACCAATTAAAAATGAATAAACAAAATATCTTCAGGAAATCTAAGATCACACAGTAATCACTAAAGCTTTTTGCACACTACTGCTTATAAAAAATATCAAAATGTAAGAGCTGCAGGAGCAGAGAAGTCCTTGTTTTGCTTTTTGTCCAAGAAGAATAAAACTTCCCACGTTTCTCTGGTGAAACATGTCGCCGCGGAGTCATCCGTTCTGCTGGCGCTCAGATGACAACCACAGGGGAGAAATCTTTTTGTTTTGCTGTAGTGTTCTGATGCCACTTTTGGTGTCATTGTTACGGATTAGTCGTTAGCTGCGTTTGCCAGCTGCTGCTCCAGTGGCGCCGTGACTGTCGGGTGTAGGATTTTGGTGATGATGGTGTTGTCAGAGAGGCTGAAACAGAGACATTATTATCAAGTGTTGTTGGCATCAGATCTCGTATTGCAGGCTTCAGCGGATCTTGTAATGGACTGCCTTTTTGTGCTTATGAAAATGCATCTTAATTTAGCACAAATTTGGCCAGCCCATTAAGCCTTGTCTAGGATGATTTATTATTCAGCTAAAGTTGTAGCTGTAGTCTTTAGGAGACAGCATTACGTACCATTTACCAATTATTTTGGGGTTAAATAAAGTGGGGTCCCTTTCACCACAGTCAGTAATCATTAGAAGTAATTTCTACTGTTTTTTGGTGTATTGGATGAAAATGTGTGCTTTCTACAGCATTTCAATTAAATCTATTCTACAGTATGAGCTGCAGAGTCGAGTGTTGCTGACAGGATGGGTTCATATCCAGCTGCATGTATGGCAGCCTGTTCTTAATTCCCAATCAGAAAGTAAAGGATAAATTTAAATTTTATCACTTTTGCTCGTCTCCCTGACAGCTCACAGCACGAGTGTCCCGAGGGGAAAATCGTCAGGCTCCTCCAGATGGCAAGTCCACCCCCAACTGTCTCCATTTTCTTTGACAGGAGAAGAATCTAACAGCACAGGTAAGAGTGAGGAAGAAAGTATGTATAGTCGAAGTGAAAAGTTAGCTTCACGCTGACTTGATGAGTCAGATCTGGTTAAATCCAGCAGCCAATTTTCACAGACCTCACAGCTTTGAGGTTAATATTCACAACTAAAGAGTGTTACGTCCCCTGATGTTTGGATTTATTTCTGCATAAATCAGGCCAAGAGAATCGAGCGACAGAACGCAGTTACTGATGTTTGATGGACCTTCAGTCCAACAGCACAAAGGGGGAAAAGCTGCCCTTTGTTTTGCAAGTGGGAGAGTTAATGATGGGGATTTGGTGATACTCTGGAGCACACTCAGGCCTACAGCTACAACCAGAGAGAAGCGTATATTCATCAAAACATACCCCCACACGCCTCCACTTACTCACACACACCATTACTTCTCTGTCCTCCGAGCAACGGCCAGGTTGCATAGGCTCGGACTCTAATTTAATGTAATTTCATTTATCACTCTGAATTAGATTTCATGTTGCTGCTCAATAATTTAAATCCCTCTGAAAGCTCCTCAGTTTTCATCTAAGTTTCAGGAAACAGAAGGAGGAGAGGACTAGAGGTGATGTCCAGTACATGGACCACGATTTTGGATCAACAAATCAGTGCATTTAGTGCAAAAAATAAAAAGACTGATGAAAATTTAAACCATTCAGACTTGGACTGTATTTGTTTACTGGTTCAAAATTAGAGTTTTACATGGCTTTAGTTTGATTGGGATTTATTTTTAAAGAAACGTGTTTGACACACAACTTCAGAATTCTGTGTCTTATTTGCAGTAAAAAAAAAGAAAGTATTTTCCGCATCTGGAGAAGCAGAAATGATTCATGCACCAAAAAGAAATCTTTCTTTTTTAAAAACATCTGAGAGGTTCTAGTGAATACAACACATTGAATTTTGGAATGGTGTCACTCTTCCTTCAAACGGTTTTGCTCCAAAAGAAAATGCAGTGATGCAAAACGTTCTGTGGTCTGTTGAACACTATATGTGTCAACACTGTTGCCAAATGGGCCGTGACACACACACACACGCACGCACACACACACACACACACACACACACACGCACACACACACACACACGCACGCACGCACACACACACACACACACACACACACACACACTCTTTCTTTTATACTTTTGGTGCATTAGTGATGTGGAGGGGAAAATCCACAAGAATAAAGACTTAAGCTTCAGAAACTATATAATCATATTGACTTGAGTGGTTTTAAATAGTTAAAATGTTGCTTTTGTTGTGATTCTATCTTGAGCAGCTATCAGCTTAGTGCTTCTATTAAATGGATCTATTTTGGTAGATTAAATAAGCAATGACTAGTGATGCGATACCACTGATTTCCTTTCCGATCCGATACCAAGTAAAATGAGGTCCAGTATCGGCGATACCGATCCGATACTTTACTCAAAGATTTTTTGTTTGAAAAATTAAAATACAAAGTAATATATTTAGATTATAACTTTGTACAGATGAGTCTCTGAGTTTGTTTCTGCCTGGAAGTTTATATTTTGGGTCAAGATCCCTCTCAAGTAGCTGAAAATCTTGAGAATAAAACAATGCAACTTTAATATACAGTTATCAGTCTAATCTGTGGAATATTTTCTACATTTTTAAAGTTAATCACAGTTTTATTTTAAGTTCTGTACATTTTAATAACTCTTGGTTTATGTAATCTACTTTAAATCAATCTACTTCACATTAAACCACACCTGACTAAAAACAGGCTTATTAAATGTCTGATTTGAGGGGCTAATGGTTCTCCAGCTATAATTCATGCAGCTATTAATTGTAGAATTTACCTTTTGCATTCCATACATTTTAAATTCAAATTTGAATGAATGGGATGCCTTAGTTTTAAAAATACAGACTTGTTTGAATAACAGCACAAAAACCAAAGTCTTTAGCAGACAGATGTAAATAACTTTCCTGAATTCAGCAACCGTACTAAACATCTTCCATGTTCTCACTTTTTTTACCTGGATAACACCTGCCTGTAGCACCAAAGACGTGTTTCACGCTAGCAGCAGCTCTCCCTCCTCTCCTCCTCTGACCACCTCATCATGACGTTTTTATAATCTGCCTCATGATTTATTTTTAGATGTTTAATAAGGTGTGTGGTGTTACTGCAATACCTCACAGTCGTCCTACAGTTAACATACTTCTTCATTGCTGTTAGCAGCACTAAAGTAGCTCCACACATGACTCTGTTTACATTCAGCCATGATAACTCTGGTCAACCGTGAGCTTCCAGCTGCAGCATAAACAGAAGTGAGCGCACTGTGCGCCCCCAGTGGCGACTTAAGGTATTTATACTGTGCCGTATCACGCACCACGGCTGGCGGAAGAAAAAGTAGTTCCGACCAAAGAAACATAATTTTTGAAAAATGTCCCGAAAATTATTAAATTAAAATTCTCAAATATCGATACTTTAATGAGAGTATCGATTCCAAAACATAAAAAGCTAGAATCGGAGGTATCGATACTTTAGTATCAATCCGCACATCCCTAGCAATGATCTAAGTACTTTAGGAAACCAGTAAATCACTCACCCCTAGTTTTCAAACCATTTAGTATTTTTACTATTAGGTCTGCTGTCTTTAAAGGGGACGTAGAACTACTTTTGTCTTTGTAAAACAATTGTAAACTACTCTTTGAGGCTCTTTAACGCTGTCAGGATCTGGCTAGGACTGGACTGAACAGACACAAGCGTGAGTTGGAATGTGGCGTGTTGTATGACTCAAGCGCGGAGCGGACTGACACTGGGTTTGAACAAACACGGCGCGCAGCTCGAGGGGAAACGAGAGCTTACTGGTAGCCAACAGAACTGGAACTGACAGATTGGACTGGAAACTGATAGACCTCTGGAAGGTTTGTCTGGAATGGTTGGAACATTCCCTGGCACAAAACGCTGACTGAGCCATGAACAGTAATCCCCACTTCCTCATATAGTCCCGTGCAGATTGCAGGGCATGATGGGAAGCGGAGTACTGAGGCTGATTAGGTCTGAGGGGAATGACTGGGGTGATGCAGCCTGGTATTGGAGTTCTGGGGAAGGTTTGGGTCTTAGGTGGAGGAGTTCTGGGTGATTAGAACTGAGGTGGTGGTCGAGGAGCCAGGATTATGACAAACGCATATGAAATTTATATAAAACCAAAAACAACCCCATAATAAAGCCCTACAATGGAAAAACTTGTTACTCCACCCACTCAGGAAAAGCCTGAATAGTAAACGAGCTCATTGGCTGGTTTTCCTTCAGTGTGCAATCGTACTCTGTTGGACCTGACCAGAAGCTGTGAATCTATCTGGCTTTTATACAAAGTCTAGATATTCCCAGTACATCCTGGAACGTTAAACGTGAGCTCTGACATTCTTCTTCATTGTTTCTCTTTCGTCAAACAGAGACGTTTGCAGTAGCTCGGGCTAGCGTTAGCAGTAACCTAGCTAGCATTGTTCAGCAGTTAGCATTATCACGACCACCGTTTAGATGTTGCTGGCGCTGAAGTGGGTTGGGACATGTAAATTTAAGGACATGTGTCTATGCCGATGACGTTATACCGTTTGTCCACGGCCATTTCAAAATGACTCATTTGCATAGAAAAGCAGGTCAGAGACGGCCCAGACTATTTGCTGCATTTGACTCCCAAAGCTGCATATATTCAACAAAGTGAATGGGGCTTTGATTCCAGCACACCTGTAACATTTAGCCAATGTCTTTTGCCAGAGGCATATCACAATGTAAGAGATAGGCATGAATAACTATCTTCAGTCTATTCCAATTTCAATTATAGTAATTGTATAAAACTTCATTCATTCACTCCAATATAACACAATTCCCCATGCACCTATTGAGAAGACTTAATTACCACGTTTATCTTTTTTTGTAACGCCCTTAGAGAACAAAACCTCTCATGTGTTGGTGATAATGTGCCTAACACTCTGTTTTAATTATTTAACCCATTGTGATCTGATGCATCAAATTAAGGGCTAAAACAAAAAGAAGGTGTTTCCCCCTCCAAAAAAATGAAGTTAACTTGAAGATTAGAATAACTTTTAGAGAAGTCTGGTTCTATAGCCTCAGATTTTCCTTTCTAAGCATCTGGATCTGGTTAACAACCACGTCAAATCGAACATTTGATTGTTCAATTCAATATCCCAGCTGTCTCTGAGTCTGATGTTTAAATTGTGAACTCAAAACAAACCTACAGAAAAGACACATAAATGTTTCACTTCATATTAAACCTGACATGTTTTTATTCTAGACATCTATTGACATTTTTGATGTTTTGTTGTTTTTTAAAGCAGAAGATGCTCAGTGAAATAAACTCAGTTAGAAACCACATACTAAATATATCAAATGTCAAGTGTCCAAATCCATTGCTAAACTCTACAAAACAAGGCTAAACAAAAAGGCCTAGCTTTTGATTTTTGATTAGTTCTGCCTTATTTGTCATGCTGTGCTGAGATTTGATGTCTCTATTTAAATGACAAAAAAAGGCCATTAGAGTTGTTAACAAAGTGGGATACCATACACCAACCAACAATTTATTTATACAAAATAAAACTTTAAATTAAGTGACATTGTAAAAGTTAAAATTCTTCATAGAGGAACTAATAACAATATCCCAAATTGTATAAAATATTTTTTCAAACTCAGAGATAACCATTATAATCTTGGAGGTGTATTTATTTTTGAATGTGCTAAAGTAAGAACTAATGCTAAATCAAAGTGTGCTTCTATTATTGGTGTGAAATTATAGAATGAGCTAAACGATGACCTGAAGAAATGTACTTCTTACCAAAATTTAAATCATATGTTAGGTGTCAAATACTTAATGTATATGAAAAGTATGTGTAAAATATTAAGGAATTTTTTGTTTGTTGGAAAAAAGTCTACCCATCCATCCATTTTCCTCCACTTATCTGGGGTTGGGTCGCAGGGGCAGAGAGGCCCAGACTTCCCTCTCCCCAGCCACTTGGGCCTATCCTGGCCTGCCAGACTCGCCCTGTCTATTCTACACAGAGGACGAGTCTGGATACTCACAGGCTGAGAGCACCATGAGGGGCGGGACTAGCCAGCTCAAAAATAACCAATCAGAAAAAATTCGGAAATGACGACTATCGCGCGACGCTGTAGTTTTATAGCTGTAGTCAAAGATGGCGTCTGGTGTACACGTGAATGATAGTTGTCTTTGTAGTAGAAACATAATAATTCAAGAAGTTAAA
Organism: Aphyosemion australe; assembly: GCA_006937985.1. Lineage (NCBI taxonomy): Eukaryota > Metazoa > Chordata > Actinopteri > Cyprinodontiformes > Nothobranchiidae > Aphyosemion > Aphyosemion australe. The sequence continues at coordinate 27,537 of SSNS01000538.1, read as the reverse complement.
ACCAATTCTGTATTAATATTAGAACGAAAACTACGAGACAGGACAGTTTTCGACAAGATGGCTGCGGTCAAGTGAGCCGACACTTGGAAATACACGTTCAAGCCAGCCGACGCTGGCGCTTAGCTAAAATTTGCTTAGCGCTTACATGGTGCATTACGGTAATAAAGCATTGGAGCGCTCTTTCAGGCGAAAACAAGAAAATGATGTGGAAGTGTGAGGCTTAAACATCAAAAATGTTAATTTAAGGCTTACCTACTACTTTTCCGCATATTTCCAAGTGTTGGCTCACTTGACAGCGGTCATCTTTGGCAACAAGCAGAGCCAGCTGGTATATTAAACTTTTTCCAAATCCAGTTGGTAGCACGGCGCAAACATCTTTCTTTAGAAGGAAGGCTTTTAGCGCTTCTTCTTGTTGTGGTTTTAAAGACATGTCCAAGTCATTTAGAACAGAGGAAAGAGCCGCATCAAACTGCACTTCAGACGCCGTCTTCCTTGTTTATGAGAAACTGAGCGTCGTGGTGTGTGGCGTATGCTGCTCAGCGCTGATTGGCTCGGTGAGAATTCTCAGGGGGTGGGGTTATTTGAATGGGAGCGTTACCAGGACCTTTGCTTCACATAAGGAAGCATTGGCATGGCTGGCCAGGCTAACTCGGGCCAGCTCCTCCGGGGGAATCTCAAGGTGTTCCCTGGCTAGCCGAGAAACATAGTCCCTCCAGCGTGTCCTGGGTCTTCCTTTGGGTCTCCGCCCAGAAAACCTCACCATGGAGGTGTCCAGTGAAAAAAGTGAGATATTGAAAATGTGTATAGTAAATTAAAAAGAAAAAAAAATAGCATATACCTACCTATTGTAGGTGGAGAATAGGGTAGGCTAAAATAAGCACTGCATCTGCCTATATTTTAGTTGTAATTCATGTTGTTTGAAATTTTTTTCCTGTTGACGTGACAACCAAATTAAAAAAAGAGAAAGAGAGAGAAATAAATCATGACAGGTTATTTTGTCCTCTGAAACAAGTCTAACAATAATTATTCTAAATGCTGTAATTTTAACAGATAATTTATTCTCCAGTTTATTAAGTTAAATGATGTCAAATTAGTGCACGTCAGCAAAGACTGAACAATGTTTGTCTCCAGATTTACTAGATAGCTGACACGAGGAACTCTAATAGTTAAGCGCAGGAATCCCTCAGTCATGCCAAGTCATGCTGCTCAAAAATAATAAATTACAAAATGCAAATAAGAAGATTAGTCTGTGTTTACTGGTGCCATTTAATTGTAATTGGTTAATTATTTCTGAAAATTAGCCTACAATTTCTACATCTATTTTCTGCCACAGCTGTGTCTGATTCTGTGTGGAGAGAATGAAGGAAACGGAGGTTGATAGACTCTCGTTATTTTAGAAACAGGGCTCCTGTGAGAAAATATCTGCAGTTTAGAGGCTCACCCATTTCATATAAGCAAGGAGGTAAGATAGAGGCTATGGCACTGGTGTTTTGGCTCACAGTACAATTTGCTGTCATGTGATCTCTTAAAACGGTTTAAAAGTTGGAATTTGAAGCCCAAAGGTAAATCCTGTTTTAATAGAATCACTGATTGTTTTTCGACTTTACTTCTGTTTGTTAACCACCAGGCTGACCACTAAATGATTGTGCAGACCTTATTTAGGTTCATTTGCCAGGATTTTATGCCTGGTTTACTGCATTCAGTGTTGTTCTTGTTGGCACTCAGGTTTCTATTGTACTTTGATTTTTGAGTACTCTTCCTGTTCCTCTAATGGTGCGTTCAATTTGTCCTCAGAACTCGGAAATCCCGACTTCCGAGTAGGATAAATCAAATAAAATGCCCCGTAAAGTCGGACCTCCCAGTCGGAAACTCAGAAGTTTTTCAGAACGCTGCCTTTAAGATCCAAGATGGCAGCTCTCTGAATCGACAGCAGTTTTGGTTGAAATGTGTTTATTTTACAAGACACGCATGTAAGATTGCGTTTAAAAGCAGTCATCAAGTTACATGTAGCGCTTGCTAAGTTGAACGAACTAAAAGTGTTGTTTATTAGTCGTCTGTATTCGTTGAGCGCTACCAAAACAGCATTTTTCAAGGGAGCCGCCATATTGGAATTCCAACTTCTCCGACTACGGTAACCAGAACACTGTTAACTCGGGTGTGACGTCATTCCTAGTTCTGAGCGCCGACTTCCGAGGTAACTCAAACGCAGCATAATAGCAGATGAATTTTTGTTAAAGGCACACTTGGCAGTTTTGGCTTGTTTTTAGCACCCCCTAGTGTTCGTAAGCAAAAGTAAAGCTTGTTTTCTCAGCCTTCATTAGTGTCTACAGGAGCAATTCATCACTAAATCAAACAAATCAGCTGTGTTCATGATCTAAAACATGCTGGAAGTAGACTGCAGCGCCAAGTATGTCTAACCCTGGCTTTCCGCGAAAGCGACGTATAATGAAATAGCAGCGTTTTGCCTGCGAGCTCCCTTCCAACCGGGAGCGCTTCTGACACGAAACAGGAGCAAAGGTGTTCCACACAGCTGATCCCGTGAAGTCACAAAATCACAGGAGAATTGCAACACCATGCGTGATTTCAGAAGTCCACACATTAAAAAGCAAGTAGAAAGACGGCTGCATGTATCCAAAAAGGTCAGTGGTTTATTTCCTGTTCCGTTTACATCGGCTACGGGGGTCTCACATGTAATGACGTACTTCACGTGATTTTTTATTTTGGAAGTTTCTGGATGTTTCACACTGTCTTTGTGTTTGACTTCCTGTCTGATCTAAACTGCGTAGTTTGACGTGTTTCAGAAGCGTAGCGCCTAAAAAATAGACTCCCGATGTAACGATAACATCCCGTCGCTTTTGGGACGCGTACAGAATGTTACACATAGTTGCCGTTGGAAAAGGACCCTATCCACTATAACGGCGGCTAATTGCAGCGTAGTACGTTTCGCAGCCGTTTTGCCAAAACAGAGAACTGATGACTATTGATTCATTGTAAAACACAAAGGTATAAAGCTTATTTATATGCTGGTAAGACATTGAAAACAAAAGAAACTCCTGATGTTTTTCTAGCTTTTTAAAACACACGTGGTTCAGGCTGGTACACTTTTAAACTAATGTGATGTTTAGGATTTCTCATTCAGACGTTGCTTAGGATCTTTGAGATTTTGGCTTTTTCCAGTTTAGGGTCGTGCCTTTTGTTAGTAGTTCTGTTCGTAACATTTGTGAAACGTTTTCTAAGTGCAGCAGTGTGGGGTGGAGGGCGTTGAGTTAAATGACTGGAGGTTCTCATCTCTGCTTTTACTGAGGATGTGGTCCTCTTACCCTCTTAAAACGGTGACCTCCTGCTCTGGTTCATTGCTGAGTGAACAGTGTTTCTGCTCAGATGCAACAGCATCTACGCTTTCTCCACAGACTCAGGCTGTTTGGCTTTTGTACAGATATGTTCGTTTTTTTTTTACAAAGCAACAATTGAGTCCATTCAGTGTGGAATTGCACGCTGGTTTGGTAATTAAATTGTAAATCAGAAGCTCACATTTTCACTTTGATTAAGACAGCAGGGAAGATCATGGGTAGGACAGCTCCTCTAACTCCTCCATAAATGTTTGAACAGACCATGCTCAGACATGCAGACTGTAATTTAACAGATCCCCACCATGTTCTGCATTCTGAGTGTGTTTTACTAAACTCAGGAAAAAGATGCAGAATTTGTTTCTGTAAACATATCTGATGCAAGCATGCATCCTTCCGTATAAGTTATCAGTTTACACAGAGCACACGAGCTACCGATTCAATGACTGTGTGTAAGACCTTACCAACGGATGGCCATTAGGGTCAAAAATCCCTGTGAGTGCAACCTCCAGCAAAATTACATCAGACTCCTTTTCATCACTGGCAACAAGCTAACAACAACATTTATGAATGGCAAAGTTTTTGTAACCATTTGTTACAAATCAGTAAATGCATTTTGTCCTCACGGGCTCCTGTAGAAGGAAACATGGCATCCAATATGACATTGCACAGAGACTGAAACCCGCTCCCATGTGTTTTAGTCCCGATTTTTAACTTAAAACTAGCCAAAGAATCTAATTTTAGGTTTATTAGCTAGTTTTAAGATTTCTAGCCAAGCAACATTTGCTTACCCTATTGGCAGATTTTTTTTTACTCAAAAGAAGTTAATTTGGATCATGTTTAAGAATATTTATCTTATTTTAAGTGATGCTATTTTTCAAGAGAAGAATGTATATTCTTTTTAGACTAAAAATCTGAAAAAATGTCTAAAAATTGGGCGTTTTGCTTTCTTAAAAATCAGTTTTTGCAGTGTGGCCAGGTGAAAGTGGCTATGTGGAGGACTATCTGGGTTTCCAAGCTTGAACTCTTGATCAGGTGACTCCAGTAAGCAGAGAAAAAAAGTGTGATAAAGGTTTGATAAAGTTGAGTAAACTTTGACTTACTTTTTTAACATTTCTCCTTTGTTATAGGTCATGAAAGAGTGAGTCAATACAGAGGTCAGCAACACAAAGCAGAATGTTAGCAGTGAGTCTCAGACTAAGCTCTTTAAGTTCAAACCGCTAAAGTACACAGGATAGGCTTAGTGTTATTTGGGAGATGAATAACATTATTTAAGATGTTTATATCAAAAGACTCTCCTGGGATCGTTTGTCATCAGCATCAAGGGCAAAATTAGCCCTAAAATATTCAGCTTTAAAACGTGGCTCTGTGTGTGGAGTGTGGTGTAGATCCACTAGCCCCTGTGTAATGTCAGCATGTCCTCATAGATGACTGGTTTCATCAGGATAAGGCTTGATCCTGAGATAAAGTGCCCGTCCTTATCGGCCATGACAGTTCTTGCTTGTTCTATCACACATAAAGCGTAAACGCATGCCGAGCCGCTCACAGGACTCCCCGCTGGCATCAATAGCAGCAGGGTTTTCGAGCGGGATTTTACTGGTCTCAGGCTTGTGAGCAAAGATCCTTGATGCAAAGCTGTCGTCTTTGACAAGTGTGTTTGACTCTGTGTGTATTTATGTGTTTGTAGTGAAAGCATGCATACCTATTTATGTGTGTTCATCACACTTGATGACTTTGCAGAGTTACCTCAGATCAAGAGCATGAGGGCATCAGAGTACCCTCCTCTGCTTCATGTCTCCCCTTGTCATTCTCCCCTTTTATCAATCCATCCTTCCAACCATCCATCTCCTCACCACCAGCGCTCCATCACCCCCCTCCTTCTCCTCTGCCTTATCCTTCATCCACAGCACAGAGCTCAGACTCCTGTGGAGATTATGTCTGCCTGTCAGCCACTTTGGCATGATAGGTTAGACTAGAGTTCTTTTTTTGTTTTCATCCCTCTACTAGTGAAAGCTGTCATGACTGGCACTCATCTCTAGTTGTGATTCTTGTTCTGTGTGCAGTTGGTATTTGATACCGAAGCAAAGCACTGCTGACAGCGAGAACGACGGAGGTGCAGCGGGGAGTCAACGCCTCTTTATCGTTAAACACAGGCATCCTCTTGTCTCCGAAACATCTTCCCCTGGGAGCATTTTCTGCTGCCGAGTCATGATGCAAAACAGCACTAAGAGGAAATCTCTATGGAGTAGTTCAGCGGCGGAACAAAAACAAAACATTTATCTCAATTTCATTGATTTTTGAGTCATTGACTTCTGTGTGGCCATGGTAAGAGTTGAACCCAAGTCAAAGGTGGCAATGACTAACTACTTCCAATTTCTGCCATTGCAACACACACTTAATAATCAAGAGACATCTCATCTGGCATTACTGTAGCACAGGAGTGGCTATTGTTTGTTTCTTCATGACAAAACTCCATTTTTGTCACTGTTATAGCTGGTTAGCTGCCATGTTGGATCAGGGTTGCATTCATTAACGAGAGTTTTGCTTTGGTCTTCTTTGATGAAGGAGGTGAACTGTTACGGCCTTTGGGTCGTGTGTGTGTGTGTGTGTGTTTCACCAGGAGTCATCCCTGGGATCAGCTGATTGAGGGCAGCTGCTGGGACTCAGCTGATGAGACCAGCTGCGTCTGGAGCTGATCTGCTGGAGGTGTTAAAAGATCCAAAGAAGCATACCGGCTCGCTCTCATCTCACAGACAGGAGTCTGTTGTTTTTGCTGTGCTCTGTTAAATAAAAGCGGAATACCTTTTGTTTTGACGTTGGGGGTCGGTCGTTTTTCTTTCCTTAGTTTGGTTGTTGCTACCCAAGTCAAGCCTGGGTTGTAACAATTGGGGGCTCGTCCGGGATCTGAACCCTGGTCATGTTAAACATGAGCCATAACATGAACCAAAAAGCAAAGCTTCCAAATTTACTGTTCCATGGTCATGAGTCATGGCTTGTGGTGAGATTTTGGATACAAGCAGCCATAATGAGCTTCTTCCTTAAAGTGGCTGGGCTCAGCCTAACCTCTGATTGGGTTGTATGAGCGGAGAATCACAGCAGCAGCGAGTTATGGCAGCAGTAAACCTCTGCAACTAATGGAAGCCATGACATGGTTTGGATGACATCGAAAGCCCTACGACACGTTTCAGACGTGTTTCAGACACATATTGCTGTCCCACACTGTGCTGCGCCATGCTGCTAAAGATAGGATGGAGTTCTATAGTTGTTGCAGCACATCAAGCTCCACCAATTAATAGAGGGCTAAACAGGAAATCACACAGATATCAGGGTAAAGTATCCGGTATATTTCAAAATAAAAGACAAATGCAGATTTGCAATTCCTTAACTATGTAAACATTTGGTCTTTACCAGTGACCAAATGGTTCGTTTGCTCCCTGAATCTTTTGATGAGAACATCAGCATTTTAGTCAGCATGGACAATGAGGATGACTGAATTTTTTCATTTTTCTGAATTTTATTGGAAAAAAGACTGAAGTCGTCATTTTTAGACCTAATGTGTTGGCTCCCTGTGAGAAGAACATGGTGACTAATCTGGGTGTCAGATTTGATGCAGCCCTAGGATTTGATAGCCAGATAAATTCTGTTGTTAGATCGTGTTTTTTTCACCTGCGTCGTATAACAAGGCTTAAACCATTCCTGTTACATGACCACTTAAAAACAGTAATCCATACGTCAATGTCTAGATTCCAACTGGGCCAAAATTCGGTTGCTAGGTTTCTGATGGAGGCCAGAAGAAGGGATCATGTCACTCCCATACTTGCTGGTGAAGGTTCTCAGTCATCCAGGTCATGGTAATCCAAAGAGGTTTGAATGACGGCAACTGGACTTCTTTGGTTTCTTGAAGACGGTTCGCTTCTCAATCCAGGAGCATTGTCAATTTTGACTAGAATATGGGAGGGTCAATCTCATAAACTGTAGCTGTTGCTTAACGAGCAGAAACTACCTATGAATACCCCTCATCCCTACCCCCCGATGAGTCGTTAGCCTCTAATGTGGTGGGAGTCATTGTGCCCATTTGTTTTAGGATTTATTTTAAGATTTTTGATTTAAATCACTGTTGGGAACTGCCCCACCGTATCTGTCTAACCTTCTAGCCCGGTATGTTCCATAACGGCCACTAAGGTCTACTAAAATGGATTTACTGGTGGTTCCAAAGGTAAATCGGGTCACCAGAGGAGAGCGGGCTTTTTTATTTCTTGGACCTAAATTATGGAATGGTCTTCTGCTGGTGATCAGCCAAGCCCCATCACTGGATGTTTTTAAGAGTAGATTAAAGACCCACTTCTATTCTTTGGCTTTTCTAGAGGAGTTTTGTTTATTCTGTGCATTTTATTTTCTCTTACTGCTGCTGTCTGGATATGAGACGGTTTTATTCATTTTTTTAGTGATATTGTTTTTAACTGTACATAAATGGTGTGCTTTTACTGTATCGTGTACAGCACTTTGGGCATGAATAATGTAAGAAGGTGATTTATAAATAAATGATGATGATAATGACAATGATGACGACTGTGGCTCAGGGGTTAAGCATTCACCCTGTATCTGAAGGGTTGCTGGTTCAAACCCAGGCTCTGTCCTTGATAGTTGTTGTGTCCTGGAGTAAGACCCTCCTCGCCTGCTGGTGGTGGTCAGAGTGACCGTGGCGCCATCGTTTGGCAGCCTAGCTTCTGTCAGTGTGCCCCAGGGCAGCTGTGGCTACACTGTAGCTCATCAGCACCAGTATGTGAATGTATGAATGATTCACTGTAAAGAGCTTTGGAGTCCTCTGACTCAGAAAGGCGCTATACAAATGCGGGTCAGTGGAGAATCCCACCATGACATCAAAAGGGAGAAGGCATGGACAGAAATATCCTCAATTACGAGAGTGGATGGTGAGTTTAAAAGGTAAACTGTATTTATACTGCACCTTCTAGAGTTCTACAACCCCCCAACGTATTTTACAACACAACAATCGCGCATTTAAAAAACATGATTAAAAATTTTTTTTTTTTAAAGAATATGTCAACCTTCATATGATCCTAGGGTCCTGCTACATGGTCCTGCTCCACATCTGACATGTTCCCTGTGGGGACTGACGCGCCGTGGAGGTGGGTTAGTCGAGATGGTCCTTGCATCTGTTTAAGATTCCTCCTAGTTATCTGTCAAGGGAAGAACTTGGACGGGTCGTGTGTCCTCCCTGGACTGGAGCTTCCCAACTGGATTTGTTGCCTCAGATAAGTGAGGTGGATAAACAGATACATTTGTTTAAAATTTATAAAACTATTTTTGCCATCCATAACTTGCAAAGCTAACACCTTATATCAAATGTATTTATAACTTTTGCAGCATCGTTTCCACATCTGAAATGTTACATTTACTTGACGTCTCGCTGCTAAAGTTCAACATTAAGAGAAGTCTTTCTTTTAAAGCAGCCACTGTTCTGACATCTGTCTCCTCTGACTGACTGTATGGCTTTCTCTAACGAGGTTATGCCGCTCCAAAATTGTGCCTCTCACTTTCTATTTACTTCCTGCAGCTGAAGCCGAGCATGTACAGTGCAGAGCTGTCAAAGTTGACATTTTTCTGCAACTCTTTCATGAAACAACTATCTTTCCTTATTGAGCTGCTTCACATTTGTGACGCAGATGAAGAAACTTGTTTAAAAATAAAAATATACACATATAGTCTGCGTGTGGATTAGAGAAGAAAGAGTTCTGATAGAAATCCCAGACAAATGCTCGAACATACTTGTTTTTCACCCTTATTTGGCAAAGTAGAACACGAGAAAAAAGAGCAGCTTGCAGCACTTATTGTGTGAATGCACACATTTGTTAAGCAGCAAACAACATGTCGAAGGATAGAAAAGTCTCAAAATCCAAGGCAGGAAGTGCCAAGAGTCCTGCAAGACAGCCAGAGAGAACTTAATACGATATGCATGCTACATTTTGTATAGAGGCATATAACACCCTACCATTGCTGGATGTGCTCAGGCAATCGTTTTATCATTTCTTTTTCTTTACAGTGTGCCTCTCCCCACTTTTCATCACCTCAGCACATCCCCACTGTCACTGCAAGACTTAGTCATGAAAATCACCATAATTTGTGCCATTAGGTGTCCTTTCCCACAGGCATCCTGATGCCTCTCCGAATTCCTGGCTCTCTGAAACACCTGCAGTGTCAGCATGAGTCACCCTCATCTTCTCGAAGCGCTGCAAAAAAAAAAAAAAAAAAAAACTTTGGAAAAGAAAGCTTCCAGCTCTCCTGAAAGTGTCAGAACTGGACCGGTTTCCCCGTATGGGCTGGTGAAGGAAATGAAACATGCTGTGTCAAAAGAAGTTACCGAAGAAATAAACGCAAAAGTTTTCAAAAAACGGACATGAAGCTCCATCGCTGGTTGGAAAACGCAGCATATTGCAGGAGTTTGGTGTGATGTCACACTTTGCACACCGTCTGCCTCAGTATGAAGCACTCAATCAAAGCAGGCCTTTGTAGAAAAGTTCAAAGCGGAGGATAGAAAGATAGGGGTAAAGAGTGAAACAGTGCAAGAAGCGTACTGGCAGTGATGGTAGAGCCAGATGGGAGAGGGAAGAGCTGCCCAGGAGAAGAGCCAGTAAGCACAGACAAGTGGTGCCAACCCAACTGTGTAGAACAGGAGGTCCAGCTATTTAATCAAACCCAACAGTGAAACCTCACCAGTGCCAGATGCAATTCAAATCCTCGCATAACCCAAATGCTAATTAGTTTTCTATAGATTTCCCACCACAACCTCTGTCAGAGATGCTAGAATAGCTGCTTCTTAATATCATTTGCTTAATAAACGGAACCTTTGCTGGGAGGGAGGACCCGGGAGATGAAAGTGGTGTCAGAATTGTGTGCGAAAGATGAGTTGGAACATGCACGCTAAGAAGTAAACAACAACGCTGCATTTGCTCTGCATGCTCTCGTTTCATGATTCCCTCTGCCTAATCAAGAACTAGCTTGCAGCTGGTCATTCCTACTGCTCGGATTCCAACATGCTGTCATTTGTCTGATTAAGCGACCGCTACCGTTCCACCCACCCACCCACCTACAGAGGAAGACTAATGCTAACTAATAACGAGACTAAAGATGGTGAAATCATCCAGCTCTGCTCTGCGGGGGATACCAAGACAATCCCACAAAGGAGGAGACTTGTAGTTTGAGCAGAAATAACTGGAAATACCTTGATTAAATTCAGAGGTGAGAGATTTTCATCAGCGTGATACGGCTCAGTGGGGGTGTCGGTGTAATAGTAGGGGCCGGGAGTCTTTCCTGTTGACAAAGAGGACATGCTGCTTGTCAGCAAAGTCATCTTTTCTCCGTGCAACATCTGCACTGATTTTGTGCAGCACTGTAAGCAGGCCATTAATCTAAGGCAGGACCACTCCTTATCGTGAAGAGCGACAGGCACTCTCACACTGTGTACAGAGAGTGAAAAATAGATAGCAGTTTTTTTCCCCCCAACTCGCTGCATTTATCTCTGTGTCTCTCTTTGTCCACCCCGTTCTTATCAACCACCTTCTCTTTATGCTTCTGTGAGGTCATTTGAATTGGCGTGGCTTTGTGGCCGGCTCTCTTGGGCGTTGCAACACAGAAATATCTCCTCCAGAAGCAGCACCACGCTTCTTGACCCCCTTTCTCAGAGCTCAGCAGCCTCAGTGTTGGATCGATGCACAGTGGTGCTGATGCTGTGGCATTTCCACGAGGAGATGGATGTTGTGGGGTCTATAAGGCAACATAGTGACATTTACATAAGGAAGAATGGATGCTGTGGGCCAGAGGAAAAGAAAAGGCAGTGGGAGAGGAGCAGCAGCGTGGCGTTATCGCCCCATCCACACTGATGCTCCTTGACAATCATTTTGCCTCTCCTGCCGTGGAACAGAGATGGAACATGAAATATTTTCTTTACACCATCTGTGGTTCCAGCAGGCGCAGAAAGCAAGGTGCTGACATGTGTCGGTGCACTGCAACCAACACTAGAGGGAGGTTAATGAATAGATTTAAATAAAGATTTTGTATTTTTCAGTCAGTTTAAATAGCCGGAGGATTCAGTCCCAGGCCTGCCGTCATGAGCACAGTGGGCATTTATAAAAGGAGGACGGGATGTGCAGAGGGACTGAATGCTGCACAACTCAGAGCTGAGCCAGCCAATATTGAACTTATTCAATCAAAAATGAGTAAATTTCATATTATGAGTACCATTTTGAAGGTGTGCTGCCATCAGAAATAGTTTCATCGCTCAGGAAATGATTTCTGAAAAGTGCCGTTATGTCAGGCCAACCTACAGCCCACTTCTATTCAGTCTCCATTTAAAAGAAGTTTTTCTGGAAATGAAAATACTGTTTTAACAAATTTGATTTTCAACTTTTTTGCTGCCTCAATACGTCTGAAATGGAATTATTTTGGAACTATTTTGTATTATTCAGTTTTGTGTGAAATCAATCCCTGTTGCAAAGGCAGCAGCGGAGTTATCTTTTAGTTTGAAATCACATTTTCAAGATTTACTTTAGCATTTTATCTTTTTAATGTGCACATTTGTGGCCCTGTCTTTATTTTTTAATTTGTATTTAACATAAGTAATTAATTCCAAGTACTACTGTAGGTTTATTCATAAAAGATTAATTATGTTTGAATTTATTAAAAAGGTATGGAAATATAAATAATAACTGTGATTAAAATACTCTCATTTGTAATATGAGCTACATAAACACATTTTCAAATTAAAAATATTGGTTCTGACCTTTTAGCTAAATGGATCCTTTTCTTGTTTTACTTATTCTGTTTGTTGCTGGTTGTTCTTTTCTTTGAGGAAAAAAGAATAACATTTTCTGAACAGCTATTAAGTGTATTTTATCTCTTAGTGGTTAAAATTCCCCTAAAGAATTTACAACAATAATTTAATGACACCAAATCAAAATCACCAGAGATTTTCTGACCAAATCTGCCCAATGAGAAGTAAATTATTACTGATTACAAGTAACCTCTTTCCCTGGCCGTCTGCTTTGGGCTGAACTGGCCCAACACACCCACTGCCGAATGATTAGCTGGCTTAAATTCACGCCTACCATTAGGGGGAGCCTCCGTTTGGTGGGTTGAATCAGCCAGCGGGGACTTCCCGCATGCGTGGTTCATTATTATTGTTGATACTGTGAAGGAAACATCTCTGTAGCACGGAGCTCCCGCCCCAGTGCAGCGACAGACAATGGGAAGGATGGGAAGAAAGCAGTGTTTGTGTGTCCCTCACTCTGTCCTCCTCTGCTGCAGCAGCGGTTATGAGGTCACGCACAGCAGCAGTATCAATGAGAGAACAGGGAACAAATTAATAAAATAATGTGGTTCAGAGTCTCCAAAAGCAACACAGCTCACGCCCGCTTTGTTTATCTTATTAAGGAGGACACCACGGACATTTCCACGTGTCTTTTGCGCCATCCACGTACGCTGGGATTTCCGCAGAAGTCCGTGTGAACAAAAACCTCCCGTACGAGCCTGAACCGACGTGACCAAGCCTCCACCGTACTGACCCAGATGTGAAGGAGCCACATGATACAGCCACCTCCATATCTGACCCCGGTTATTAACACCTCCCTCCATCCACCAGTCACCTTCCAACCACCCCGCTCCGAGTGCTGGAAGAGAATGTTCACAAGCTATTCAGGAAACAAACCCCCTGCAAGGCTTTTGGACCAGATGATGTGTCCCCCTTCACCTTGAGACACTGTGCAGATGAGCTGGCTCCAGTGTTCACAGACATTTTCAACACCTCTCTGGATTCATGTCACGTGCCAACCTGCTTCAGATCCTCCATTATAGTACCAGTCCCCAAGAAGCCAAGGATCACTGGACTCTGAGTACAGACATGTGGCCCTGACATTAGTAGTCATGAAGTCATTTGAGCTCCTGGTTCTGTCCCACCTCAAAAACATCACAGCCCCCCTACTGGACCCCCTGCAGTTTGCCTACAGAGCCAACAAATCTGTAGATGACAATCAACTTAGGTCTCCACTTCATCCTGCAACACCTGGACTCCCCAGGAACCTATGCTAGGATCCTGTTTGTGGATTTTAGCTTAGCCTTCAACACAGTCGGTCCAGCTCTCCTCAGGGACAAGATGTCACTGATGAACATGCCTGACCCCATCTGCCGATGGATCACCAACTTCCTGACAGATAGGAGACAGCATGTGAGGCTGGGAAGGAATGACTCAGACACCATTGGCATTGGTACCCCCCCAAGGCTATGTCCTCTCCCCTCTACCCTTCTCCATCTACACCAACTGCTGCACCTCCAACCACCAGTCTGTGAAACTGGTCAAGTTTGCAGATGACACCACCCTCATCAGCCTCATCTCAGAGGGGACGAGTCTGCCTAAAGGAGGGGGGTGGAACGTCTTGCGTCCTGGTGCAGCAACAACAACCTGGAGCTGAATGCCTAGAGAACAGTGGAGTTGATTGTGGACTTCAGGAGTGTGTCAGCTCCACTGCCCCCATAACCATGATGGACACCCCCCATTTCATCCGTGGACTCCTTTTGCACACAACCTCAAATGGTGATGTCCATCAGCTTTCTCATCAAAAATGCCCAGCAGAGGATGTTCTTCCTGCGGCAGCTGAAGAAACTCAATATTCCAAGCATAATGATGGTCCAGTTCTACACGACCATCACTGAGTCCATTCTTACTTCCTTCGTCACTGTGTGGTACCCAGGGAAAAGCAGACTACAGCGTGAAAAGGTGATCGGCTGTAGCCTTCCATCAATCCATGATCAGCACACCTCCAGGTCTCTGAGGCGTGCAAGTCGAATCACACCTGACCCCTCTCATCCTGGTCATGACTGTTCGAACCACTCTTCTCATGCAGGAGGTTCAGGTCCATTCGGAGCAGAACCTCACACTACAAGAACAGCTTCCTCCCCTCTGCTGTAGGACTTCTGACCACCACATAACCATTATAACCAGACAGATCTGCTCTAGTCACTTTAGGTTTCTTATGTTTATTATTCATAATTTTCTCGCATCCTATTTGTCACTTGCTTCACTTGTACGTTTGCACCATTCCACCAAAGCAAATTCCTAGTAATGTGTAGACTCTCACGTGGCAATAAAACATGATTCTGATAAATGTTTAGACTTTATTGAATAACTGATTTTTGTACATTTCACATTTTAAGCTTGGGTCTGTGCAGCAGAAACTTTATTAAGTTAAACATTTTCTCATTACTGATCTCGGATATTCTGCTCCGTCTTCTGTGGGAATTTTTATTGAAAGGCCACCCACTAAAGATTTGATAGGATGAATACTGAAGGGATCAGAACAGAGCTGTAGGTGCGTTATAACCTTCCTGTGTTATTAGCCAGTACTGTTAGTGGATTAATCTCTATTTTGATTCCTACAGAGGAATCTTAGTGGGATTTGGGGCCTCAAACTTCTCACCAGACAACTAAGATATAAAACTCCAGCAAAAACAAACCTGCACTCATAAAAATAGCCTTTTAATTTGACTTAGGAGTTAAGATGTGCAGTTTAGCCACGACAGCAGATTTGAACGCAAATGCAAAAAACCTCTAATCAGTTCTTTAATGTATAAAAATACTAATTTTACTTTTATAAAGTTATCAGACTCTGGTGTGGCATTTCAATTATAATCACCAACTTTAAAAGTATTCAGGTGTTACAAATTGTGAGTCTAATAGGTGACGACATAATTATCATTTTTTTATTAATTTAAATAATTATAACATAATCAGTGTGTTAATAAGTCCTTAGAAGTACTACATCAACTAAGAGCAGATATGTACCAATAATAGAGTGGCTTGTGCAATCTACCATTCCATTTTAATTAGTTCACAGGCTTATAATGTACTTGTCTCCCTAGCTGAGGCTTTAACACATCACTGAGTCCAGTTGGTTGTTTTTTTTTTTATCACTGAATAGTCTCATTAGCTTCTTATTCCACTAAGCTTCTAAAGTGCCACATAAGGGAGGTTTTTTTTTGGTGCAAAATTGAAAAACTCTAATCTGTGCAAGAGAGAATTTCCACGTCCACCCCTCTGCCGGTTCAGAAGCTGTTTGCCCCGTCTCTTAACTGGACAGTGGTTCTGATCAGGCAGATGTCTGGCTGGGAGGCAAATCTGGTGAATGACTGAATGTTAGCCCATTTCTTTCTCTGTTTTTGTATTTTTTAGCTACAACTGTAACATGTTGAATTTGTAAAATGCACCTTCTTAGATCACAAACATTAAAATGCCAGGGATGAGCCTAGAGTGTGCATCGGTGTTAATTTGACTGACAAAATATTTTCGTTTTTTTTTTTATGACAAATTAATTTTTGTAGACGAAAACAAAACTAAAACTAAAAAAAATTTTTTTAAGAAAAACTAAATTATGACTAAGAATTGACATTTTCGTCAAATAAAAGATGTCAATGAAAACTGACAGTAACGAAAATCCAATCAGGAAACGGGAAAGATGGGAGGAACGGAAAAGAAAACCAGTTGGGACTAGACAAGAAAAGAACCAATCAGAGTCCAGAGCCGGCTACTGTCGTTTTATGTCTAAAAGGAGAAAATGTCCACTACTGGGAGGAAAATCATTAAATGTGATGATCTGTAAAGTGTATCAGACTCTGGTCTCTTCACTTGAGTTTCATCTAAATTGGGTTGCATAAAGCGTGGACAGTTCATCCAAGCATGACTGTTTTAGTTATATGATTATGACATGGTTGACATTGAACAATAAACAGTAGGCCACCAACACAGATCAAGACCCGAGTGTCATCAGCTACTTCAATACCAATAAATGAAAAATGCTTGAGATTAGCTTCTTTCTCAATACAATAATAAAGAGCTTGTGAAACGTAAAAGAAAGAAATCGATGCTTTTGTCTGCTCTAAAAATTTTACTTCTTAGATTTGGTTGAAAATGAGCACACTACCTACACAAAAAGTGAAAGAATGAAATGTCCGTCTTATAATGAAGTAGTGCAAAAGCATCTTTCTAGCAGGATTTTGTTAGCTTAGAAATCTATATAGACTGTAGCAGAACCAAAATGATTTTGCTTTGCAGGTCAGTCTAGCCACGCGCCACTAGAACCTCACAGCGCTCTTATCGGTTTGGTGGACGGGATGTTGCTGCAATAGAGTGAAACAACAAAGATGGCATCTTTTGAGCGTTCATTCTGTGTTTTTCTAAATACTATCACTTTTTTTCTTTCTTTTGACACAAACAGGAGTTGTTGGATCAAGATGGATCAAGGAAGCGATTGAAATAAGGAGACGTGGACACGCAACCATGAACAGAGATGAAGGGGTTTATACACTGGATCACGCATGGGACAGTGTCATCGGCAAGGAGGGCGCAGGCAGCAGAGGGCGACACCGTCCTCTGCTGCCCGCAGATAAACGGAGAAGGAAGTGACGTCGCCAAGATGGCGATGTAGCTCTGAGGATGATCGCAGCTGCGATCGAAACGTCAGCGAAATAAGAAGGTAAAAAAACAACTCCTGTTTGTGTAAAAAGAAAGAAAAAAAGTGATAGAACAAAGATGGCAACGGCTCATTTGAAACAACTTTGGCAACAACTTTGGACTATTTAGACTTGGGCTTTCCTTTGAGTCAAGAGCAGAGGTACTTAAGTCCTTTATTTAGAAAAAGGATGTACAGTTGTCCCTCGTTATTCGCGGGAGTTACATTCTAAAAATAACCCACAATAGGCGAAATCTGCCAAGTAGTCAGCTTCATTTTTTACAATTATTATAGATGTTTGTAGCGTTCACAGCTACTATTGGGGTCACTCCAGAATGTCCGTTTCTCAACAGTTTTATTTCCAGCATGCGTGCATGAGTGAACAGTTTTATTTGCACACACTCACTCCAGTGTTTCAGTCTCTTGTCGTCACGCTGTAGAGACTCTCGTCTCCTTCTCCTGTATATAAAGATGCAGCAGCGCTGATTACTAATGTGCTTCCGCTGACAGAGCTGCTCTCCTCTCCTCTGCAGACGTGCTCGTCCCAGCACACCGCTACAAAGTTTTAAGGCTGTAAAACCCCTCTCTACACACTTTATACACTTTTCTCAGACAGGCATGACCATTTTCACACTTTTTTCTCTTGTTTAAACACTCTCAAAGTTCAAACCTTTGTACCTTTGGACGCAGAACACAGTGCGCTATAAAAAAAAGATTGCAAAACTGCGAGGCCTTAAAACGCGACCACTGTATTAGCGTCTTCTTTGACAATGTGCATCAATGGTGGCAGAGGAGTTAAGTGGCCGCCTTGCAATCGGAAGGTCGCAGGTTTGCATCCCGCTCAGTCTGTCACTGTCGTCGTGTTCTTGGTGAAGACACTTAACTCGCCTTGCCTGCTGGTGGTGTAGGGGATTCAGTTGTTTGAGAATAAGATAGAGAGTCAGGAGTCGGATATCGTTGAACAGCGTGGGGATCATTTATTACAGACTTCAAGCAGTTGACAATCGACACGTACAGACAGCCATCTGAGTACCAAGCCCCCCGAATGAAAGTGGGGTGGTTCTCTTATAGTCATTCTGTGTTATGCAACTTCCGTGCATGCACATACACACACAACTGACTGTTCTCGAGAGAGTAACAGTGGATTGAATGTTCTAGCATTAACATTACTTTGGCAATCGTAGCTGGAGAAACAATGTCCTGTCCAAAAACCCCTGGACAGCTGGTTGTTATTAGCTTATCTGATACAGTTCCCGGAATCAACGGAACTTAGCTTCTGACAAACAGTTACTGGAAACCTCAGCACACGGTCATAAACAACATTCCTTAGCAGTTCAACTAGAGAGCCAGACTAGACTCTGTACCATTCTAATAATCAATGTAACTGATGACCTATTGACCTTTAAAGGCCACTACAGTGGTGGTCGGAGGGACCGGTGGCGCCAGTGTACGGCAGCCTCGCCTCTGTCAGTGCGCCCCAGAGCAGCTGTAGCTACGATGTAGCTCATCACCACCAGCGTGTGAATGGGTGGATGATTTTGTTGTGAAGCGCCTTGAGGGGTTGTAGAACCCTAAGAAGGCGCTATACAAATACAGGCAATTTACCAATGTCTGGCGCACTATCCCATTGACTGACATCCATAGCGGTGAGTACGTTACGTTGTCTGTTGTCCAATAGCATGCAGAGACAGTTTGAAAGACAACCGTAGATCCCGCCCCATGACTGAGCTCTCTCTATGGGTCGTGGCCAGATGCTATATTCACAAATACAGGATGGCTTGCCAGGCTGGTATTTTGTGACTTATTTAAGAAGAATAGTGTTCTTTTCCACCCCCCCTGACTGAAAAATAGGTTGTCAGAAAAAAAAAACCTACTGAAATTCACCAGTCTTCTTCCTGTCATCACATTGCCAGTGAGCGTGGTGTCTATGTGGAGGTCTGACAGAAAGTTACAGAAGAAAAAAATAAAGAAATCTTCACAGCCATAAAATGAAACATCTGCAAACTTCCCTGCTCCTAGAAAACATGCATATCATGGCTTTAAAAAGACTGCTGAGACTGCAGTAAAAGGTTTATTGAAAAGCTGTTTCTTCTTGCCATTCGACGCGTAACATCTGCAAGTCATGTGACACATTGCAGAATTATTTCTCGCTCCCTCCAGAGACGAGTTGTGCCCTGAAGACAAACTGCAGTGATGAATCTCGGTAATTGTCTTCCTCCTTCACAGTTGTTGTGAAGGTGGGGGCCCTGTTCTCAAGGCAAGCAAACCACAGCTGTTTGGATAAATGCAGCAGTGGTTTTCAAACTCCTGAGCTGGAGCACGGCGGTCCCATGCGAGCTCACATGCCTGGATATCTGACAGGCAAACTTGTGAACTATTCCTGTTGCAGAGTTCGCAGCTGAAAAATCGTGGNGAGCCAAGTTGAGCAATAACTTCCATCCTCGGTTTTTTACTCCCAAAGACAATAACTTCTGTCTTGTCTTTGTTTAACTGAAGGAAACTTGACTTCATCCAGTCATTGACTTGCTCTAGGCACTGACAGAGTGAGTCTAGGGGACCGGATTCATTAGGTGATAGAGCTAGATAGATCTGGGTGTCATCTGCATAACTATGATAGGCAATGTTGTTGTTGTATATGATCTGACCCAGGGGGAGCATGTAGAGGTTGAAGAGCAGTGGCCCAAGAATGGAGCCTTGGGGGACACCACATGTCATAGTGATCTGCTTTGATCTATGTTCACCAATAGAAACAACATAACCCCTGTCAGCAAGGTATGATTGGAACCAACTAAGGACTGTACCTGATAGTCCCACCCAGTTTATGAGTCTATCTAATAGTATGTTGTGATCCACAGTATCAAAAGCTGCAGTGAGATCGAGCATCACTAAAACAGATGTTTTGCCTGAATCTGTATTCATACGGATATCATTTAATACCTTAATCAGTGCTGTCTCAGTGCTGTGGTGTTGTCTAAAGCCTGACTGAAAACCATCCAGGAGGTTGTTTGTCTCCAGGAAGTTGTTCAGCTGGATCATAACTGCTTTTTCAACAATTTTCCCAATGAGGGGAAGACTAGAGATTGGTCTATAATTATTCATCTCTAAGGGATCTAGTTTGCTTTTCTTTAGAAGAGGCTTGACAGCAGCAGTTTTTAATGAAGTAGGAAAAATACCTGATTTTAAGGAGTAATTAGTAATTTTCAGTACATCATCTTTCAAGCAATTAAAAACATTTTTAAAGAAGTTTGTTGGCAGTATATCAAGACAACAGGTAGATGAGTTTAAGCTATTAACTATGTTTTCAAGTGTTTTAGCATTAATCATGTCAAAGACTGGCATTCTAGCTAAAGTATTGCTATGTGGTTGTAGGGGTGGTCTTGGTGTGTTGGTTGACAGGGAGGAGTGAATGGCTGATCTGATGTTTAGTATTTTATCATCGAAAAAAGATGCAAACTCATTACATTTAGTTTGGGACTTGAAATCAGGGGCTAACTGTGTTGGTTGGTTAGTTAGCCTCTCAATAGTGGCAAACAGAACACGGGAATTGTTGATATTATCACTTATGACTTTGGAGAAAAAGGCTTGTCTCGCCTTTTTTAATTCAGAGTTGTAGGTGTGGAGCTGCAGTCTGTAGGTCTCATAATGATCGGGCAGGCTACTTTTCCTCCATTTACGCTCAGCTTTGCGGCATTCTCGCTTTTGGTTTGTAACAGATTTAGTGAACCTCCATGGAGCTTTTTGTTTCCTAGAGATGAACTTGGACTTTTCTGGGGCAATGGTGTCAAGAATCTCTAGAGATTTGCGGTTGAAATGATTTAGAAGGGAATCGGCACAGTTGGATGTTAGACTTGTTGACATATTCATTAGTTCACTAAAAACTGATGCAGTGTGATCACTTAGGTACCTTTTTTTGAGAACAGCAGAGTTGTGATGGATTACAGGTGCAGCTGACATCTCAAAAGAAATACAGAAGTGGTCAGAGAGGCCAACGTCCTTAACAACAATGTCTGATACATCAAGATCTTTGGTTAAGATCAAGTCTAGTGTGTGACCTTGAGCATGTGTTGGAACATGAATATGCTGTATAATATCAAATAGATCAAGCACTCCGAGGAATTGCACAGCAGTTTTATCATTAGCGTCATCAATGTGAATGTTGAAGTCTCCAGCTATCAGAAGGTGATCAAAGTCTATTGTGATAACAGAGAGAAGTTCAGTGAAGTTCTCTAGAAAATGAGTACATGAACCTGGAGGTCTGTATATTACTAAAACTAAGATCTTGGGTGTACCTTTCAATTCAAAACAAAGATACTCAAAAGAGTCAAAGTCACCAAACATNAACCAAAACATGCAATGATTCAACAGAAGAACAATGCAAAACTACCATGCATTTGACTAGTACAATGGCTAAGTAACCGAATAGTAAACAGTATGCAATTGTAATAATGGAGATAATGGTTAGCTGTAGAACATGATGTGACCCATGACTGCAATTCCAACTGAACACGTCATGACACAAAAAATAATGCACACACACCCTGTAAGGAGGCGAAAACCTGTCCGCTGTTTTTACAACAGGAAAAATTCCTCCTTGACCTCCCAGCCCCAAGATGGGACGATCACACACAGCACAGAGTGAGCATACAAGGCTAGCCTACGGACACAGATGACATGTTGTCCTCAAGTTAACACAAAACAAAAACAAACAAAAACACATGAAAACTACCAGCCGATAAATGTCATGAATCGGCTGTAAAAACAACCATGTGAATAGAGAGTACTTAACCTTAGCGAAATTTTAACGAAGTGTAATAACCGTAAAATAACACGAAGAGTAGATGAACCAATATGCTAAAACACTGTAAATGAAATGAAAACACAAAGAACATATGAGTACTGGAGTAAAATGTAAGAGAATAACATGAGTGGTGCAATAAGCTAAATGAACTGCGACTGGTGTGCAGCAAAAACAAAAATAGAGTCACTGTCTCAGACTTTGGAGTGGTGAATGAAGCAAAAGAAAAACTCAGAGTCAATTTCAGTTTAATGACGTCAGCGGAACAGGGGGGGGGGTGATGGGGGCGGGATGGTGGTGTCGGAGACAGCCGACGCTGGAACGGGGGAAGTCTTGATCCTGGAAAGGGAGGGGTTTGGGGGAGGGTCGCTGGAAGAGGGCTTTTGGACAAGTGTCCTTTATTTATCAGCAGAGCAACAGCACAGGTCCTTGGCTCAGTCCTTTTCACCAGATTGTTTAGAAGTGGCAGAGTGTCCGCAGAAGTCGTTACAGCATTCAGGTTCCTCATTCAGCA
Source organism: Aphyosemion australe (assembly GCA_006937985.1). Taxonomy (NCBI): domain Eukaryota; kingdom Metazoa; phylum Chordata; class Actinopteri; order Cyprinodontiformes; family Nothobranchiidae; genus Aphyosemion; species Aphyosemion australe. The sequence continues at coordinate 5,367 of SSNS01000538.1, read as the reverse complement.
AGCGTTGTTTTTCCATGCTTTCCTCCTTCCAGCAAAGAGCAAAATGCAACAAGAAAAACTAGAATTAACGTGCCAATTTGTTTAAAACCTATTTTTACAAAACTTCCTAAAATTTAGAACACCAGACAGGTATCCATCCCTGCATGCACAACTCTACTCCATCCTAAACTTAATTATCTCATTCACGGCTTTAGTAAAGGTTTATCAGGTGTTATATTGATAAGGCATGCACTAGTGTGCTTAAGCATTCATTCATGCACTACTGGTACAATTGAGATTCCTCTGATGTCAATGATAAGTAGGATTAATGGGAATATCTGCTCAATAAGTGTCTTGAAATGACAGTTTTTTAAACTAAATGTAAATAATCCAATCGGCAAACTTGACCTAAATTCAAATAAAATCTTCAGAATGTCCTTTAACGCTCAAAAACACATTCATAAACACATGTCACCAAACACTATATCTTCTCATTCTAACCACTCACACATCACAGTGTACACAAACTAATCTAAAAGGTAATAAAACATTAATCAAAACATGATGTCCAGCAGCCATCAGATGTTCTGTTTCACCTAAAATGGAGTAAGAACAGTTTGTGGTTACGGTATCACATCGCCGAGTTAAAGGCTTAAGACTTGTATCACAAACAGGAGCCATAATGAAAACTTGTGTCACATCTGTATGTGAAGACTAAGATAATACATTACACTCAAATGTTGTGTTTCCTACATCATCAGCAGCTTTAAACCTCCGCTTATGAACCTGTATGATCTACTTTATAGTAGTTTATGCATCTTAGCACACTCTCTGCACACATGTTTTTTTCCGGAATTGTTATTGGCAGTGTTCCAGGAACACTTAGCCTACATTTAATTAGAATTTACTTCTCGCTCTAGTTTTAATTCTAGATCTGCTTGGTCCATCTGATAGAAGCTTTAAATACATTTTAAAACATGACTTGGGCTATACCACACAATCCTCCCTGAGGAAGCCTAAAAGCAACATAAACACAACCCAGAAACATAGTAAAAAAGTAGATCCACCAGGAATCAAGCCAAACTAAACTGTAAAGTAGCAGATAAGTAGCACAAACATCACATGGCCGTTGCAACTAGCCAGACAACTCACTACAACAGCTTTAACATAGAACCCATTAAATTCCCTCGAAAGTAATAAAAACAGTAAGAAATTTTCAGCTGGCGGGCATCTAAAATCAAACTAGCTGCTTTTCATATTAATTCTCAGTATTTAATTACTTATTAAAGGTACCTTCAGCCCATGACTGATGATGTCAAAATTCGCAATTGCAGGCTTTGGTCCTACCAAATACTTGGGAACTGACTTTTATCAGGGACTGTCCTAGACATTTTTGATCCACTTAATTCAAACTTATTTTATATTTAAAACTAGTTGCTTTGTTTTATTAAAATTTATTTATTTTCCTTTATTCTTGTACTGTAATTTGCATTTATGCAGAGAAGCACTTTGTTCAGTGCTATACAAATAAACTTGACCTTGACCTATCTCGATGTAACCAAATTCCAATGCTAAACAAAATTATTCCACTATCACATATTTCAACTATAGTCATCTACGCAATATTTTAGCATCTATAAGTGTGACCGTGTCAATGTGGATGCAGGTATGGAAACCCAATCTAGGGTGTAGAGTAGCGTAGTTGCATTTTACTCATCTTTGACTGCGTGCAAATCCTGCGTTCGGTGTCTTTGATGGTAGATGCTCCCGTAATAAGACAATGCATTGTAGTTCTTAAGTTGCTTGTCCATCGACCATCCTCTTCACCTCCTCCAGCAGAAGCCCCATCAGGAGAGACTTCTAGTATCATTCAAAACAACAGCTGTCATCAATCCTAGCAGACTCCTCCAGGTCTCAATCATCGTTGTCCGATCAGCTCAGAAGCACCACTCTCCGTTGGTCCTCGTCCCACGACTCCACAGGGTCTTACGCGAGTCCAGTCTTGTCTTCATCCTTTTTCCTCCCTTGGACACCATCCAGCACCAGGATGACGCACACTCAGGTTGAACCGGACACCCAGACTCCTCACGAACCGTTTGCTTAGGAGTTAAAGGTTATGCACAAAAATGTTCTAACTTACTGACCCTAGCAGCTATCACTGAAACATCAAACACATATAATCACGAACAGCAGGCGCAATTGAACGGTAGGAGCGGTGTCATGACAAAGACATATAGGGACACACATAGACGTACACACATAACGATAAAACCATATGTACACAGACACATATATATACATGTGAAAATACAGAGAGAGAGAGAGAGCATGGGGTTATGTGTAGGGGCCATCCTCAGTCAGCATCGCCACCTGTGTTATGGAGAAAAAATGGTTTAAAAATCAAAACATGCTGTAAAGACACATGAAAATGAAAATGTTGTGGACTCTAATCTACTACCATGCATGGGTTTTATAGTGGTTACCGGTAAAGCTAAGGTGCCTTGTAAAATGCAAACTTAAAATATGCTTTATCGATTTTACTTTATAACCCAATTATTTCAGGATCCTGAATCAGAATTGATTAATTAACTTAAAACATTCCAATAGAATTGTTCGTCTTCCCAAGGCTTGAGCACATATGTATAAACAAACAACCAAACAAACAAACAACCAATCAAGCAAACAAATGCAGGCAAACACATCACATACTGTGCACTCACATACATTCTTGTAAGCGAAAGAGTGACACTCATTATTCAAGCAAGCATGTGCATTAGTCATTGCATTGAAAACTTCCTTTCACCTCTAGCATAACTAGATTATTCACGCCAAATTCTCATGCTAGAAAGAGTGGGATTAAAACACAAATAACCTACTAGTCTCTTCTTAGATCATTGTTCCAATTTTGTATAAATAAGCTAAACGATCATAGATCCTAACCGAAAATCACCACAGATTCAATTTTTCTGATTTCAGGTGAAATAGGTTCAACAACCGATCTTCCAACAATACAATCCTTAACTTATATTGCTATGTGATCCCTCTTAACTGAAAACCAAGACTTACAGGATACCTAACAATCCCCAGAACCAGAAATAAATGTGATTCTTCATCTTCTGCAAATCGCTTATCGCAATCAGGGCCTTCAAGCATGAAGCATCATTCCCTAAACATAATTTTATGGAAAATCCCTAGAAATCCAAACTATTGCTCCTTTTTTATTTCGCTAATTACTTCATGGGTGCAGGAAACCCTAACTTTTCAACTGTCAATTAAGGCTGCTCCATAAATAATTTGCTTATATTTACTAACTGTGTTTATTCTTAAATCCAAACCCTCAAATCCGAAAAAATTTCATGTCAGTTACCAGCAATATTTCCCTATTAATTCATTCATATAGTCATTAATCAATGTCTCCCTTTTCCTTTCCATCTGTGAAACAAATTTGTATCTTTTCCTTTTCTTTACATTTCTTTTCTTTTCTATAGCATCCAAAATAGAACTGCTTTACTAAATTAAGATCTTATTTGGGCTTTTGCAATAAGTTTTCCTCTGTTCTCCTTCTTCTACTCTTGTCTCATGGAACAACTTCCAGAAAGATCCAAAGAATACAACTGATTCCTTATACACATATTTAGCTGTAAGTCAAAATCAAATCACCTTAAATGGATCCCAAAGTTTTTTATCATCCCATTATGCCATCTTGTTACATTTAAAGATTATGTAATGCTACATTCTCCTTTAGCCTCATTGTCACACTGCCTCTTGGAAGTAGAATGAATCCTGTAAACACGATTTGGAATCTAAATTATTTTTTCTATTGACCTAATTAAACAGCGGAACAGTAATTAAAGTTGGACATTTAAGCTACGTACTCCCAGGCCGTTAAACAAGTATTAAGCTGTAAGTCCAAATATTAATTTTGCTCAATATAATCATAAGAGCTAATTGAGGACTTGACATATATCTCAGATTTGTCGTTAAAAGATGTAAAACATCCATCCATCCATCCATCCATCCATCCATTTTCTCCCGCTTATCCGGAGTCGGGTCGCGGGGGCAGCAGCTTAAGGAGGGAAGCCCAGACCTCCCTCTCCCCAGCCACTTGGGCCAGCTCCTCCGGGGGAATCCCAAGGCGTTCCCAGGCCAGCCGAGAGACATAATCTCTCCAGCGTGTCCTGGGTCTTCCTTTGGGTCTCCTCCCGGTTGGACGTGCCCGGAAAACCTCACCAGGGAGGCGTCCAGGAGGCATCCTAATCAGATGCCCGAGCCACCTCAACTGGCTCCTCTCGATGTGGAGGAGCAGCGGGTCTACTCCGAGCCCCTCCCGGATGACCGAGCTCCTCACCCTATCTCTAAGGGAGAGCCCAGCCACCCTGCGAAGAAAACTCATTTCGGCCGCTTGTATCCGCGATCTCGTTCTTTCGGTCACTACCCAAAGCTCGTGACCATAGGTGAGGGTAGGAACGTAGATCGACCGGTAAATTGAGAGCTTCGCCTTTCGACTCAGCTCTCTCTTCACCACGACAGACCGGTACAACGCCCCCATCACTGCAGATGCAGCACCAATCCGCCTGTCGATCTCACGCTCCACCCTTCCCTCACTCGTGAACAAGACCCCGAGATACTTAAACTCCTCCACTTGGGGCAGGACCTCGTCCCTGACCTGGAGAAGGCATTCTACCCTTTTCCGACTCAAGACCATGGTCTCGGATTTAGAGGAGCTGATTCTCATCCCAGCTGCTTCACACCCGGCTGCGAACTGCTCCAGCGAAAGCCGGAGATCACGTTCTGACGAAGCCAACAGGACCACATCATCTGCAAAAAGCAGAGACCTGATCCTTAGGCCACCAAAACGGATCCCCTCACCACCTTGGCTGCACCTAGAAATTCTGTCCATAAAAGTTATGAACAGAATCGGTGACAAAGGGCAGCCTTGGCGGAGTCCAACTCTCACCGGAAACGAGCCCGACTTACTGCCGGCAATGCGGACCAAGCTCTGACACTGGTCGTACAGGGACCTAACAGCCCGTATCAAGGGGCCTGGTACCCCATACTCCCAGAGTACCCCCCACAGGGCCCCCCGAGGGACGCGGTCGAACGCCTTCTCCAAATCCACAAAACACATGTAGATTGGTTGGGCGAACTCCCACGCACCCTCCAGGACCCCCCCAAGGGTATAGAGCTGGTCCAGTGTTCCACGGCCAGGACGAAAACCACATTGCTCCTCCTGAATCCGAGGTTCGACTATCCGACGGACCCTCCTCTCCAGAACCCCTGAATAGACCTTACCAGGGAGGCTCAGGAGTGTGATCCCCCTGTAGTTGGAACACACCCTGCGGTCCCCCTTTTTAAATAGGGGGACCACCACCCCGGTCTGCCAATCCA
>SSNS01000537.1:260407-326426 GCA_006937985.1 Aphyosemion australe | reverse complement strand
ATAATTGTCAGCTTCATCCAGGCCAATGCAAGGAAGTTGGTCAACCTCATCCTGTGATGCACACCTATTGCACAAGACAAATAAATGTTATATAATCAGTGAATAGAAAGTGAGAGTGGGATGTTACTACGGTATTAAAAAAACAATAATAAAACATACCTTATTGATATTGGAGGTACATAATCTGAATCATACGGGTCTAAAGCTCCTTCCTTCTCTTTCCAGCTCTAATCTGGAAGTAAAAACAGCAGCAGAACATGATTATATATCCTGACATATAGCCATTGCATTTCTATGAGAATAATTTGTTACTTACACACTGTTTCCAAACTATTGGCTTGTTCCTCATCTAAAGAGTTCTTTCAGCTCCATCGATTTGATGCTACAAAAACAAACAGAATACATCAATTACAAAAACATAGGTAATGAATCAAATGATAAAAGCTCTGCATGTTTCTGCATTTATCAAGACTTCTCATAAATGATAACCAGGACTGCTGCATAATTTATTCTCCACATCCAGACACAATTATCCTATCTTCTGTCTCATCAACAGAAGCTGGGATGTTTTTGCCCACAAAGTTTTTCTGTTTTGCTCCAACAACACACTCCTCTGGTTATGACTTTTACTTTCTTGTGCTCCTGGTCTATATTTCCTCTCCACCTCCATGGATCCACCTGTCTGTCGGCACACCTGAGGCTGGTCAGATGCTGCGTGTTGTCAGTCATTGAGGGAACGTGCACGGTGTCGGATAACTCGTCTTTTTTCTCTCTCCTCTTGCCTGGGCTGACGGGAGCTGACGGAGCTGTACGCGCGGCGTACATCATCTCCAAATGCGCATGTGCGCCGCGCGTACAGCTGCGTCAGGCGCATTTGGAGAGGATTTGGAGAGGATGCATCCTAATGAGCAAATCGTGGCCCCTCTTGTAGAGTGTGTTCTGCCTATCGGGAGGGGCGGGTCAGCGGCGCTGGGGGGGAATGTGTTTACTTGGAGACGGACATATATTTGCAGAAATCTCGGAGATTTCCACTAATAAATGAGCGGTAATGGTACCGGTACTCATCCTACCCTGGAAAAAAGTCCCAGTGCGCTGAGAAGTAAAAATAAGAATCAGACTAATATTAATATCCTGACCAGCACTGACTCTGATGGAGACACGCTAAACAAGCAGCCTAAAATGTTCCTACTATGACATACGTAAGCCCCCGGTTTGCTTTGAAAGCACCCACAACCCTTACCCCACACGTATTTAGTAATAATTTCTTACCTGTCCAGCAACAATGATGCCAACTGCAGGTCTTTAGTCTCAGCATTTTCCACTTCTCAAATGCCGGCCGGACCGATGTTTATCCTCGTTCTTTGTCTTCGGCGACCAGACTCGAGTTTTGCCCTTTTTGTGGCGCTGGAATAAACTCTTGGGTTCTTTGTCTTGTTTGGGGTCTGGGCTGGAGTTTCGCTGGTGCTTGAAGCAGCTCTCTTCTTGTTCTTGGCTGAATCAGCTACCAAAACCACCTCTCGCTCTACCGCTAAGCTACAGCTAGCAAACAAACGCTGCGGGCGCGTGAGCGCGCATGACGTCATCACGCATTACGCTGCCTCTGGAGGACACCGGGGAAGCCCTCTTGCTCGACCCGAGCAAGATCTTTTCTGTGAGTTTACAGGCCTACAGAGGCAATCACATTAAAAATGCCAGGGCTCATTCTACAGGACCAGGGCATTGCAGGAGAATGTATGAGGAATAAATTATAAATTTCTATACTTGTATTAGCTGTTAAACTTCCATAATGTCCNGAGACAGGTGTAAGTCTTTAAGTCAATCAGAACTGGACCTGCAACCACAGCAATTGGCTGGACTGGTCCAGACTGGGCCGTTGTCTAACATTATTCTGAGAATATGAAATACATTCAGAAATGCGCCCCCCCAAGAAACTGGGCAATGGGGCGGGTACATGTGGGTGACTCGTGTAAAAAGCGTTTCACGGGTACGGGTCTGAGCGGACGTTTCTTTGATGCATGCAGGTTGTGAGTGAGAAAAGTTAAACATGATATTTTTTAGGAATATGTAAATAATGCCAACCTATCTGTGAGGTTAGGGTTAGGCAGCAGCAGCTAAAAACCAGGTGGTGACTAGCAAAACAGCTTCGAGATGAAATCATGAAAGCAAAACTAGATGGAGGCAAGTCCCATGATGTGGACAATCCTTCTAGTAACTCGGACGTGTGGCAGAACCTTTGAATGGTCAGTAATACCGTGTATTGTATCTGAGTCTTGGGTCGGTCTGGATTTGATTGGGAGATAACCACCACGGATTCAGAATTACCTTAAAGGGTCATTTCCTGATTCACCTGTTTCGTCTCTCCTCAGGTCCTGTCTTTCCCGGAATTCTCTTCCTCCTCTGTTTTCCAGATGCCCAGCTCCTCGTTACGAGATCCATCAGCTCCTCCCCTCCTCCTGACCTCACCCACCCCTGAGTATCCTCCAGAGGACGCCTCCCCCTCTGCCCACACCTCTGCCTCTCTTATCAAGGCTATCAGGGAGGAGCTCCGGCGCCTGGCCCAGAAGCAGGCCGTGGTCACCAGCTATCCTTAGACCGATCCCAACCTTTTTGGACCAGGACTTGCAGGAGCTGGTTTACTCACACCTTGGACTCGGTGCCCCAGAAAACCCCTGATCCATATCAGAAATGGAGATGATGTCTGCTGAAGATCTTTGGAACGTTACAGGGTCTGGCATCTCCATTCTCCTCCCCTCAGTGTCTCATTGCACATGACTCACATTTCCACTCAAGTGCTTCCTGGAGTTGATCATCTGATGATCATCTGTCCTGAACCTCCAAACCAAGTCACCCCTTCTAAACTCCTCCTGAACCTGTGGAGTGGATGAAGCCTCCTGGAGGTCTGAAGATGCTGGCCATTCCAGTCCTCTGCTTTTAAATAGTCCTTCTGAGGTTTTTGAAGGAAAATGAAATGTCTTGACCTTCTGAAGTGGATGGAGTGCTAGAGTTGTTCATTGTCTTGTGGAGAAACTGGAAGTTCTTAAAGTTCTGGAGGAAATGGACCTTCAAGATCCTCAGAAGACTGTCTCTTCTGGCCTTCCTCAATCCAGACCTTCAAGAGTGAATATTTGCTCTGCAGTGTCAGGAGCTTCCCGTGTGGTGCTAACCCTCAGCCTCATAACATCTCATCATCAACCACTTACTGCCTTCCATGGTCCCATCAGCCACAATGATCAGGTCTACCTTCACCAACCATCTGATGAGGTCAGCTGGAGGCGCCGTATGGTCCCACAGCACCAAGAAATAGAAAAAAAATATATAAATAAATCTATTTAAAATGAATCTATGTAAAGAGATGTAATCTCGAGGAGCACAATATAAATGTTAGAGTTACTAATGGAGTATCGAGATGTGACGTATTTTTGATTGCTTATATATGAATTTATTCTTTATTTTCATCCAAAAAGACCAAACTACTGTCCCATGGTTGTAGAACTTGTGTTTGAGCTCGCTGTAGATTCTGGGCCGACGCTTGCTGCTCCACGTGCTTCTCGCTCGCCCGTTCCCTCACTCATGCGTTCATGTATCCGTGGAAAAGAACAGTCAGCAAACACGTCACTGCTGTGGGATCCCTGTGGCTGAAAGTTAGACTGGTGCAGACGTTACAGGTGTTTCTGTAGGGGGAGGGGCTAGTCTTACTCACTGGTTCTGAAGCAGGTACCCACGCGTTACAACTCCACCCAGAGTGGTGCTGACAGGAAAATGCTCCAAACACGGAGAGATTAAAACCCCAAAAGTTGGATGTGTGTTTGAGTTAAAGCTGCAAAATTCGGATAAATTATTAACCTAAATCACAAAGTCAGGATGGGGACTAAAAGACATCTGCAGCATGTCGGACCCGATCAGGTACCGGCTCCTCACCACAACCGCACTTCTGATCTCAGATCTGACCCAAGATAAACCTGATGAAGGCCATAAAAGCATCTGCAGCATCTAGACCAGCACATTCATCCATGTTGACTTCTGCTTCTGGCCTCTGTTCAGAGAAACAGGTTAAATCCTTCAGGAGTGATGAGCTAACAGCTAGTCTAAGCTTCATCTGGGTCAACCTGTCCAGAATGTTCTTCTGACAGAAACCAGGTTAGGTTCTAAAGCAGGGGTAAGGAATCCTGGTACCCTGAGCTCTGCTATTAGCATGTTTTAGTTGTTTCTCTGCTCCAACACACCTGATTTTAATCACCTGGGGGTCTCATTTATAAAACTTTGTGTAGAATTCTTACTAAAACTACTTAAGCTCTGCAAAATAAATACTTATAAAACTATCCGACCTGTAAAACTCTGCTGACCCACGGCTGCAGCAGTTATAAATCACACCTGTCCTAGAGATGAGCTCAGGTGTTTCTGGATCACACCAACTTTCTACCATATATGGGCAATGCAAACAACGTTATGAATATTATGCATATAAATAAACCTGCTTATCAACTGCATGTCACTGGTAACCATGACAACCAAGACAGAAATCCAGGCTCCGGGGCGTGATGTACTGTAGGCATGGGAAAATCTTTCATTGACTTTGAGCGACACCGCGATCATGGCCAACCGGCCGACAGGAAGATATAAAGATAAAAACATAAAAGAAGTGGTCGGATGGAGCCTAAGATGGTAATAATCATCACTATAATCAGCACTGTGATGACCAGGGATCACTGAGAGTCCAGATCTAAGGAGAACATTTAATGAAACCGTCATCTTAAAGCTGCTGTAGTGAATCTACAGAACAAGCTAGGTTATGAAGTCACGGAGCACTCCACCCTCCCCTCGGGTCTCTTCCCTAGATCCACGTCCACCAGAACCAGAACCCAGATCACCAGTGGAAACGAGCTAGCGCTAAACACCAGTCTCTGTTTTCTAGGTCCAAACGTCTTCTGTTGTCCGTGACTTCAAATGGTGTTTTTCTTTCTGGGACTCTGGTAGTTTGTCCTAAAGCTGAAGTGGTAGCAGCCGGCTGGTTCTCCTTCTCTGATGTTATTGAGGGAGAACCTCTCACACCAGTGGTTTTCTGGTGCTGAATACGTGAGTGTGTGATGAGTGGAGGACCTCTCACCGGTGCAGTTTTAGTTTCTTGTTTGATTAACAACAGAAGCGCTGTAAGTCATTCACGTGAACGTAATAAAACTATTTATTTACAGATACAACCTTTATTCTCAGTTCAGAGATGGGGGGCTGATCTCAGTGTGTGTGTGTGTAGGTGTGTGTATGTATATGTGTGTGTATGTATATGAGTGTGTAGGTGTGCGTGTGTATGAGTGTGTGTGTGTAGGTGTGTGTATGTATATGAGTGTGTAGGTGTGCGTGTGTATGAGTGTGTGTGTGTGTGTATGTATATGAGTGTGTAGGTGTGTGTGTGTGTGTGTATGCGTGTGTGCGTATCACATACTCTGTTTTCAGACCCGTTTTGTTTGTAAGCAGCTTTAGAGATGAGGCTCTTGGTGATTCACTGAGTCAGGAGCGATAGAGGATGGAGCACCAGGATTCCCACCCGACAGCAGCGCTCCATCAGATAGTTAACAAGCTCTCTAAACAATTATAACAAAACTCCATTTCATAATGGCTGACATTCCAGTTAGAGAACCCTGTGACTGGATGCTGATAGCCGTGAGCAGGTAGCTCGGTTCCACCAGAACCTTCATCCATCTCCAGCATGTGTAATAAAGCTTGAGCCGTAGCTGTACTCGGTGTTGCCGTTGATGTCCAGCATGCTGCTAAACGTGTAAAACTTTTAAACCGTGCTCCTCATGTTGTGAAGAGTTGCTGATGTCATCAATCATCATCATCACGCTGCTTTTGTTCTGTTTCATCAAAGTGTTTAAAGAAGGTGTCAGGAAACACAAAGAAGAAGAAACAATTAGATTAAATGGACTCAAAGATCAGCTCGGCCCGGTGCCGACAACTCCCTCGTGGACCAACCAACGCTCTGATTGGACCTAGCACTTGTCAGTCAAGCTGTAGGACTTGGCTCCACCTACAGGATCACATGGTGCTACTTCAAAGACTTCAGGTGAATCTGAAACGGATCACAAACACAAGAAACTCCTGCAGATGTTCTGGTCGGACAAAAGTCGGGTTTCTCCTGAATGTTGTTTTCTACAGTTTTGTGTTTTCTGGACCAGACAGAACCAGAACTCAAACGACCCGCGGGGTACCTGCGTGACAAAACCACTGACCCAAGCCCGGTTCACAACACAAACACACTCAGATGAGTCAACAAACAGAATCTTTAATCTGATCAGAACCAAGTCGGACCAAACAGCAGATTCTCTGGTTCTGACCCGGACTTTGGTTATGTTAGTTGAGTCATGCAGAACCTTCGCCGGGCCACATTCCTGTTGTTTCCCGTCACACCTGGACTAGGAGAGTCCACCACGGTCCGGTTCCAGGTGTGATTACTCAGAACCAGAAGGTTCATCAGCAGCCGGCTCACATGACCGGTTCTGGTCCTCTGACCTCCATCATCTGGTGTTTCAGGTCCAATTGTGTTGACAAACATTAAATAGACATGTTCTGATCCAAGCTGAACTCCATCTTCATTTATCGCCCAGCTGATTTGGGTTTGAGGCTGTCGTACGGGTTTGGACCGGACCATCAGAAGAACCCTTTCAGCCCTTGTTTGTTGTTGTTCCTGTAAACCACCTGGTTCTGTTCCGTAAATAAATCATAAAAAATCAGAATCAGTTCAAACACTAAAAACTTACTCCTAAAGTAACTAAAGTTACAGTTACTCTGGATGCTTTCATCACCTGGACTTTCAAACTAAAAGTAGAGTGAGTCAAGGTCTGGGTTCTGAGTCCTGAAAGGATCAGGTTCAGAGCACTGAACGGATCAGGTTCTGGGCCCTGAACGGATCAGGTTCTGAGCACTGAACGGGTCTGGTTCTGGGCCCTGAACGGGTCTGGTTCTGGGCCCTGAACGGATCAGGTTCTGGGCCCTGAACGGATCAGGTTCTGAGCACTGAACGGATCAGGTTCTGAGCCCTGAACGGGTCTGGTTCTGGGCCCTGAACGGATCAGGTTCTGGGCCCTGAACGGATCAGGTTCTGAGCACTGAACGGGTCTGGTTCTGGGCCCTGAACGGGTCTGGTTCTGGGCCCTGAACGGATCAGGTTCTGAGCACTGAACGGGTCTGGTTCTGGGCCCTGAACGGATCAGGTTCTGAGCCCTGAACGGGTCTGGTTCTGGGCCCTGAACGGATCAGGTTCTGAGCCCTGAACGGGTCTGATCCTGAGTCAGAAAAGACCTTTTACTGTATTTGGATCTGAAAACTGCTGCAGAACTCTGAAGAGCAGACCAGAGCTCGGTACCGGTCCAGTTCATGTGCTCCAGTGCAAACTTGGTCTGTTTTTTAAGACCACCTTCCACTCTGACCATGAGCTGGATCTGGTTCGGGTTCTTCCTGATCCTCCACACCTGGTAGCTTTGGGTGGAACCTCTCCCATGTGTAGAGCTCCTCCCCCCGCTGTTTCCACTTCCTGACTCACCTGAGCAGGTGAACACAGAGGGATGAAAGGAGTCCGAACCCGCGGCTGAAATCCTACCACGGTGAGTAGAACCGGAGTTTCCTTGAGGAAAATCCAAACGTTCAGATCGTTGGGTTTAATGTTTGTTTGTCTGTTTGGGTTCGGCTCGGTTTCGGACCGGTGTGGTGCCAGTGCTTGAAGTGACAAAAAAGTGCCGGTCTTACCGGCCCACTGGTGGTGCCGAGGAGAGCGTGCCCTGTCGCGGGAACGCGCATCGCTCCCAAAAGGTAGTGACGCCCAAATGAAGCAACGATGCTTTCCTGCCATATATACAGACTTTGTTTCCTGCCCGTGAGTTTCGGCAGCTTTTATTTTGGAAAGTGACACAGTTAACCATAGACATGTTTATGTAGACGCGTCATACATAGATATTATATAAACACTAGATGCCTTAACTGGGAGTCGATAGCGTCCCTACACGGCGGCCATCTTACCTCGGACAGCTTACGCTCCGTTCTCAATGGTAGCAGATGGAAGGTGAGTGAACAACTTAAACAAAAACACTCTTAACTCGATTAAAAATGAACGGATTTACAAGCGGGTTGCATTATTACAAACCTTATGACACATAGGCTTGATAGGACATACTTTAACATTTTTAAATTAACGGGCCAAATCCGTCATATTTTACAGCCACAACTCTGGCGTTTATAACAAACCAAACAGTTTGAAATTCAGTTGAAAATTGAGCAAGTTAGAGTTATTTAAATAGTACATTCACCATTGACACCTATGTTACGAAAGGGGGCAGCTGTCCGAGGTAAGATGGCCGCTGCGTAGGGACGTTCGTCCAATCAACGAACAGCGCGGGTAAGGCATCTAGTGTTTATATGATATCTATGGCGTCATAGACCTTTTTCACAAAAACCGGAAGTGCGCGATTGCAGGGAAAACTCCGTCCTAACTAGGTCAGATTTCAGTCAGCATGGATCGTGTCTGCACTAAAAACCTTCTACATTTGCCCAATATAAAATTCTAAATAGGTCGCAGAAGACCACAAAACACACAGCAATATGATACTGGAACGCAGAGCTGCTACCCATGAAAAATAAATAAATTACAGCGATATTTCATTACAACATGATAATCTTATTGTTCTAACAATATGATTTTCACGTTCGTAGAATAAAAATTTCCCTTTGAAACAATATAATATCATGTTCTAACAACATACACATGCATAATATAGAATATAAAATGTATGATAATTATATTGTACAACTGTGATAAACGTCTATGAATGTGAAATTTATATTGTTTGAACAATAAACTGTTAACGTGGTGGCATCGCGTTATTTTTATTTTGCGTGGGTGGCAGCTCTAAACTATGAGTTCAGCATCATTTGTCACTTGTCATGAACACATTAAAGAACTTACATTATAGCAGAGTTAGCTTTGGAGAACTTACCTGCGGGGCTAACGTAGCATCATCATGGTCCAGACTTGTCGCCTACTTTGCCTTTTCTAACTCCTGGCTCTCCAATTCCTGTGCTGCACAAACTACCGTTTGTGTCCGAACATGTAGACTGCTGGGGTGAAGTTATTCCAGGAGAATAGACATGGTACCGCATCCGAGTTAAGACGGCTAACACTTAGCCCCAGCACGAAAACATAGCCGTGAAGTGTCTGCTGCAGACGTAAGTATTTCCCCTTTAATTAACAAAATTGAGCCTCTCCTCACGCGTGATCGCCCTTAGACAGTTTTGTCTTACATCGGTAGATGTTGGAAACAAATGGAAATGGAGATAGGGCTGCTTCAGAGCATGAGAAAAACAGACTGATCCCCATAAGAAACGCTGAAATAATTCTTATTTTTCGCTGCAATGACGCATTTCCGTTTAAAAACCCCGGAAGTGTGAAATGTTTTTTTCTGGATTTATGTGTGTATCTGCCGATTGTTGTGTGTGACACTATCTATGCGTTTCCTGCATTCCTCCTCGGGGGACTTTAGGTGCAGAGAATACTTTGTTATTAGTTCTTTGTACTCATACAGAGCAACAACACACACAGCTTTACTAGCGGTGTCCATTTTTTTCCGAGTTGGAATCTGGAACGCAAAACAAGCTCGTTACGTCATTTCCTGGTCGAAAATTCCAAGTTCCGAGGACAACTGGAATGCACCATAAAGCATAGATATGTATATAAACGCTAGATGGCTCACCAGCGCTGTTCGCCAATAGAGTGCGACGTAGCAACGTGGCGGCCATCTTACTTTGGACATCTTCCCCCTTTCGTAACATTGGTGTCAATGGTGCATGTACTATTTTAATAACTCTAACTTACTCAATTTTCAACCGATTTTCAAACAGTTTCATTTGTTTTAAACGCCAGAGATGTGGCTGTGAAATATGACAGATTCGGCCTGTTAATTTAAAAATGTGCAATTATGTCGTCTCAAGCCTATGTGTTATAAGGTTTGTAATAATGCAAACCGCTTGTAAATCTGTTAATATTTCATTGAGTTAAGAGTGTTTTTGTTTAAGCTGTTCAATCACCTTCTATCTGCTGGAGACCCATGTCTGTCTATATATGTTGCCCCCCTCCCCTCTATCTCTCCCCCCCCCCCCCCCTTTGTTTCTAGTTATCTGGCAGTGTTTTTATTTTGATTTTTCTGTCGTAATTTCAAAATTAACCAGTTTTGAGCTCTTTTATTGACGCCATGTTTGTTTTGGTTGTACCGGCTCTATCCGGTCTGAGTACACTTGTTTGCCCCCTAGTGGAACACTCCGGTACTACAACCAGTGCAGCGCTGTATAGCAGCAAGTACATGAACAAAGACTCAGCCTGCTGCCTGCGCCAACGCGAGATTAAACAGCAAGCATATTCCGGCCCTTACTCTTTGAAGGAGAACCAGTAAGCTGAAGCAGGAATAAACTCCACCTCTGACAGCCCAGTTCTAATCATAATAAATCAGTTGCAAGAAGCCTTCTCTCCTGAAGGACACTTCACATGTATTCCTCATATCTTTTGTGGGAAACCTTCAAAACAAAAACGTGAGATTTGCAGATTAGCGTCTACACAACATTTTAGAAATCAATGCTATTTTCTTAATTCCTCTTGTGTTATTCCTACTCTTCTGTTTCCTTCTTCCTTAAGATTTCTTAGAACCTTTCTTTAACCTAAAAATTGCATTTCTGTGGATAATGAACCAAAGCTCCTAGAACCAGAAAAAAGTTCTGCATAACAGTCTTCTTCAGCATGTTAGCATGGCAGCTTGTTAGCTAACTATTCTTGAGTCAGACATGAGCTATATCTGATAGCAGGAAGATTTGTTTGATTTCTACAGCAACATTCTTGTGTCAGCTGTAATCTAATGGCGCTTACACACTAGCACCGTTTCGGACCGGGCGGGATTGGTTTAATGTCCTTTCACATCCGGGTGGCCCGGGGATTTTTGTGGCTGAACCGTACGTCTTTTCAGCCCTCATCTTAAGGTGGTCTGACTCGCGCCGAAAACAGGGCCAACACACCCACTGCCGCTCATTGGTTGGCTCAAATTCACGCCTATCTTTAGGGGGAACCTCCGATTAGCGGATAGAATCCGCCAGCGGGGTTTCCCGCATGCGCGCTTCATTATCACTCTGAATGCGGAGGAGTTAACAAGCCTCTGACTGAAGCTGTTTTATCTGTTTCCGTCAGCTGTGATGAGCGCAGCGCGCGCGCGCACACACACACACACTGACACAGTGCTGCCACGCAGCTTTTTGTTTAATAAGGAAGAGACCGCAGACTTCTCCGCGCTCCTTTGACCCACCCAGCCGTTTCTCTGTTCCCGTCTGCTGTGATGAGCGCAGACACCGGGCAGACTTCTCCGCACTCCTTTGACCCGCCCACATCACTGATATATTCGCGCCAATTTTTCGCGCGCATTTCTGAGACCGCCTATCACATCCGCATTCCAAAGGGTGTCCTGGAAGACGTGTGTAAACAACCTGGCGGGGCCGGGGCCGACTGAGGCCGACTGATCGGAGCCGACCCGGTGCTAGTGTATAAGTACCATAAGTCAGTGTTTTGGAATAAATGATTAATAAAATTTTATTTAGCCTTCATTGTCAGGGGAACACCAGCAGTAAACATGTAGCTAACGTTAGCTGGCTAAGATGTGCTGCTGGACACAAATACAGTAGAGTAATACAGGTACTGGTTATAAAACTAGAATATCATAAAAAAGCTGATTTAAATCAGTAATTCCATTCAAAAAGTGAAATTTGTATATTATATTAATTCATTACACACAGACTGATAGATTTCACATGTTTATTTCTATTATTTTGATGATTATATCAACTAACGAAAATCCCAAATTCAGTATCTCAGAATATTAGCATATCAATTAAGACCAATGCAAAAAAAAGATTTTTAGAAATGTTGGCCAACTGTGCTCTAGAACTTCCTGGTAGACGGCTGCGTTGACCTTGGACCTCAGAAAACACAATGGACTAACATCAGCAGATGACATGGCACCCCAAACCATCACTGACTGTGGAAACTTTACACTGGACCTCCAGCAACGTGGATTCTGAGCCTCTCCTCTCTTCCTCCAGACTCTGGGACCTTGATCTCCAAAGGAAATGCAACATTGACTTTCATCAGAGAACAGAACTGGACCACTCAGCAGCAGTCCAGTCCTGTTTGTCTTTAGCCCAGGTGAGATGCTTCTGACGCTGTCTCTTGTTCAAGAGTGGCTTGACACAAGGACTGCTACAGCTGAAACCATGTCTTCATACGTCTGTGCGTGGTGGTTCTTGAAGCACTGACTCCAGCTGCAGGCCACTCTTTGTGAATCTCCCCCACATTTTTGAATGGGTGTTGTTCCACAGTCCTCTCCAGGGTGGTTATCTCTGTTGCTTGTAGACTTTTGTCTACCACATCTTGTCCTTCCCTTCTCCTCTCTATTAATGTGCTTGGACACAGAGCTCTGTGAACAGCCAGCCTCTTTAGCAACGACCTTTTGTGTCTTGCCTCCTTGTGCAAGGTGTCAATGGTCGTCTTTTGGACGACTGTCAAGTCAGCAGTCTTCCCCATGATTGTGTAGCCTACAGAACTAGACTGAGAGACCATGTAAAGGCTTTTGCAGGTGTTTTAGTTCATTAGCTGATTAGAGTGTGGCACCAGGGGTCTTCAGTATAGAACCTTTTCACAATATTCTGATATTCTGAGATCCTGAATCTGGGATTTTCATTAGTTGTCAGTTAGAATCATCAACAGAAATTAACATGTGAAATCTATCAGTCTGTGTGTGATGAATGAATCTAACCTACAAGCTTCACTTTTGAATGGAATTACTGAAATAAATCAACTTTGTCATGATTTTCTAATTTTATGACCAGCACCTTTATCTTAAATTTACAAAATACAAACAACAAAAATGCTCGAACTTACTTGTGAAAAGTAATCCCCAGAGCCCGGGTCTCAATAGAACTTGTGATCATGCATGTGGTGGCTATGTTGACGTCCTCACATGTGTAAACAAAGTGCAGTGAAGAAGTAGATTTGGGAAAAAGAAAGTAATAAACAACATGTTAAAATCCCAAAAAGGATGCAGAATATACAGGGATAAGTACCGGGGACGACAGCTTGTTGCCACATAACAGACATTTTTGGCTATCCTGTTTGTGGTGTGAGTGGACGTAAACATCTGGATGCTCCAGTAGCAGGAAAGTGTTGTGTTTCAGTGCGCCCGCATTAGCCTACTGGTATGTGTGTGTAGCCTATCTACGTGTTGGTATGCATGTCGTGGTTGAAGGAAAGAAACGATGTATAGAAAATGTATACCATCTGTAGCATACCAGAATGAAAATGCACAGAATACACTATCATCAAGACCGGGATACTCTGGAAGGTGATGTTTGGTCACCTTACAGCTGTGATCCTAGCGATCCAATGAGACTTTGTGTCAGATACAGAAATAATCATGAAAACATGGTTTCTCAGTGAACCACACCTTTAAGACCTATAGGTGACGTCACGGGGGGTTTGTCCAGTCATTCTACAGTCATTGGTGTCTTATAATTTATTTGGTCACAATTCTTTTTCTATTCTTTTATTTTTCTTTCAATGGCCCTAATCCTCTTCTCTATGGATGTTTAGAGACTGGAGGACATTGTTGAAATAGAAAGCAGCATTTTTAGTTTTCGTGGTGGTGTTCTGTGGGACGAGGAATTAAAAAACCTAAACCAGTCCAGTAAGAAGTGTGGACTCTTTGTGACCAGAGTGCAAGCTGCTAAAATGTATAGTCTCATTACTAAAGTATTTGCTTTTACATACAGTGCTCAGCATAAATGAGCACACCCCCTTTATTTAATCAGTAGCTCAATGAACAAAAGAACAGTTTCCAGAATTTTACAAGGCTGGGTTTTATTGAGCACTTGTTTAACTCCATAACATGAAGTTAAGGTTCATAATATAACTCAGATCACAAAATCTTCAGTTTTACTAAAATTGGTTGCAGCAAAAATGAATACACCCCGCAACAAAAACTCCTACATCTAGTATTTTGTATGACCAGCATGATTTTCAAGGACAGCATCAACTCTTCTAGGCATGGAATGAACAAGTTGGCGACATAATGCAACATCTATCTGTTTCCATTCTTCAAGAAGAACCTCTTCTAGAGCCTGGATGGAGAGTGCTGCTTCAGAATTCCCCACAGGTGTTTGAGTGGGTTCAGATCAGGAGACGTACCTTCACCCTGTTCTTCTTCAGAAATGCAACAGTAGCTTTAGATGTGTGTTCTGGATCATTGTCGTGTTGGAAAAGTGCACGGAGTGATGGCAGCAACTTCTTCTTCAGTGTAGAGTAGTACATTGTTGAGTTCATGATAGCATCAATGAACTGCAGCTCCCCAACACCAGCAGCACTCATGCAGCCCCACATAAGGACACCACCACCACGTTTCACTGTAGGCACCATGCACTTCTCTTTGAAATCCTCACCTTTGTCACTGCCCCGAGTGCCCCGATGACCACGGGCACCACCGATGTCTTCACTCTCCAGGTTTTCTCCAGTTCTTCTTTGAGGCCCTGGTGCTTCTCTAGTTTCTCCTGGTCCTTTTTCCTGATGTTGCATCACTTGGTGTTGCCACGTCAACCACAACGGCTGTCCTCTGTTGTTTGTCCACCACCACCATGTCCGGTTGGTTCTCCATCACCATTTTGTTGGTCTGGATCTGAAAGTCAGGTGCTGGACTTGGGGTGGAACCCTCCATGCATGGTTAGGAGCTTCCATGTCTTAACATCTGTGGTCTGTATTTCTTCCTTTGGCCAGCTTATTATTCCTGCAGGATATCTGATTACTGGCAGGACGCAGCTGTTTATTGCCCGGATCTTCTTCTTGCCATTGAGCTGACGTCTTAGGACTCGCCTTACTCGTTGTAGGTATTTGGCTGTGGCTCCTTTCCTTGAGGCTTCATCGAGGTTGCCATTTGCTTTTTGGGATACCAAGGTACTTGTAGCTGTCCTCAATGTCTGCTACTGTTCCTTCTGGGAGTGAGACCCTTCTGTGTGGACTACCTTCCCTTTCTTTGTCACCATCCCACCACACTTCTCAAGTCCGAATGACATTCCGATATCAGTGCTGTAGATCCTGGTGGTGTGGATCAGTCAGTCGATGTCTCGCTCGCTCTTGGCGTACAGCTTTATGTCATCCGTGTAGAGGAGGTGGCTGATTGTGGTTCCGTTCTTGAGTCGGTATCCATAGCCGGTCTTGTTAATTATTTGGCTGAGGGGGTTCAGACCTATGCAGAACAGCAGTGGGGCCAGGGCGTCTCCTTGGTATATGCCACATATGATGGAGACTTTTGCAATTGGCCTCAAGGGTGGTTTTCCACAGCCCCATTGAGTTTGTAATGAAAGCTCTCAGGCTCCTGTTGATGTTGTACAGCTCTTTATGATCTTTTTGTTTTGTTGATCTTTGTGGAGCATTTTTCTTTCTGTAATGAGTGCTATATTATAATATAATAGTATTTATGTATGTATGTATATATATGTATACACACTGAGAGAGAATTATGATAGTTTATTTCCAGCACACTGTAAACCCAGATTTTGATTAAACTCAAATGATCTTGTTCACATTACTTAAATGTTTCTAAATTATTAACATGACTTGTTAATCCTGAGTTAGCTGGCCTGTTTCATGTCCTTTCTTATTGTAATTGTGTTTTGAAGTCCAATCAGTACAAACTGAGTTCAGATTACTAAAACACATGTAATTTTAATACCACTTATAAATTTGAGCAAACTGTACTTTTTAATGGCCTAGCTTATGTTTGAGTTCAAACTACTTCAAATAATCAAGTTTGCTTGGTTGCAACCTCCAAAAACCTGGTTCATACCAGTTCTGACCAGATGCTGAGGAGCTCTGACTCTTTAGAGACAGAACAGAGGCACACAGAACAAAGAGGAAGAACTCAGCTGCACTGAAGTTCTAACAAGCAAGTTTTCTACCCCATGTTTGAAGCCTTAGGCCAATGACCAGAGTTTAGTCAACTTAAAACTGCAATTTATAGATTTAAAAAATGACCCCACCCACTGTGAAAGCAGCAGTGGGTGAGGTGCATTGTGGGTAGTCATTTTCTTAGCTATTTTGTTCTATTTTGGGGGTTTTATGCATGTTTATTGTGTGTGGGAAGTTGTGTTGTGTTGTTCTTAGTTATTGCTTTGTTCAGTGTTGCAAAGGTGGGGTTATTTGTTCTGTCATGTTGGCACCATAAGTCAGGAGGAAGGTCTAAGGAATGGGACCACTGTGCCGTTCCATATAGTAAAGTGGTGGTTCTCACTAAAGGCTCTGGTCTCAGTAACCATGAGTTCAACACTCACTGACTGCCTGCAGTCATGTGGTGCATGAGGCATGAGTTAGCTGGCATCTTTCAGTGTCAGTTAAAATGTAAAAATTGGTTCAATTGGAAATAAAGTAATGCTTAAAAACAAGCTGAGTTATATAAATGGGTGTTTAACAGTTGTTTCAACTAAGTATCTTTAGTTACTGTAACTCTGTAACTAGTATATTCAACTCAGAGTTACATTTCACTCTATTGAGGGTTTAAGTGTATTGAATGTAGTCCACTGCACTCACTCAACTAATGCTTCATTACTTAAAAACATTTAAGGCAACGTGTTACCTGAGTTTTTTTAAGTAAACTCTACTTATCTGGGTTTAGAGTGCAGGATCTCCAGGTTTCTCTGTCTCTTTGTGAACTCTCTTTGATCTGACACCTGAAACTGGATCTGATCAGAACCTTGAAGATTGTTTCTGCTCATCGCTGAAGGTTTGGGGAAGTCCTGCAGATAGTTTGACCTCCACAATTGGTTCTAGTTTCAGGATGATGGATTCCATGAGGACTCAGTTGGTCAGCGCCATTCATCTGCAGGAGATGGAGGTGCAACCAGAAATGGAGCTGCAGGACAAAGCTGCAGAGACCCCGCTGGATGGAGCCGCCGCCACCACCACCAACATCAGTGAGTTTAACAGAAACTGTTTTAAACGGTTCCCCTTCCATCCTCTGAAACAGGTCAGAACCTCCAACTGAACTGAGAGACCTTCTGAAGATCTTTGGGTTTCAAGAGGAGTAAAGATCAAAGATTAGATGAGATGTAAAATAACTTTTTTGTTACTGGAACTTTTTACAAAGGAAGAGTGAAAAAGAAAAGGTGCATTAGACGTAGTGTGAGGCAGACAAGTTAGACGACCAGAATTTATAACAAAACAACCAACAGGAGGATCTTTGTGCACATAATGGCCTGCTGTCAATACGCGACACGCTTTTAATCCCCAGTGTAATCACACTTTAACGTCTGAAGACAGGAGGAGGTTCAGAGAGAAGCTTAAAGACTGAAATACAGCTGACCAGAGTGCTGCACAGGCAGATTCATTAAAAACAAAATAAGACCAATAAGAGTAGAACCGTCAATGCAAGGCAGTAAAACAATAAGGACAAAAAAACGGTAAACAAGTCACCGTCTAAAAGCCAAACCATAAAAGTAGGTCTTTAACCGGGATTTAAAAACGGCCAGAGAGGATGCCTGCCTAACTGTATGTAGCGGTGGTAGAAGGTGAGCAGCAGGTTCTGTGGGAGAAGGTTCTTCAGCAGCTCTCTGGTGTTGGTGCTCCATCTCGGGTCCTCCAGCAGCTGCAGGCCCAGAACCCAGATAACCGGTATCCTCTCCACACAGGCCCAGGTATGTAGGAGCAGGTTATTGACTCAGCACCGCTCTGACACGCTTGTGTGAGCGGCGCGTCAGCGCAGCAGCATGCTTCAGTGGCGTGCTCTGCAGCAGGGCGGTCCCACCAGCGTGTCAGATGCGATGCAGCTGTGCTGAGGTCTGAGTAGCTAAACTCATGAGATCACAAAAAGCATAGAATTGATGTTGTTTGCTTTAAAATAACGTTTTTGTACGAGTCATTTAACCCACCACTCAGTCGTTGATATTTGGGTCTTCTCTTTAGTTATAAATTATAAATGACCCGCACTTGTATAGCACCTTTCAGAGTCAGAACCCCCCAAAGCTCTTTACACTACAGTGTATCATCCACCCATTCACTGGAGGTGATGAGCTACACGTAGCTACAGCTGCCCTGGGGCGCACTGACAGAGGCGAGGCTGCCACGCACAGGCGCCGCCGGTCCCTCCAACCATCACCAGCAGGCAAGGAGGGTGAAGTGTCTTGCCCAAGGACATAATGACTGCCTATGTTCAAACCCACAACCTACCAAATATAAGGTAAACTCCTAACAGCTGAGCCACCATCACATCTCCCCTCCATGCTGGAGAGGAGTCCAACGTGTTGCTGTGGGTGGTGGGAACAGGGTGGAGGACTGACGTGACCCAGCCTGACTCTCTGGAAGTGATCTGATAGGAAGTCTAGTGTCCACCTGCAGGTGTAAAAGAGTTCCAGATCTGCCCGTTGGGATCCGTGGAGGCGGGTGGTGTTGAGTGTAGCACCCCTGCTGCTCCAGGTGTGTCAGGTCAGCATAGAGGGTCTGGGCACAGCGTAGGCAGACTGAAAGGGTCTGGCAGGTGGGTGATGATCTAAACTATCTTCTCAAAGCGCTTTTGTGATGACAGACATGAGTGCTGCTGGGCAGATGTTGATAAGGATGTTTGTGGTGGACTTCTTCTGCAGCGGAACGATGATGGAGGTTTCAGCCAGGATGGGATAGAGCCCTGAGGCAAAGATTTGAATGAAATCCACGTGAAGATTCCAGCCAGTTGATCAGCAGTCCTTTAAGAACACATCAGGTCCTTCCACGGGTTTATCCTCCTCCTCACCATCTCACTTTACTCTCTTCCACTCTGTGGCTGCTGCAACGGCTGAGGAGGTGCTGGGGCTTGTCTTTGCTCCTCAGATGGTCCTGCTGACTTTCCTGTTGACGGATCATTTTAGTAATGGATGCTTCTCAGTCCTGGAACAGCTGTTCATGTTCATACCGTGTAGCTTTGAGAAAAACAACAACATGAAAATTGTGCAGGTGGGGGTTACCATGGTGACCCTGAGGAGACGCTGGAGCAGCGCTGATGATGAGAACTTGTTTCTGCAGGTCAGAAGTTTACTGTGGAGGAAGCTGTGGAAACCATCGGCTTTGGACGCTTCCACATCATGCTGTTCCTCATCATGGGAGCTGCCAGTGTACGTGTGTGTGTGTCTGTTAGTGTGTGTGTGTGTTAGAGAGAGAGAGAGAGAGTGTGTGTGTGTGTCTGTGTGTTAGAGAGAGTGAGTGAGTGTGTGTTAGAGAGAGAGAGAGGGTGTGTGTGTGTTAGTGTGTGTGTGCTATTAATGATGGTTGTGTGTGTGCAGATTGTGGAGGCAATGGAGATCATGCTGTTAGCTGTAGTTTCTCCAGAGATCCGATGTGAGTGGCGTCTTGATGATTGGCAGGTTGCCCTCGTTTCCACTGTGAGTTTCACCTTTATGAACCATTACACACACTCTCACACACACGCACACTCTCTCTCTAACGCACACACACACACATAAAGGAGAGTAACTGTGTGTTTTTCCTACAGATGGTGTTTGTGGGCTTCATGGTCTGTGGAGTTTTATCAGGGTACGTTGCTGACCGATATGGGCGCTGGAAGGTAAAATAAACTCAGACAGATGCTTCCGTTATTATGCAAAATTTACTTTTTGACTTGTGGCCATGCGATGTTGTTTTTTTCTCATTTAAAACATCACCAAAGCTCTTTTTGGCTTCACGCAAGCATTTTTCTGTCTCAGCTGCTTCTTTCCATCTGCTCTGCTTATATAGAGCTAGGATCAGGACTTACATGTAATTCGTATCATGTTTCGTAACACGTAACTTTTGTTTTGTAACACGTAACTTTTGCTTTGTAACACGTAACTTTTGTTTTGTAACACGTAACTTTTGTTTTGTAACACGTAACTTGTTTTGTAACACGTAACTTGTTTTGTAACACGTAACTTTTGTTTTGTAACACGTAACTTTTGTTTTGTAACACGTAACTTGTTTTGTAACACGTAACTTTTGTTTTGTAACACGTAACTTGTTTTGTAACACGTAACTTTTGTTTTGTAACACGTAACTTTTGCTTTGTAACACGTAACTTTTGTTTTGTAACACGTAACTTTTGTTTTGTAACACGTAACTTTTGTTTTGTAACACGTAACTTTTGTTTTGTAACACGTAACTTTTGTTTTGTAACACGTAACTTTTGTTTTGTAACACGTAACTTTTGTTTTGTAACACGTTACTTTTGTTTTGTAACACGTTACTTTTGTTTTGTAACACGTTACTTTTGTTTTGTAACACGTTACTTTTGTTTTGTAACACGTAACTTTTGTTTTGTAACACGTAACTTTTGCTTTGTAACACGTAACTTTTGCTTTGTAACACGTAACTTTTGCTTTGTAACACGTAACTTTTGCTTTGTAACACGTAACTTTTGCTTTGTAACATGTAACTTTTGTAACACGTATGTTTTGTTTTGTAACACGTAACCTTTGTTTTGTAACTCCTAACTTTTGTTTTGCAGCATGAAACTCTCATTTTGTAACTTGCAGAAAAAAAAATCAATGTACAAGTTTCAAATCATAACTCTCAAAGCACACATCTCAGTCTACTGTTACAAAATATTTTGTCCCAATTCTAGCTTCCTTTCCCAAAGAACCAATAACAGGCTTTGTCTGACCAGCCAATCATGCGACTCGGATTCCTGTCCAATCATAGCAGGAGGGCAGTGGCCTGTTGTACTGCTCACAACCAAACATGCTGACATTCTCACTCTTTACCAGTAGGTGGCGATCATTTTTAGAGAAATTAAACTGATACATAAAAAACTTACATTTTGAATTAGAGCATGATTTCATCTCTTATCTCAAAGATTGTAATGCTGCACACTCTTTCAGATATGATCTGTTCTCCCTCAACTCTGTTTCTGGGCTCAGATTTTGTGCTTCTTGTAGATGTTTTCTTTATGTGCACAAATCTTTCCCAGCATTGATCAAAACTGCAGCAACGTGGCTTCTCTGCTCTCTGATTTTTTCTGCTCTCTAAACTCAAGGACTATCATCTCCTGGTCAGTAGAAAGTGGAGCTGGGCTTGGGCAGTGACCTTTGGGGTGTTTGTACCTGTGTAGCTCTTCCTACTGGATGTATGACAAACATCTCCATTTTTCTGCTCCACATTAAAATTTTAAAGCTTTCAATAGAATTGCTGTTTTTTATTCAGTTTAGTGGTTTTCTAGCTTGTCAAAACTACACTGCTCAAAACACAAAAATAAGACATCCTAGATCTGAATGAATGAAACATTCTTATTAAATACTTTGTTTTTTACGTAGTTGAATGTGCTGGCAACAAAATCACACACAAATTATCAATGGAAATCAGATTTATCAACCCATGGAGGTCTGGATTTGGAGTCACACTCAAAACTAAGCGCCGCCATTGCTGCGTCATAGGAAGTACCGGAGTTGGGCAGGGCGTAAAATAAACGTCCTTTGAATCCCAAAGCATTTATTTAGTACCAGTGCACGGCGTCTGGCATCCGGCCAAGCATTACCAGTAGCATGAATCACGTCAAGTAGTTCTCGACCATTCTCCGCCAGGTAGAGAAGGGAACAGCGGGTTCTCCACTACACAGCAGGAAAGATGCAGGCATGGGTACCGAAGTCATCGTCGCCAACTGTTATGGTCGGCTGTTGTGGCAGGAAGTAGCACGAAAGTCAGGATTCCTTTAACGAGCTTTATTTTGAACCACGCATGAGCAGTAACGGCATTCATCTCAACTCTCTCACTCAAGCACTTCTTCTCTACCTACCTACGTTCTTTTATGCAATACTGCCCCCTCGTGTTAGACACAACACATTAAATCTGTTATTTATGTAGTTTCACCTTTTTTCCACATCATTACACCTGTGGACAACAGAAGCGCGGTCTTCAGAGTCTTGGTGTGGAGAGAGAGTTTAAAGCAGCAATCCGGAGTTTTCCCCTTTCAGAAAATTATGTATGCGTTTTCAGAAATCCATAAAAGTGATTGTCTTATCATGTAGTGTGATATAATGTAAGCGATACGTCTTTTATTTTTATTTTGCTAAGCCCCCCACCCCGCCCCGTAAAATCCGTGCAATAGGAAACTGAGCGGCGACCAGAACTAACCAGGTCAGCACATATAATAATAATAATAATAATAATAATGATGATGATAATAACTTTATTTATATAGCACCTTTAAACAAAGCGTTGCACAGCATAAAAGATAAAAAACAGTACCCCAGGATAAAAACAGCATCAGCTGTAAACAAATGGAGAATATAAAGAATATTATCTAAAAAAAAATTTATTTTTAAATGTCACAAAATAAAATATGCATTTGATCCTATTAAAGACAGCCATCCTCTCACAACGGGTCAGACATGATTTCATCCATCCACCCACCCACCGTTAATCCGGAGTCGTGGGGGCAGCAGCCTAAGGAGGGAGTCCCAGACTTCCCTCTCCCCAGCCACTTGGGCCAGCTCCTCCGGGGGAATCCCAAGGCGTTCCCTGGCCAGCTGAGAGACATAGTCCCTCCAGCGTGTCCTGGGTCTTCCTTTGGGTCTCCTCCCGGTTGGACGTGCCCGGAAAACCTCACCAGGGAGGCGTCCAGGAGGCATCCTAATCAGATGCTCGAGCCACCTCAACTGGCTCCTCTCAATGTGGAGGAGCAGCGGGTCTACTCCGAGCCCCTCCCGGATGACCGAGCTCCTCACCCTATCTCTAAGGGAGAGCCCAGACACCCTGCGAAGAAAACTCATTTCGGCCGCTTGTATCCGTGATCTCGTTCTTTCAGTCACTACCCAAAGCTCGTGACCATAGGTGAGAGTAGGAACGTAGATCGACCGGTAAATCGAGAGCTTCGCCTTTCGACTCAGCTCTCTCTTCACCACGACAGACCGGTACAACGCCCCCATCACTGCAGACGCAGCACCAATCCACCTATCGATCTCACGCTCCACCCTTCCCTCACTCGTGAACGTGGAGGAGTTTAAGTATCAATAATCAACCGGTTTATTTTTATTCTGCCGTTGTTCTTAGAGACATGAAGCCTACACACCACAATGGTAAAATATCCTACCATGTACTTTATACATTCCCTGAAACATTTCACCACACCTCACCACAAACTCTCTGGGTTCTGGTTGAGCTCCACACAGAGGTCCCTCGATAACACGATCCGATTTGGGTCAACATCATCTTTGTTCTGGTCAAGGATGACAAGAAAAGGTGATGTAAAACTTTAAACCCCAAAAAAATAATTGAACAAATGTTGACTCACGTAAACCAGG
Organism: Aphyosemion australe; assembly: GCA_006937985.1. NCBI lineage: Eukaryota > Metazoa > Chordata > Actinopteri > Cyprinodontiformes > Nothobranchiidae > Aphyosemion > Aphyosemion australe. The sequence continues at coordinate 303,071 of SSNS01000537.1, read as the reverse complement.
ATGTCCATGATGCCCTGCAGCCTCCTGATCTGGCCTTGGGTTTGCTACAGGAGTCTGGACAGCAGCGCTACGGTGGTAATCCTTCTGAGAACAACAGTGCACACACAAAACTACATCTGAGAAACAAATCATTCCTAAAAGAAAACAGTTCATGGTTTTTAAACCAACAAACTTTCATTTTTCTTAAGATGACAATTTAACGTGAACAAAACACTCAATTTCATTTTCCCAATTTTGCAGGAACATATGTGTCTGATTTTAAATGTGTGTGACACCCAGAGCTATATGACTATAAAACACATTTGAAATTGTATTAGTGGTGTTTTGGTTGTTTCTTATGGCGTAGAACTCCATGTCATTTCCTGTTATTAACTACTAATAGTTTCTGATGGTTTACCAACTTAGTGGCACGTGGAGGGTCTGACTTTTCAAGCTTGCAGAGAAAACGTAGTCTCTTCAGTGTTTAGCTGTCAGCATGGTGAAGGATCATCTCACAAAGCTGAATGTTCCTGTAGCAGAATAAAATCAACCAGTTACACACCAGTCACAGCCTCTGGTCACGGGTGACACATGTACACAGACAGTCCGAGTATGTCCCTGGGTAATTATAGTTGTACCCATAATAACTGCCACTGAGCACCGTTTGCACCGCCCCATACACTAGAGAGGAAAGAGAAATGAATACATTTCATTTTTCATTTCATTTATAAAGCACCTTCCGCCACCTCAGCAGAAGCCCAAGGTGCTGAACACAAGCATTTGATAAAAACAACATTCAATAAAAACATCCAGTAAAACAAAGCAGTAAAACGGTAACAATAAAAAATCCACAAAAAAGGGGCACTCTAAAAAATTAGTGCAATGTTACAGATCTCAGTGCTGGAAAGGCTTGAACATAATAATGAGTCTTCAAGTATGACTTAAAAACCTGCAGTGATGGCGCCTGTCTAATACTCAAAGGCAGTCTATTCCAAAGAGTAGGTGCCAAAACAGCAAACGCACGATCTCCTCGTGACCTATACCTAGCACGAGGAACCATCAGGATATCACGCTCAGCTGAGCGAAGTGTGCGTGAAGGGACATATCTTAGTATTAACGCTGACAGATAAGCAGGTGCAGTTCCATGTACGGCCCTGTAAGCCAGAGTAAGAATTTTAAACTGAACTCTAAACTTTACAGGCAACCAATGAAGTGCCACCAACACTGGAGTAATGTGCTCCCTGCCTCTAGTGCCCGTGAGGAGCCTGGCTGCTGAGTTCTGAACCAGCTGGAGACGTGATAATGCGCTATTGGCTCAGACTGGCATACAAAGCATTACAGTAATCAATCCTAGACAAGACAAAAGCATGAAGGACGGCATGAAGATGTTCACACACACACATCATGTAAACACACCCACTGCCTTATCTCACACTTTAAATAAACTCTGGTGACAGACCAACTCAGGACAGAGTGTAGTCTGCCCCGAGCGGCTGCCACCAGAGTTTATTTAAAGTGTGAGATAAGGCAGTGGGTGTGTTTACATGATGTGTGTGTGTGTGTGTGTGTGTGTGTGTGTGTGTGTGTGTGAGATGAGGAGCAAAGGAAATAGAGAAGCAGTACAGGACAAAGAAATTCTATAACAGATAGCATGGTCAACGGTATCAAAAGCCACAGACGAATCTAAAAGCAACAGAACCATAAAATCCCCCACATCACAAGCCATAAGAGTATCATTATGGACCATGAGGAGTGCAGTCTCTGTGCTATGCCCGGGTCTAAAACCCGATTGAAAAGTCTCCCAAAGTTCATGCGTATTCAAAAAGTCAAGTAATTGAGAGTACACAACCTTCTCCAGCAGTTTAGATAGTAACGGGAGTTTCGAGACAGGTCTGTAGTTTGATACTACAGAAGCCTCCAGTCCTTGTTTTTTCAACAGCGGATGAACAACCGCTTTTTTTTTGAGTCACTGGAACAACACCAGAGCTGAGACTGCCATTAATGATGTTGTGTAAAAAAGGAGCCAGTACTAAAAAGGCTTCCTTGTACATTCTTGGTGAGAGAACATCACATGGAGAGCCAGTTAAGTTAAGTTAAGTTAATGAAAAAGCGTTCCCAACTCTGACATGGAAACCATCTCAAAAGCATCCAGTGTTGCTTTAGGTGACTCAGGGACCACACACTCACTCTGGGTAATAACAATTCCTGCTCTTATGGCCTCTACTTTCCCCACAAAGAAACTAAGAAACTCATTACATTTTTCTATGGTATGGGGCAGAACTTCAGGACCATTGTCAGACAAGTCCAATAACGAGTTCACAACCTTAAATAATGTGCGTGTGTCCTTTAAGTTTGAGTTCACAATATGGGCATAGTATTGCTGCCTGGCGTGCTTCACAGCTGTCTGATAATCAAATAAAGATTGTCTATACAATTCACGACTAACCTGCAGGGCATCTTGTTTCCATTTTCGTTCAGCTCGCCTGCAGGCACGAGTCTCTTCAGTCAACCATGGTTCAACCTTACTTTTAGATTTTAGAATATCAATTGGTGCAACTTTATCCAAGATCATGGTACAAAGATTGTCAAACTGTAAAGTAAGTGTTCTGCACATAAAGGCTGACAAAGCAGCCTTTCTCCCTCCACCTTTAAGGTTTCACAAAACCTAGCAATCCTTTTGGCATTTAAAACACGACGACGTCTGACAGAAGAAGAAACAGTCGCCAAGCTAGTAAACATAAAATTACATAAAATGGGCGACTGATCTGAAAACACAGGACTTAAAACCTCTACATGAACTGAAAGGCCATGGAAAAGTACTAAATCCAAAGTATGCCCCTGCACATGGGTAGGTCCCAAAGCCCCCTGAAACAAATTAAGAGTTCAGCAGATTTAAAAAATCACTAGCCATTGGCTTGTCAGGGCAGCACACATGAATATTAAAATCTCCCACAATCAAGACATGATCATACTTAATCATATTAGCGGCCAAAAAGTCTGAGAATTCCTGCAAGAAGTCCACATTGAACTTGGGAGGGCGGTATATTACTGCCACCAATAACAGGGAGGCGAGCCCAGCTCAAACAAACACATTTCAAAGGCATAAGTTGTTTACATTTAAAAACAGATTTGTAAATAACAAGCAGTCCACCACCCCTCCCAGAAGGTCTCGGAACGTTAAAACTACTAGTCACTTGGCAATAGTTCCAACAAAGGGCTCGAATCTCCCTTCGACAACCAGGTCTCACAGATACACAGGAATCCCAAGTCCTGCGCATCAAAAAAGTCCTTCAAAATAAAAGTTTTATTTACTACCGACCTTGCGTTGATCAATCCGAGCCGAATAGTCTGGGGAGTTACTAATCCATCACCCAGTCCGCCGAAGTCATTAAAGGCACAGAACCAGCACAGGGTTGAAGCTTCAAAAGAGTCATATGTCAGCAGCGGATCCACATTGCATATAAAAAAACACGAGCAGAAAAACAAAAAAGGGGAACACAGGAGACAGACGGCATGCCACGTACACCGGTGCCATCTTGGTCAATACAGATGTATAGAACATTTAAAAAGGCTAATGTGAGAAAGTAACAAGAATTCTATAAATGAACTTAAACAACTTAGGTTTGTTAGACCAACACAGAAACGTTCCACCACAGGGCGTAACTGACAGGATGTAGCCATGAAGGCCTACAGGCTGCAGGCGTCTGTAAAATAAAATCAGGTATGATTAATGACAACAGTGTTTCCTATAGATAACAGCTACACAGCTACACAGCTATCAGTGTGAGAAAGAGAGGGCTGCAGCTTTTAACATTATTATTATTATAGAGAAAGATCATTCTCTCCACTATAAGAAACTAAAGTCACAAAAACTAACGTGTGTGTGTGTGCGTCCGTGTGTGTGTGCGTGTGTGTGTGCGTGTGTGTGTGTGTGTGTGTGTGTGGTGTGTGTGTGTGTGCGTGTGTGTGTGTGTGTGTGCATGTGTGTGTGCGTGCGTCTGTGTGCGTGCGTGTGTGTGCGTGCGTGCGTGTGTGTGTGTGTGCACGTGCGTGTGTGTGCGTGCGTGCGTCTGTGTGTGTGTGTGTTTTTTTGCAGGTTGTGTTCGGAGGTTTCGTGTGGAGTGCGTACTTCTCTCTGCTCACGTCATTCGCACCGACATATGGTTGGTTCATCTTCCTCCGCAGCATGGTGGGTTGCGGTGTTGCAGGAGTGTCGCAGGGGTCAGCTGATACACAGCAACGTTCTGATTGGCTGAGAGTGAACAGAAACGTGTCTAACTCAGGTGTTTTTTCCTGCACAGGTTTGTGCTGAAGACAGAGTTTATCCCGGCGAAGTACCGAGCCTTCCTGCTGCCGCTGGCCACTGTGAGTCCATCGCTTCACCTTAGAGGGCAGCAGCAGCTCAGGAGGTAGAGCGGGTTGTCCAGTAATCGGAGGGTTGCTGGATCAATCCCTTTTTCTTGCACAGAATTCTGCTGTTGTGTCCTTGGGCAAGACACTTCACCCTCCCACCTGCTGGTGGTTGTTGGAGGGAGGGACCGGTGGTTTCTATCAGCTGTAGCTACGATGTAGCTCATCAGCACCCAGGTGTGAGTGGATGAATCATCATCAGCTTTATTTGTATAGCACTTTTAACAATCGAAGGGATTCCCAAAGTGCTGCACACTACTGACAATAAGAACACGGAACCACAAAATGAAGACACTAATTAATGTGTAATTTGCTTAAAAGCTGGTGTGTAAAAATGCCTTTTTTTAAACACTTCGACTGAGGAGGAATGATTCCCTGTAGAGTAAAGCACTTTGGAGTCCTCGAACTCAGACAGGTGAGATACAACAGCAGGTCGTTTATCATTTATTCAAAACTAAATCTGCTGCCAGATTTTCTCTGTGATCTTTTTCTATCCAACCCTAAAAAGTCAGAATCAGAGCAAACAGGAAGTGACCTGTGTGTGCTGGTTCATGACAGCCATCAGATTTCTCAGCATGCTGTTTGTGTGTCAGATCTTCTGGATGACAGGCTCCATGCTGATCATTGTCCTGGGAATGCTGGTGGTTCCCACTTTGGGCTGGAGGTGGATGATCCGACTCTCTGTCACCCCTAGTATCATCCTCACCTTCCTCTTTAAGGTGAAACTCTTCATCTGATTGGTTCAGAAGACATCATTTAGGGAACAAACAGCTGCTAACTCATCTTTCTGTCTGATTCCCTCTTTCCACAGTTTATTCCTGAGTCAGCACGTTACAACGTGTCTGCGGGAAACATAGGTGCCGCCCTTAAAACGCTGCAGCGGATCGCCAAAATGAACAGAGCCTCTCTTCCTCCGGGACAGCTGGCTGAGTCTGCCACCGTACGTTGTTCAGAAAAATCCCTACATTCAACTTCTGTTGTCAGGAAAACTCAAAGTTTCTTCTCTGCCTTTTCAAGCTTTTATCTCCAGAGTCATTAGTGGTAACATGAACAGTTCCCGTGTTCTGTTTCTACTGTCGAGAGGCTAACTAACCTCCAACACAGTTAGCCTGGTTTCATAGGGTTAGGTTAGGGTTAACCCTAAGCCTCAACCCTTCCCACACTAAGTGTAGTGAGTTAGCATCCTTTTTCAACGAGAAAATCATAAACATCAGATGAACCATTCATTCCTCCTGTCTACCAACACAACCAGACCACCGCTACAGCCACACAGCAACAAGCTGGCTAGAACGCCAGCTTTCAGTGTGATTAGTGCTGAAACACTGGAGGACATAGTAAACACCTTAAACTCATCCACCTGCTGTCTGGACAACCTGACAACAAACTTCTTTAAAAATGTTTTTAGTTGCTTGAAAGCTGATGAACTGAACATTGTTAATTGTTCCTTAATGTCAGGTATTTTCCTAAATCATTGAAAACTGCTGCTGTTCAGCCTCTTCTAGAGAAAAACTAGATCCTTAGTGATGAATAACTACAGACCAATCTCTAATCTCCCTTTTACTGGGAAAATGATTGAGGAAGCAGTTTTGATCCAGCTGAACAACTTTTGGAGACAAACAACCTGCTGGATGGTTTTCAGTCAGGCTTTAGACAACACCACAGCACTGAGACTGCACTGATTAAGGTATTCAATGATATTCAGCTAAATACAGACTCAGGTAAAACATCTGTTCTGATCCAAGGGGTTCAAATGAAGGCAACTGGACATCTTTGGTTTCTTGAAGACGTTTCGCTTCTCATCCGAGGAGCTTTGTCAGTTCTGACTGGAATATGGGAGGGTGGATCTTATAAACTGTAGCTGTCTGTTGCTGCTGAAACAGAGGCTGGTCCAACCAAAAGACAAGACACCCAAACAGAAGCGTAGCGGCGTCGTTTATGCAGTCCAATGCAGTGAGGACTGTCCAGAGCTTTACATAGGGGAAACTAAACAACAACTACACAAGCGCATGGCACAGCACAGGAGAGCCACCTCTTCAGGCCAAGACTCTGCAGTCCACCTACACCTGAAGGACAAGGGCCACACCTTTGAAGATGACAAAGTCCACATTCTGGACAGAGAAGATAGATGGTTTGAGAGAGGAGTGAAGGAAGCCATCTATGTCAAAATGGAGAAACCATCATTAAATAGAGGAGGAGGACTCAGGTTTCACCTTTCCAGCACCTACAATGCAGCTTTGAACCAAGTTCCAAAACAGTTTCAGTCCAGTTCACACCCTCCTGCATCTAATCAACACAACGACTCACAAACAATAGAGGCTAACGAGGCTAACGACTCATCAAGAGGTAGGGAGGAGGGGCATTCACAGGCAGATGCTGCTCGTTGAGCAACAATAGACAGCTACAGTCTATAAGATCGACCCTCCCATATTCCAGTCAGAATTGACAAAGCTCCTCGGATGAGAAGCGAAACGTCTTCAAGAAACCAAAGAAGTCCAGTTGCCTTCATTTGAACCCCTTGGATTACCATGACCTGGATGACTGAGAACCTTCACCAGCATCTGTTCTGATGATGCTCAATATCAGTCAGTGTTTGTCTGGGCAGCAGCAGCTCAGGACATAGAGCGGGTTGTCCAGTAATCAGAAGGTTGCAGAATCGATCCCAGAGAATTTTATTTGTTTTATTTATTTATTGACTTATATTTTATGAGGATAAAACCGCTTGAGATGCGCCATCTCGTTTTCGAGCGGGCCCTCTTTCTTTACAAGAAATAAAAAGAAAGATAACAGAGTCAATGTATATATAACAAATCTAGAGTGTTAAAAAAATTATATTAGTAATAATAATTATAATGATAATATTACATAAAAATAATAATAATAAATAAATAAAAAAAATTAAAAGTAAAAAGTAAAAAAAGCCTGCATGGTGTAGTCCAGATATACATATTCTCACATTGAATTTCCAAATATACAAAGTGTATGCAACAAAAGGTGACAAGATTAGTATTTATACTTAGGACTGATTAGATTATTAAGTGAAAGAGGCAAAACATTTACAAGTCTGCATCACATGTTCTAAAGCTAAATTACTGAATAAACAAAATGATGAAAAGACCTTAAATCTGCAGGTAATTTATTCCAGTCCCATGGAGCTTCAACACAGAAGGCACATCTCCCTGCTTCTTTTCTGAACCAAGGAATAACAAAAGAAAGTTGATCCGTGAATCGAGTGGAATATGAAGAATTAATGGGTACTAACATTGGTTTCAAATAGGATGGAAAATTAAAATAAATACATTTGAAAATAAATATCACCCAATGAAAGTGACGTCTAGCTTCCAAGGAGAGCCAAGATAGGCATTCATACATATAACAATGGTGGGTATTAAAAGGACAACGCAAAACAAAGCGACATAAACTATTATAAACAACATTCAGTGACTTAAGACTCACAGTTGTGGAATTTTGATAAAGTATATCATCGTAGTCAAAAATAGGAAACAGAAGCTGAGTTACAATATGCTTCCTCACTGTTAGATCAAAACAACTAATTGATTGATATAAAGATTTCAGACAACATGTGACTTTGTAACAACTTTTTTGAAAATGAATTCTAAAAGACAAATCTGGCTCCAACCAAACCCCCAAATATTTGATATTATTAGATGAGAGTACTTGCGAAGAGTCCAAGAAGTATAAATTAAGATTTGAATTTGCAGCAAAGCTAGATGACCTTTTTCGAAAAAGCATGTGATATGTTTTTGATTTATTGAGACGTTTATTTTGAGCTAACCAATACTGTACTTTCATGAAATTGAACTGAAGGGTCTCTTGAATTTCACTTACTTTTGGTTTAGAACAATACAAAATGGTATCATCAACATATAGATGAACCGAACAAGAAGTACAACATAGCAGGAGATTAATAAAAACTGAAAATAATAAAGGCCCCAATGAGGAGCCTTGAGGAACACCTCTAACAACTCTCCGCATGAATGCTGCTGTTGTGTCCATGGGCAAGTCACTTAGCCCGCATACCTGCTGGTGGTGGTCAGAGCGACTGGTTGTGCAGGCCCCGCCTCTGTCAGTGCGCCCCAGGGCAGCTGTAGACACGATGTAGCTCATCCCCACCAGCGTGTGAATGGGTGGATGACTGATTGTGTTGTGAATAATAATAATAATAATTAATCGAATTTATATAGCACTTTGTTAGGACACTCAAAGACGCTGCATGCACTCACACATTCACACACTGCTGATGATGGTAAGCTACTGAGTAGCCACAGCCGCCCTGGGGCGCTCTGACAGAAGCGAGGCTGCATTGTTGCGCCATCGGCCCCTCTGACCACCACTGTTACGCCCCAGGTCGTCTAGGTGACCTGGGTAACAAAGATGGACACGTGCTCGGGTGCAAAAATAATTGAAACCATTTATTTACAAAGGGAACTGAACAATAAACACAAGATGACTAACTAAACCGGTGGCAAAACGATAACAACTGGACTGGGGGTCTCTGCTGACCAAAACACTTAGGTGTAGAGACCTGAACAATTTCCCCAAAAGGTCTCTGGTAACTTAGCCTTAGCTCCAAAAATGTATTCCCCTTAAGACCTCAGTCTTCTCCTAAAAAGGGGAATAGAAGCAGAGACAAGTTGTTATTCAACACAAAACCAAATCAAACAAAGTTTAAAACCAAAAAGCCACCAGGGAGACAACAGTCCAGAGAACCTCTGTCCTAGCCTAGTGAACTAGACCAATTCTTGCTTTGCAGAGTTTGTTTATATATAGTTTATATATATACATATATAGGATGGCTGTCCTGCTGCCCCCTTGAACTGAAGACAGGCTGGCTTTTTATGGCAGAGCCAGCCTGATTGCAACCAGGGACAGCTGGTAGAGCCAATCAGTGGGAGAGGAACCAGGTGTGGCTTGACTTCTCTCACACACACAGGAAGGGAGGAAACCAGAGGAGAAAATAAAATATATAAACACAAAGCCAAGGGCTGTAACAACCACCAACAGAGGCAATTCGGGTTAAGTGTCTTGCCCAAGGACACAACGACGGGGACAGACCGAGTGGGACGGCATCCACTTAACTCCTATGCCACCGTCGCCCCATAAATGAAGCGCCTTGGGGGGTTGTAGAACCCTAAGAAGGCACTATACAAATACAGGCCATTTACCATTTGTTTTTGGTGGGCATCTTAGTTTTAGTCTTAGTCTTTTGGACAAAAATGCTTTTTAGTTTTAGTCGACAAAGATTTTTGTTTTAAGTTTTACAAAAAAAAATATAACAGATGGTGATGGTGGCTTTTCCGTTAGAAACAACTTCTCCTAAAATAATTTTCCCTTTTGTTCTTAGGGTTTTTCTGTGCAAATGAAAACATTTAAATTTAGATTTTTGCTTTTTTTAGCTGAGAATTTGTGTTTAAAACAACTTAAACCCAACAGTTGAACAGGAATTAAAGAGGCCATTCAAGTATCCCTGAGGAACTCCAAACATCAGTTTATAGAATACTTCTTTTGGAAACTTTTGGCACGGTGATTTTTTTTTTTACTTCACACTCAACATTTGACATCTGGGAGACGTAATTGGACAGTCACGATTAGTGTGAGATGTTTCAGATGACCTGCAGTCTGTCTCTGAGCAGCAGTCCCCAGCTGTCTCCAGGGCTGTAGTCTGAAATGCTGACACAAGCGAGCAGCTTTACAGAATATCTCAGGTGCAACGCACCAATCAGAACAGCCATAAACATGAACTTTTAGTTTTATTTGTAATTCTCAAGACCTTTTCCACTTTCTGCCTGTTTCAGAAGGATCGAGGCAACTGGAGAATCCTGCTCAGTCCGTCTTTCAGGAGGACGTCCATGCTGTTGTGGTACTCATGGTAATGCAGACTCGGAACTGTTCCCTAATGACCCCAGATGTAATTTACAGTAAAATCTGTGTTCACTGGCCTGACCTGGAATAAAACATTACATCTACAGGGTTTAAAACCCAACAAACATCAGCTACTGACCAGACTCACCACGGGTTCTGTTTGGTCTGCAGGTTTGTGGCGTCCTTTGCATACTACGGTTCAGTGCTGAGCAGTTCGGAGCTGCTGGAGAAGAACCTGTTGTGTGTGACGAATGCCGACCCAGAGCACCAAGTCAAACACCGCCATGAGGACGGAGTGTGTTACTGTATCCCTTTTGGACCCGGCGACTATCAGACACTGCTCATCAGCTCCCTGGGAGAGGTGGCCTGTGAGTCCACAGTTGGGCAGTCCAGTGTCCAAACCTTCTTAGTTAGGAGCTCATGATGGAATTATCTTCTTAGCTGGATTCCATAATCTGAGTTTATAAAACCAGATCTCATTCAGCACTCAAGTGTCCAAAGCAGGTCAGAGTTCGCACTCTGATACGTTGATCAGCTTTTAGAATTGTAAATTTAGTCTGAAACTGTTATTGTGTGTAGATGGGAAGGTGCACAGCACACAAGGTGAGAAGCAGCACAATTTAAACATATGGCTCTGACCACTAGAGGCAGCAGCAAGCACATTGCTGGTTTTAGTTCTTCCTGGCTTCAGCTTGTTTAATTTTGAGAATGTCTGCTTCTGCAGCAGGAGGTTCTGATGTGTACCGTTGTCTGACCAAACCCTGTCCTCTCCTCAGTGGTTCCCATAAACATCGCTCTGCTCAACGTCTTTGGAAGGAAGACGAGTCTGACGGTTCTCCAGCTGATGACGGCCATTATGTTCATGATGGTCAATGTCTGCACCACAATGTAAGTCCTGCATAGATGACCCAGACTGACCTAGTTTACCAGGACCATAGGTTTGACCGGATCCAGATTTATCAAGTCCTGGAGATTGGACAGGGAACATGTTTATGAGTCTAGTTTTAGGTCTTTCAGAGTTTTTGTTAGGGATTATCTGATTGTCCCTTCAACCCCATGGATCGAAAATGTTTGGACGAACAAAGACAAAAGAGTCTGAAAGTTATGTGTCACGCTGCAGCGGGAGAAAACAGTGAGCCAACGTGCAGCTTCACTCTCTCTCCTTGCTTCCTGCTTGCAGCAAAGTTTTATTTCAGCTCAAGTTACAGAGGAGGCGGGGCAGTCCCGCCCAGGGCTTTGAGATAACACAGAGAACACAAGATGTTTTAAAAGGTTCATAAAAGGTTTAGCTCTGCACACAAATGAGAACAAATAATAATTCTAAAACAATCCTAACATCTCCCCCCTTTTTGTGCTAATTTGTGTGCAAAAAAATGTAATAAAAAATGTAACAATGTAAGAATGTAATAATGAAATGACAACATAAGTGAAAATAAAAGCATAAATGGTAAAAGTAAAATGAATGCATAAAAATGTAAGAAATATTTGTTAAAAAATCTCAGGTACACATGTCTTGAGATCCTTAATTTTCCATGATAACATCATACAGGTTACTGTAGGAAGAGAACAGTGGAATTTAAACAGCAGCGTCCAGGTCATGTTTATCTTTGGTATGCAGCATTTGATACTGAAGCAGGGTATTTGTAGCCTAGTGAACTAGACCAAATTCTTGCTTTGCAGAGTTTGGTCTAGGCACGCTTCATTGGAACCCTCGCAGCCCAAACCACTGCTGTGTCTATCCAATCACAGCTCGCTATACTTTTGGTTGGGCCAATCACAGCGCTCTATATTGTGGGCCAATCACAGAGCGGGAGTAGCCGATGACGTCAGCGCTGCGGCCGCAAACCCAAGCAACATGGCGTCAGCGCCGGAACCACGTTGGTTTGAAACGGCTTTGTCATCAACATTGGATTATTTAGACTCCAACGTGCGTAAGTCTGTCTGATATACTTAGCGGCTTCTTATTTTTATCAAACTAAGTAGTGCAATGTCCCAGTACACCTGATATTCACATGTTTTTATACAAAAACGACAGAAATCATTGACGCCATTAGTGGGTCCCGCTTTTCCATCGCTGTGATTACGTCACGTTGTTCGTTACTCTGATTGGTCCTAGCGCTATCCAATTGCGTGCTGACATTTTGAAAGACAACCGTAGATCCCGCCTCACGACTGAGAGCCGTCAATGGTTCGTGGCCAGACTATATATACACATATATAGGATGGCTTGCCAGGCTAGGGTATTTGTAAACATTTTGTTAATCATTTATTACATGCACAGCAGAATACATGAAACGAACAGACAAAAAAATAATCAGAATCACAATAAAAGGCATGAGAATCTTTAACAACTGTTGCCACCATGGTCACAAGGTGAACCAGGACAAAACGTCATTAGCAGCGGGTCCGGGGGTTGCAGCTTCATCATATTTCTGGAGCGAAGTCTGGTTCTGCAGGGCTTGCACACTCCTCCAGTGGATGTGGTCAGAAGATCCAGCACCAGTCTGTTTTTGACAACCATTTTCCTTACTTCAGAGAGTTCCTTCACAATTCTGTTAGCCAGTCCTTTGGTGATGTTGATGTGTCTCAGGAATGCATATCAGTCGATTTCCACGTAGGCTTGCATCTCAGTCGTCAGGACGATGTCAGGTAGGGCCACAGGTATTTGAGGCCAGGCAAATAGGTCTGTCTTCCTTCGACAGCAATCTTTTGTGTCGTAATGTCCAGTGGAATGGTGTATCGCCACAAGCCTGTAGCGTGGGATGACGTAGGCATATGTGCACAGACATAGCAGGTGGTGTTGGTAGTCAGGTGTGCAGTGGTGTTCATAAACTGCCACCAAGAGTTTGTTGCATATGGATGAGGGTATTCCTTATGGGAGCCTCGGTCTATAAATCTTTTACTTCTTTCCACTCTGGGATTGGCAGATGCACAAAGCAGGTAGATGAGCAGTAGGCACACTGGTGGTATAGTTTAAAGGGACACAAACAGTAACTGGTGGGGTTTGGATCTTCAGTAGCACAGTTGGGGTGAGCATTGTACCAGTCAGGGGTCTTGGAGAGGGTAGTTGTTATCTTTTGGTGATGTAGCTCTTGCTCAGAATAGAGGAAAGGATATTCATGGTGATTATGGCAGCCATAGTCATAACAACGCTAAGCAGCCACCACTTCTGGCGTGGCTCCATCCTTGCGGCTAGGCTACAAAGACCCTGAAGTGAAAAGAAACTAAACTGGAGAGCAGCCTCTGGAGTCTTCACGAACGTTGAGACGAAGTGGTCATTAAAAGACCACCCCCCCTGTGGAGTTTGACTTTACTGCACCTCCAGGACTCTAATCATTCAGAGCTCTTTGCAACTTATAGCGACTAAGGCGGATCCAGGAAGGTCTTTCCACAATCTTCACAGCAGTGAATCCGCTTTGGACTTGTCCAGTGCTTTATGTTGATTGCTCTGATGAAGACCCAGTCTCCTGGTTTCACTTGTTGTTGGTTGTCCTGTAAAACAGAAAGAACTGAGGGCAGATCAATATTCACCACATCATGTGAGGCTACATGTAGTCTGCTAGTGTGAGTTCCTCCTGAGCTTTCTCAAGGTCTAGTGTCTAAACCAGTGTTGTTATTTTGTGATAAGAAGAGATCGGAATGTTCCAAATCTCTTTTTGACGTATTCACCCTTTGCCTTTCCCATTGTTTTGCATACTGGCTATCTGTGTAGATAGTAACTTTTTTATCTTTTGCTAGTGTGCAGGCTCTGGTTAAAGCAATTAATTCTGCTGCTTGTGCAGAGAGATGTGGTGATAATGCTTTTAGCTTCAACAGTTTTATTGGGGTTTTGTACTACTGCATAGCCTGTCTGTTTTTTATTATTATTATTATTTTTTTATATTGTTGATATGCACTCTCAAGTGCATCATGAGGAACGCCACTGTGCACGCTGAATTCTTTCTCAAATCAGATTCTAAAATCCTCAAGTTATTTATTGGTTGTTTATTAGCTTCCGGCTAAATAAGTAAGTAATTAAGTAAATGTTATTTGTATAGCACTAATCACTGAAAAAGAAACACAAAGTGCTTTACAAGTGCTTTATTTTTATCTTTTATTCTGTTTATTACTTTTATGTTCAGCACTTTGGTCAGTGTTGCCTGTTTTTAAAGTGCTTTATAAATAAAGTTGTCTTGGCTTCACAAAGATCAACAAAACAAATGATAGTCTCCATAAAATGATCTTAAAACAAAGTAAATGATAAAAAAATGAAATGAAAGATGATTATAAATTCAGGTAAAAGCTCATTTAAAAATGCTGAATGTGGTAGAGCAGATCTGAGAATTACTTCCAACAGATTAGCTATATGTTAGTTTTTGTGTAGATGTTTTTTGTCATTTAGGGTTAGGGTTAGGGTTAGGGTCTAGCTGGTTATAAATGAGTCTAGCTGGTTCTAAATGGGTCTAGCTGGTTATAAATGAGTCTAGCTGGTTCTAAATGGGTCTAGCTGGTTATAAATGAGTCTAGCTGGTTCTAAATGGGTCTAGCTGGTTCTTACTGGGTCTAATTCAATTCAGTTTATTTATATAGCGCCAAATCACAACAAGAGTCGTCTCAAGGCTCTTCACAAAGTAAACATTTCAATACAGTTCAGTTCATTAAGCCAATCAGTAAAAAAGTTTCCTATATAAGGGACCCAGCAGATTGCATCAAGACACTGACTAGTGTCATTGTGTTGGTACAATCCTCATACTAAGCAAGCATTTAGCGACAGTGGGAAGGAAAACTCCCTTTTAACAGGAAGAAACCTCCAGAGGATCCTGGCTCAGTATGAGCAGCCATCCGCTACGACTCACTGGGGGTTGAGAAGACAGAGCAGGCACAGGCACCCCCCCACCCCCCCCCACACACACACACATACACCACATATATCAAGTAGTGTTTCTATGGCTACACTGTGATTTCTTAGTAGAAGTTCTATTTAGTAAGAGTAAGAGAAACTTTATTGTCTTTATCTGAGTGAATCTATAATTAATTCAATAGGTGAACTAATAGTAGCACATTCTATGTTAAAGAAAGTGAGATGTAATATCAGGAGAGGGAGAATGTTCAGTGGTTGGCAGCAGTGTGCCAGCCGATGGCCCCCTCCATGAGGCCACCACAGCTCAGCAGAACGCCAGTGTAGCTTCTTCTGGGGAGAAAAACACTTAGAGAGAAAATAAAGTTAACAGCTGAAATAACAGGAAATAATGCAATTAGAGAGTGGTGGTAGAAGAGAGTAGCAGAGTGTGGAAAGTGGTCAGTATGTCCTCCAGCAGTCTAAGCCTATAGCAGCATAACTACAGAGATAACTCAGGATAACCTAGCCTTTTAGATGGAGGCATGTGGGAGGCAGGGCCAGGGAGAAAAGTCTTTAACGACTGTAGTCCCCTCTGTACACTCCACCTCCCTCTGCTCCCCACTCGTCTAAACCTGGGCTAACATCAGAATTTAACCATAAGCCCTATCAAATAGAAAAGTTTTGAGCCTAGTCTTAAAAGTAGACAAGGTGTCTGCCTCACGGACTAAAGCTGGGAGCTGGTTCCACAGGAGAGGAGCCTGATAGCTAAAAGATCTGCCTCCCATCCTACTTTTAGATATTCTAGGAACCACCAGTAAACCTGCAGTCTGAGAGCCAAGTGCTCTGTTAGGAACATATGGAACAATCAGATCACTGATGTATGATGGAGCTTGATTATTAAGAGCTTTATATGTGAGAAGGAGGATCTTAAAATCTATTCTGAATTTAACAGGCAGCCAATGTAGGGAAGCTAAAACAGGAGAGATGTGGTCTCTCTTTTAAATTCTCATCAGAACTCTAGCTGCAGCATTTTGGACCAGCTGAAGACTTTTGACTACATTCTGTGGACCTCCTGATAGTAATGAATTACTGCAGTAATCCAACCTTGAGGTAATAAATGCATGAACCAGTTTTTCAGCATCACTCCTGGAAAGGATGCTTCTAATCTTAGCAGCATCCTGTTTGGTTTGTTCCTGTGTCTGTTTTTGAACATGAGCCATCTACAAACCACACTTCACCTTATGGCAGGGGTGTGTCTTTCAGGTCTGACCTAGGGAGTTGTAGATTATCTGTGTACTCAAAAAAAAAAGTGATGTTCCAACCTACAAATACTGCTTCCATTCATGCAAGACCACCTGGTTCCTCATTTCATGAGGATTTTATATGTTAGATAGCTCATAAGATGTTTAATCTGTCTTTGCTAAATAAGATGTTTTTCTTATTTTAGTCAGTATGGGCATAACTGACCTTTTAAACTGTGATAAGACAGGAGGGAATACAGCCTTGAACTCATGGCAACAATTTGGGAGGAGGGAGTACTTTGTTTCTATCAGGACAAGAGAACAACAAAGACTCCCTTCTAAGGTCAGGAGTTCGAAACACACACAACTTTATACTGGAGGTCATACTCAAAAGGAAATAATTAAGACTTATATATTATCTTTGAGCTCAACAACTACGTTGGTCTTACTTAAAAAAAATATATATATTTTATTATAAATTGTACATTAATGAATGTATTTAATTACTTCAGTACTCATTAATTTGAGTAAAGGTAATGGTCCCAAATTAACCTAGTAGATATAATGTCTCCCACATCATTCATTTTATAGTTGTTTCAGCGTGTTGCATAAATACCATAAGGTGGATTCTTACGGCTAAATGCCTGCTCTTAAGGATAGAATAAATCTAGCTTATTTTATTTAGCATTTTACAGTGGGAAACAACCTCTTTTTATTTGTTTTTAAACCATCAGAGAGAAATAAATCAGCATAATAATGTAAAAAATGCTATTCATATTTTATCCCAAAAATCATTGAACAAATTAAAGTAGCCATAACTGTCAAACATATTGGTATTAATATAATGATTATTAATTTACAGTATTCTTTGTAGTTATTTTCCCCAGCTAACTAGCTGTAATTTTTTCCTCTGGAAGACTGTGTGAACTTTGCCATTGAAGGCTTCCCATGGTTGTTGGAAAAGTCCTTGGAGATTTTAAACTTGAAGATAAAGGGACACGTGTTCGTTTTCTCCCCTCTCAGTGTTATCTCTCCTCACACACACCAGCTGACTGTGGCTTCTTTGTCTTTGGGCCAGACAAACATGGCTTTATTATACTGGTTGTCCTGCCAAATAAAATTCAGTATTTCTTAGGAATCTTTAGCTATTAATTTATATTCATGTAGTTACATTTAGATCAGCCATTACAGCATTACATCCTGTGTTAGTTATTTTAGTTTATGTGAGGGCAGCAGGGGGCTGTGCTGCCCTCACATAAACGGAAGTGAAGCTGCTTTCAGCGGCTTAGTTCAGATGAAGATCGCAGCGACGATCGAAACGTCAGCACAATAAGGTAAAGAAAGATCTATCTGTGTTTTATAAAGAACAAAAAGTAAAAGAATTACGAAAAAACACACAGTATGAACGTACCAAAGAGGATATAAGGTGGTTGAGAGAGTGTGTGGGACTGGTGCTGAAACTTGTTTTGCGTCATCACCAGCTCCGCCCGCCTCGTTGTATGGGGGGTGTTTTGGCTGGCAGCAGTAAGTCCTCCTCTTGGCCCATAAACATGGTTCTGGTTCTGTCAGCCTTATCTTTTTCCTGCTCTTTTTTCAGCTTTGCAGTACTCCTCCTACATTCTGTTTCTTTTGCCCACATACGAGCAATTTTTTACCTCATTATTTTTCTGTTCTCTGTGCTTACCCTTTAAAGTGATTGATTTAGCTTCTAATTTACACACCACTAGTCACCCTTTAAGTCCCCAGTAACCTTATATATATATTTTTTTTTTTCATCCATTTTTGCAAATACTGTATATTATCAGAACATTTGTGGTGCATAAATTTTACATCACCTTTAAGTTGGTTAGTGGACTGATTGTTACTCATTTTTGAGAAACTCTCAACTTGTTCTTTTAAGCTTAAATTTATATTTTTTCACTTATATATTTATTATATTTTTATATTTATTATACTTTGTTTTTAGGGAGATCTCCACTTATGACTTTTATTATATTTTGAGCTCGAAGTTTATTATTTTAAATAAGGTTTTTGGTTTTTATGTCATGTGTACTAGAGCTTTTAGACAAACATTAAAGATTATTATTTTTCATCGAACATTCTTGTTTAAACAGAAGTTAATTTATGAGATTTATTTAGGTGCACCTATTTTAATACCTAGGTTTGGTGGATCTGCGTTGTGTATGTGTTAAAATATATATTTGTGTACTAATTTTAATCCATCTAAGAATATTAAACTAAACACAGGGAAAAACAGCAGACCACGCCCCTCTTACTTCAACCTGCAGTCAGCTTACGTTAACACCGCGATGGTTTCCACTGACTCGGCCTTTTCAGGGGAGGTTATGTGATCTGTCTATTATTGACCTGCCAGTCGTACGGTACGTGAGGTCGCCGCCTTCACCATATTATGTACGTAAAAGTATTCCTCTTTTGTCACAGACTCTAACTGTGAACAGGTCGGGGACGCTCCTCGCCTTTTCTACTCGTTTAGAGTATTCCTCTTTCGTCACAGAAAACTTACTGTGAACAGGTCGGAAGTCGTCCTTCGCCCTCTCTACTTTTTAAGGTATTTTATCTTTCGTTTACAGAACACCGCTGTAAACAGGTCGGAAGCGCTTCCGCCTTTTCTACCTTCGTACAAAGTCGCGGATCGCCGCCGCGTCAGAACAGAACGCCGTCTGTCTGAAATTACTTTTGTCTTTATCTTACGTCTGGCAGGTTTTCCCTTACTATTGTAATAAAATTAAGTTTTAGAGTTGCCAACAATTCTATACTTACTCCAGTCGTTTGTTCGCTTCGATCCTGATCCGGAATGCCGTCAGAACCCCTCGCCGGGGAGCAGAGGAGACCTACAAAGCCGGCCTGTGGATCAATTCAGGTCCCAGGTCTTCTGCTGTACCAAATGGATTTCTTCGGCTGTCTTCTGAGCCCCACGGCGTAGTCTTCCTTGACATCCGGGTCACCAGGCACCATAAAATGTTAGGGATTATCTGATTGTCAAATGTTTGGACGAACAAAGACAAAAGAGTCTGAAAGTTATGTGTCACGCTGCAGCGGGAGAAAACAGTGAGCCAACGTGCAGCTTCACTCTCTCTCCTTGCTTCCTGCTTGCAGCAAAGTTTTATTTCAGCTCAAGTTACAGAGGAGGCGGGGCAGTCCCGCCCAGGGCTTTGAGATAACACAGAGAACGCAAGAGTTTTAAAAGGTTCATAAAAGGTTTAGCTCTGCACACAAATGAGAACAAATAATAATTCTAAAATAATCCTAACAGTTTTGATATGGTTGGTTGAAGTAGAAGTGTTTTGTAAAGGGACAGTGCATATTATTGAACACATATTTTATACCTACTTACATGAGATAACAGCCAGGACAAATCTCCATCTCCAGTCCCCATGGCTGGCTGATGCCAGCCACACATAATTCAGGGACATTATACAAAGATCTAAAATACAGCAGTAATGATAAAATAGGATGGTTCTAATATTACAGTTAAGGGTAAAATTACACATGGCCTATTACATATTGCACAACAATTTTATGATAGCATGGGGTAAAATGCTCTTTTCATTTTGTCATATAAACATGAATGAGTATGTTCATAGCAGCAAAAGAGATCTAAGTTACAATTGTTATATGCAGTTTGGTTCCTGTCTATACAGATTCACTTAGTGGTGGGTGGGTGCTATGTTGACATGGTTGGTTGATTAGTTAGGCGCTATGTGACCGCAGTGCGGTTTCTCCATCCATGTTTCCTCAGGTCTGTTTATCCCTAGTCTTTTGTTGTTTCTCTTCCTGTCCCCTCCATGAGTGGACACCATGGCTCTAACCCTGCTAACTTACGTCCACTAACTCCTAGGGATGCACCGATCCACTTTTTCCACATTCGATCCGATACCGATATCAGAAGTTTAGTATCTGTCGATATTGATCTGATACCGATATGGAAAAACAGTATTAACCCTTTAACATCAGTTTTTTTTTAAATATTCAATTCTGACATGACTATTTCAACAGGTTGTAGCTTGAAAATGGTTAGAGATAAAAATAAACTGTAAATGAGAAAAATCTTCAGTAGGACCCAAAGTTTGTGATGGGAGCAAATTCACTCTCATCAAATTAGCATATTATGACTTCACCAGGCTGCCATATTGGAATGTATCATTTTTACAAATGTTCCTTCTTATTTTTACAGGTAATTTTTACATCTAATTTTTAAATGTTCATTATATTTTTTATTTACATAAACATATATAAAGTTCTTGATTCATTTTTGCTTCATTTAGTTATTATTATTTTGTATTTTTTGATATTGGCCACTCAAGACTAATGTTTTATAGCCATAGTTATCAGGTTTGTTGGGCTTGTACAGCTTCAGGGTCGACCTTCCCATGAATGTAATGATCATTTGATCCAAGGAAAGTTCCTTATGTGGACCATAGATGTTTGGAATACGTGGAATGTTCACATCGATTATGTGACGCACTTATACTTTCACTTTCATATTTACCGCAGCTGCCGCTATTTGCGCCTTTTTTTTTACATTCCCGCCATGCCTGTCACCATTAGTGTGTTTTTACCATCCTTTCTACACCCACCGTGTCCCGATCACGGAGAAATAGCCTCGGATCATGATGACTCTGGTGAAGCACAGACTCTGTTGCTGCATGCAGCGTGACTTTCTCTCACTGGATGAGTGAGTCTTCATCAGAGGGTGAATATTCCAATTCAGAATCAAAAGCCAACCATTACCAGTCAAAGAACTTTGCCAACAATGGACAGACCTGCCAGCATTGTAAGTTTTTACTCTAATATTCGCCCTCTGTGAGCTCCGCTTGTCTCCTCCCTCCATCAGGAGTGTCCCGGCTGGAGGCGATTTTCAAACTTTATAAACTCCGAAAATTTCAATAGAAACACCCAAAAGTGTTGCTCAGATTTAATTTACACCTTTCCACTATCTTCTGGTTTAAAGTAATAACTTCATGAGTGATACTATTTGCAGCTGTGGCTCGTTAAACTCGGCAATCACGCTGCAGCGTGGGGCTGTAGCACCGCATGACGTCGTCACTCACAGCACATAGAAATATACTGAATAGATCTGTTCTTATGGATCGGGTCATAGATCGGGTACATAGTCTCCAATACCCGATCTAGAATTTTCTCTATATCTGTACCGATACAGATATGAAGATCGGATTGGTGCATCCCTACTAACACCAGCTGTTTCTCCAGCTCACTCAGCATGGCTTTACTAAACACCCGCTCCATTAACAATAAGTCCTTCCTGCTTAATGATCTAATCCTCTCTAAAAAACTGGATGTTCTGTTTTTGACTGAAGTTTGGCAGCAAACATCTTACTATTCTGGTCTGATTTCATTTCATTTATTTATTTAAGGACAGTGCACATTAATCAACATTTCTGTAAATGTGCCACTGTTAGCCAGCAGGCTAATTTTCAACTGTAGTCCATTGGCAAGATGTTATACTAAGCACATAACGGCTAAAAAGAAAGAAAGAGAACATATTAAATAAGCATAATAAGTAGCAAAATTAATAAACAATAAAAACACAATACCATTGCACTTATTCCATTAAAACATAAAAACATCTATTCATTAACCATACACTCATTAAAAAATCCAAAGTAGCCATATATCCATCAACCTCTCATGCCTCCAATAGGATTACACAATAAAGTCTAAAACAAACATACAATGATTATTACGAGAGGTGTTCACATTTTTGTGTGCTTAAAAGCCAGTTCTTGAGACGGAGTGTGAATGTGTGATATGAAGTAGAGTTTCTAATGTCCACTGGTAATTGATTCCATAGCTTAGGGGCTCTCACAGAAAAGCACAACTGACCAAAGGAACTAGACCTATGAGGGATATCACAGTCCCCTCTTAATGCAGACCGAGTGGTTCTGCTGCTAGATGATTTCTGCTGTATAAAAGCGCTAAGTGGTGGGGGAGCCTTCCCATTAATAATCTTAAAAATTAGACATGCATCACTGTATTTTAGGATATTTTCCCAACTAAATAGGTTATATTTAGTAAGGACATTACAGTGATGATAGAGGTTGGATTTTTTGTCCAAGACTTTAAGTGCCTGTTTGTGAAGTGATAAGATAGACCTTAATTTTGTACTACAGACCTGGGTCCAGCTTATAACACATAATGTTAGGTGAGGGAAAATCATAGTGTTCATATATACCTTTGCTGCAGGTGTTAACAGTTTCTTACATACCTAAAATTTGCTAAATTGTATTTAGTAATTTGCACCACCCTTTTCACTTGATGTTTAAATGATAAAGTAGAGTCAAGAATAATGCCCAGGTATTTAATCTGCGTAACTGTTTGAATGCCCTCCCCGGACACACAGACAGTGGGGTCACAATGAGATAAAGTGTTCCTTTTGCTAAAGAACATACAAACTGTCTTCTTAACGTTGAGATACAGCTGTGAGCAAGCAAGCCATTTATGTACACGTATCATTGTATTGCTAAGCTTAGCAGCAGCTTGGGCTTTAATTTCTGCATGGACATATATGACTGTATCATCAGCATACATCTGCACCTCACATCCAGTGCACACTGATGGCAGGTCATTTATGTAAATGCTGAACAGAATAGGGCCCAGGACAGATCCCTGGGGTACACCCAATGCGTTCCTCAATAGTGTAGATGTCTCACCATTAACTCTCACACACTGAACTGTGTTTGCTAGGTAAGACCTTATCCAATCAGTAGCACTGGTTGAGAAGTATGTCATGATTGACAGTGTCGAAGGCTCTTTTCAAATCTAAAAAAACTGCTCCCACTATACCTCCTCTGTCCAATTTGGATTTAATGTTTTCCACAAAGAAACAGTTAGCTGTCTCTATGGAGTGATGGGCTCTAAAACCAAATTGCATAGGATGTAGTTTAAAAGGACTACTGTTAAGATGCTCAATCAATTGCTCCGCTACACATTTTTCAGAGATCTTAGACATAATAGGTAAAATACTAATCGATCTATAATTATTCATGTCAGTTACATCTCCTGATTTATAGGCTGGTACAACAGCAGCAGACTTCCAGTCATTTGGAAATTTACCCTCCTTAAAAGAGGTGTTTATGATCGTTGAAATGGGCCCTGTAAGAGAATCAACATGTTTTTTTAAAAAACATGGAGTCCAGTCCAAATATATCTTTTGATTTGGAGTTCTTAATAGACATGATTATAGATTTAACCTTGAATTCAGACATTTCAGTTAGGACAAAGACTGGCTGTAATACATCAATTAGTGAATAGTGTAATGGACCACTTATGGGACTATGCACAGTCAGTCTCACAGAGTTGACAAAATGGTTATTGAGAATAGTCACTATTTCAGCTGGTTCCTTATATAAAGTATCTTTGTCTTTGATCTCCAACCGCTTTGGTGCTTTATTATGTCCTTTCCCCAGTAACGTATGCAGACTATTCCAAACTTGTATATGATTACCCTTGGCGTCCCGTATGAGGTCAACAAAGAAGTTAGATTTAGCAACCCTGATTTCCTTTATTACTTTATTTCTCAAGGACACAAATATGTGCCTGTCAGTCAATAAGTTGGTCTTAAGGGAGAGCTTTAGGGCATTGTCTCGTTCTTTCATTAGTCTCTTTATGTCACTGGAAATCCAGGGGACTGTATATCTATTATTCCCTTTAGATTTGCTTTTCTTA
Source organism: Aphyosemion australe (assembly GCA_006937985.1). Lineage (NCBI taxonomy): Eukaryota > Metazoa > Chordata > Actinopteri > Cyprinodontiformes > Nothobranchiidae > Aphyosemion > Aphyosemion australe. The sequence goes on along the minus strand of SSNS01000537.1, from coordinate 279,035 downwards.
AGGAATCGCTTTGTTATGTTTTGGATTGTGGACATGAAGATATTTGCCGAGTGGTTATTCCTTCCTTAGCCAGCTCTGGGGTTCTGGTGGAGGTGGAGGGCAAGCTATTGTCTTTAGAGACCATCTTTCTTGTAGCTCTACACCCTCAGGTCGCTTTGCTTCCTTTGAACTGCAGCTGATTAAAGTCGGGCGTAAGGACCCGTTTTACTGTGCTGTGGTTTATCGTCCACCTGGTCCAAACAGTTCTTTCACTCAGGAGTTTAGTGACTTTTTATCCTCCACTGTGAAGCTGTCCAGACTGGTGACTGGTGGTGATTTTAACATTCACATTGATGATGACTCTGACCACTTTGCCAGGAGCTTTTCCAGCCTCATGGACTCTCTCACTTTCACTCAGCATGTTTCTGACCCCACACACACCAGAGGTCATACTCTGGACCTTGTTTTTACTCTGGGTTTAAATGTTGACAGTGTTTCTCCCGAGGACGTTTATATCTCAGATCACCACTGCATTCTCTCCAACTTGTCAATTTCTGCGTCCCCACCTCCTGCTCGCCGTTTGGTTAGTTCTTGTTTTCTTAATGACAGCACAGCTAGCTAATGTTCTGCTGCTTTCAATCCAGCTTCACCCTCTGATACTGACCCTGACTCTTTGACTACTCACTTTAACGAGCACTGCCTCTCAATTCTGGACAGCATCTGTCCTGTCAGAGCCAGATCAGTTCCTGCAGTGAACCCTACTCCTTGGTTTAATGACAGCATTCACAGCCTGAAGTGCCAGTGCAGAAAAACTGAGCTCCTATGGAAGAAAACTGGTCTCCATGTTTATCTGCTGCATCTAAAGGATCTTCTGACCTCCTTTAACTCTGCAATCAGAGACACCAGGGCTGCATACAGGTCCTTCTCAAAAAATTAGCATATTGTTATAAAGTTCATTGTTTTCTGTAATGCTTTGGGACCTGCTGCTGGTTCTTCATCACTACCTTCTCTTCATGCTGATGTTTCTGTCAGTTCTGCCTTCCTCAGGATCCTGTATTACCTTTTCTTGGTTTTTTTTCCCTTTATATGTTTAATCGAACTTTTTCCTTTTTCCCCGTTTTTATTACGTTTCTTTTAATAATTTTTTACTTTTATATTTTGTTCTTGTGAAACTCCTCGTGATTTATTAATAATAATAATAATAATAATAATAATAATAATAATAATAATAATAATAATAATAATACATTTCATTTGTGTTGCGCTTTACATTTTAAAATCTCAAAGCGCTTACAGAATAAGGGCTGTGATTATGAAAAATTAAAAGCTTTACTAAAAAATGTTTTTAGTCCTTTTTTAAAGGGTCTGTAGGTCGGGGTGCCCTTAAACTCTCAGGGAGGACATTCCACAGATGGGGTGCAGCGGCACAGAACGCTCTGATTTTTTACCTTGAGACGCGCTGCATAAAACATGTTTTCTTTTTCTATGTGGACTTTGGGTGGGTGGGCATGTTGACTTTTTTGGTTGATTGGTTAAGCAGTATGTTGATTTTGTTAGTTGGTTAATTTAATTTAATTTGATCTTCAGGTTTGGCTTCACTGCGCTCCTTTTCCTGCTCCGGTCTCTGGTCTCCATGAACTTTAATGTGGTTTATATTTACACAGCTGAGGTAAGTCCATTCTGTTAGTTCTAAGCTCTGGTGTCCTAGTGGTAGAGCGTCCACCCTGGGACTGGGAGATCGGGGTTCGAATCTTGGTCGGGTCATACCAAAGACTTTAAAAATGGGACCCAATTCCTCCTCACTTGACACTCAGCATTAAGGGGTTGGATTGGGGGGTTAAACCACCAAATAGTTCCCGAGCACGGCCACAGCTGCAGCTCACCGCTCCCCACCACGGGGGTGGGTCAGATGCGGAGATGTAATTTCACCAGTGTGTGATGATGACTTAGGACTTTAAACCAAGTCCTGGGCCCTCATTTATCAACCGTACTTACGTGCGTATTTCGTGCGTAGGAACGATTTTACGCATTGTGTGGTATTTACCAATTTGTACTTGTGCGTGAAAATGTTTGTAAATATGAGAACAACTGTGACCATGCGTAGGAACAGCATCTAGTGGCAGAACGGGGGAAGAGAATCAGCTCCTCTAAATCTGAGACCATGGTCCTGAGACGGAAAAGGGTAGAATGTCTTCTCCAGGTCAGGGACGATGTCCTGCCCCAAGTGGAGGGGTCTTGTTCACGAGTGAGGGAAGGGTGGAGCGTGAGATCGATAGGCGGATTGGTGCTGCGTCTGCAGTGATGGGGGCGTTGTACCGGTCTGTCGTGGTGAAGAGAGAGCTGAGCCGAAAGGCGAAGCTCTCGATTTACCGGTCGATCTACGTTCCTACCCTCACCTATGGTCGCGAGCTTTGGGTAGTGGCTGAAAGAACGAGATCAGGGATACAAGCGGCCAAAATGACTTTTCTCTGCAGGGTATCTGGGCTCTCCCTTAGAGATAGGGTGAGGAGCTCGGTCATCCGGGAGGGGCTCGGAGTAGACCCGCTGCTCCTCCACATCAAGAGGAGCCAGTTGAGGTGGCTCGGGCATCTGGTTAGGATGCCTCCTGGATGCCTCCCTGGTGAGGTTTTCCGGGCACGTCCAACTGGGAGGAGACCCGAAGGAAGACCCAGGACATGCTGGAGGGACTATACCTCTTGGCAGGCCAGGGAACGCCTTGGGATTCCCCCGGAGGAGCTGGCCCAAGTGGCTGGGGAGAGGGAAGTCTGGGCCTCTCTGCTTAGGCTGCTGCCCCCGTGACCCGACTCCGAATAAGCGGAAGGAAATGGATAGATGGATGGATGGATTTTATTTTTTGTTCTTGTGAAGCGCCTCATGATTTTTATCTTGAGAGGCGCTGTATAAAAGATCATTCATGGGCAGCAGTAGCTCAGGAGGTAGAGCGGGTTGTCCAGTAATCGGAAGGTTGCAGGTTCGATCCCGGCTCCGGCCAGAGAATGCTGCTGTGTGTCCTTGGGCAAGACACTTAACCCGCCTTGCCTGCTGGTGGTGGTCGGAGGGACTGGTGGCGCCAGTGCTCGGCAGCCTTGCCTCTGTCAGTGCGCCTCTTATTGTTTCTGTTTTCTGTTCTTTATTCTTTCTGCTCACACATTTAGTGCCAACACTTTTACCCCTGCTGACAAGCCACTTTATTCTGAAAGAATCTCAGTATAGCCACTAACGCTGTTCCGTCCTCGCCACAAGGTGGCAGTCTAACCTTACTAAGCTGGAACGTTAGAGGCTTAAGAACCAATTTGAAGAGAGGCAGGTCTTTTCTCACCTGAAGTCCTTATCTGGGGATATTATTTTGTTACAGGAAACATATCAATCATGCAGATCAATGGAGGCTAAAATGCAACTGGGTGTCACAAATGTTTCAGTCAACATTTCCTTCTAAAGCTATATTAATTCATCAAATATTCCTTTTCAGCACACTTCAGCTATCTCTGATCGTAACATTAAATCTCTCTCTCGGGCATAAGAGGCATGTTTACATTCCTAATGTCAGGCAAAACAACGAAAACAAACTTTTCCACCTCCACACATTGAATAAATAGTTTTATCAGGACTGTATAACAACTTTATGCCCGACCAAACACAATAACCCTGGTGAAATCATTTATTACTTACCTAGCCATTAGCAGCACGGCTAGGTCAGAGTCCGTAGTTCATGCTGTTCTTTCTAAAAGAGCTCTCCAGCGAGGAAAAGACGGCCCAATAATAACTCTGGTCTTTGCTCTTGCTCTATCACGTTCTCCTTTTCTTTTCCTAGATTCCTCTAATAAGGGATTTCTAGCTTTCTTTGGTGAATCTGCCGCTGCTACAGCGAGTCTACGTTATACAATTATGGCAAGCCAAAGGGATAAATAAAATGCGCGTTCTAAACTCGCATTATGTCCGCCAAAACGCTCGTTCAAGACGTGCGTTTTGGCGGACATAACGCGTGTTTTGGCGGACATAATGCGAGCTTTTAGAACACGCGAGTTTTTGCCCCCTTTGGCGTCAAAACGCGCGTTCAAGACGCGCACTTTGGCGGACATAACGCGCGTTTAGAACGCGCGCTTTTTTATCCCTTTGGCTTGCCATATTCTGCCATAAAACGACACCCAGTCAGTACTTCCGGCGCTACCCGAAGCACAAAAACTGTATAGCGCAGTAAACAGACGTGGGACCCCCCCAACACTATCACAGGTATGAAAATGAACATAATAGATAATAGTATGATGCAAAAACTTTACAAAAAAGCATAATTTTAAGATGTAAAAGTTGCGGAATGTTGCTTTAATACATACGCGCCTAACTTTGACGACCCAGGATTTTTTAGGAAAGTTTTTAATCTCATCCCGGATTCCTCCACCACCCATCTAATTATGGGAGGACACCAACGCCATACTGGATTGTTTTACTGATCGACTTTCTTCCCTCCAAGTCCACCGTTGCCATAAATGATCTCATTAGATCTATGAACCTGGCTGATATCTGCAGGCTTCAACACCCCACTAGCAGAGATTATTCTTTTTTTTCTCATGCACACAAGTCATACACAAGAACTGACTACTTTCTAACAGATGCTAAACTGACTTCTGAAATAACCTACACCAAATACCACAATATTCTAATCTCTGACCACTGCCCTATTGAACTAAAAATAGACCTAGGCAGGACAAAACCCGTATTTGATTGGCGAGTCAATCCGCTTCTACTCAACGATACACATTTTTGCCAACAAACAGCTAACCTTATAACAGACTATCTCTCCTATAATGACACATCTGACATTACAGGCTCCATTGGGAAGCTTTCAAAGCTGTTACACAGGGCCATATCATAGCCTACGAGGCTAAGCTGAAAAAAGATAGAAGGAAAAGTCAGAAATTACAACTCGATTATCAGCTCTTGATTTTCAACGGTCTCCCGCATCTTTTAAGCCAAATGAGATTTTGAAACTTAAATTTCAATATAACACGATTCTCTCTAACCAGGTGAGCACTTTGCTGTTAAAGGTCAAACAAAAACATTTTGAACTGACTGATAAACCAGACAAACTTTTATCCCGTCAGCTTAGAAGCATACAGTCCAAACGAACAAATTAAGACAAAGTCAGGTACCATCACCACAGATCCAAAAGAAATGAATGTTTTCGCCAATTCTTTGAAGACCTTTACACATCAAAAATTACCGCAGATGGCTTCCTTCATGCCCTTCATCTACCTAAATTGAGCACCTCATCAGAAGCAGATCTAAATGCAAATATAACTCCAGAGGAAGTTGCAAAGGCAAGTCGCTCTTTTCCCAATGGAAAGGCAGCTGTCCCAGATGGCTTTAACAAAGCATACTCATATAATATAACTCCTATTATGTTATGGATGTTTAACCACTCCATCGCCATTGGCCTACTCCCTGAGACCTTATACTCAGCTAACATATCCTTGATATTGAAAAAAGATAAAGATGAGTTAGACCCAGGTTCATATCGTCCTATTGCTCTCCCTAACTCTGACCTGAAGGTGTTGACTAAAATACTTGCCAACAGACTAAACAAATGCATACCGACCATAATTCACCCAGACCAAACTGGATTTATTCCAGAGAGATTCTCTTTTTCAACGTTGGACAACTGATGAATATAATTTTTGCCAAATATGACAAAGATTCCAAAATTTCTGTTCTAGAGAAAAAAGCTTTTGACCAGGTCGAATGGAAGTACACCTTGGCGGTGATAAGGGAGTTTGGTGTGGGTGATAATTTCACTTCCTGGATAGGGACGTTGTTTGCCCGCCCGACAGCCTCTGTTATTACCAACTGTGACAAATCCACCACTTTCTAATTGCCGTCAAGGCTGCCCACTGAGCCCATTAAGTTCCTCTTCTATTGCTCCTTTACTCTTAGGTAAAGTAGACCATCGTATCTCGCTTTATGCAGATGATATAGTCCTTTTCCTTTCCCATCCTGAAGAATTTATTCCTCCTTTGCTCGAGCGTATTAATACATTTGGTGAACTATCTGGCTAAACTATAAATTGGGACAAAAGTGAATTCCTGTCTCTCAAAAATAACCAAATTTTGTTAACAGCTTACCGTTTCACATTGTTACTGATAAGATCCCATATCTGGGCCTGGTTATGCCCAAAGATCCAAAAATAATTCATAAGCTGAACTATTAAATATGTTAGAGAAACTTAAATCTAATGTTGAATCTTGGAGGCTGCTACCCTTATCAATGATAGATAGAGTGAATGCTATCAAAATGATGGTTCTCCCCAGGTTCCTTTATCTTTTCCAAAATCTTCCTATATTCATATCCAAATCCTTTTTTAGGTTTTTAAATTCTATACTCTTTCCTTTCGTTTGGGGATATAAGACACACTGCATTTCCAAGAATCATATCTTCAAACCAAACTCTGCAGGAGGCCGTAGCCTACCTAATGTCCAACATTACTGTTGGGCTGTTGATGTTTTGGCAAAATGCATACCCAGATGAGGTCAGGGACTCCACCCCTACATGGAACAGGACCTTCCCGTTAGCTCTCTCCCTGCTCTTCTCTGTTCGACGGACACAACCCCCCCGGAATGATAACACTTTTGTAACCTGGAAGAACAAAGGTCTTGTTACTTTAACAGACCTTTATATTGAAAAAGCTTTTGCACTACTAAAGGAAAAATGTGCACTTCCTCCTTCACATTTCTTCCGTTATCTCCAGATTAGCGATAACACACACAAAAACATAGAGAACTTTGAATCACTTCCAGCTCCCACAGACCTGCATGCCCTTCTGAATCAGGCCCTGACTCGAGAAGACTTGTCTCTCGTTTTGTTAATATTTTTACAGCGTATGAGCCTGCTTCTACTCTCCATCTTAAGGATGCTTGGGAAGAAGATCTGGGAATCAGTGCTGAGGACTGGGATGCCTGCCTTCCTGCCATCCACAGCTGCTCAATAAACTCTAGACATCAACTCATCCAATTCAAAGTAACCCATAGACTTCATTACTCTTGTACTAAGTTACACTCGTTTTATCCCTCTGTTTCCCCAATTTGCCCAAAATGTGAAACAGCAGAAGGCACTCTGCAGAGTCAAAAATAGGGGTACAGAAAGGGTACGTTGTTGTGCCCCAAGGGACAAAAATGACATCAACCCAGTCTAAGAACTGATACTGGACCTCAGGGTATCTATTTGTACCTTTTTCATTGTCTGAAAGGTACATATATGTTCCTTAGTAGTAAAAGGTACACATTTGTACCCATTCTTTCAAAATGTACAATTTCTGGTTATGATCTCTTTCACTAAAAACCATCACTGAAAGAAAATATCTGTTGGATTGACATAATTGAATCATGTACATCGGTTGCATGAAATTAGATTATGTTTTGGTTCTATAACTATCCGTTGGACAATCATGGTTGGATGGAACAGATTTCCCAGCATGCCACGCTCTTTCTAAATGTTGAAAAATAAAATAAATCACATGATTACAGTTTGAGTTCAGTTCACATTTAAAGTATTATAAATGAAATGAAATATACATGTGCTAAAAACAGTTGTGTATAGTTCTTAAGCTGGCAGAGAGCAAAAACAACAACAAAACCATGACTGAAAGGGTTAGTGGTCCAGAGGGCTTCGAATAGCACTCAGCAGTGTCTCCAACTAGAATAACACCTGTGGAAATCACATTGGTGTGTGTGTGTGTGTGTGTGTGTGTGTCTCTGTGTCAGCCTGGAATGGACTGGCAATCTGTCCAGGGTGTACCCTGCCTGCACCAGCCCCCTGCAACATTGTGTGGATAAGCAGGTATGGATGGATATATATAGTATAAACATTTTTAGCTGTTGGAGGGCCATTTATGGACCCTTGTAAGAGTCATTTTTTGTACTTTAAATTAAGGGTACAAATTTGCTCCCTAAGGTACAGGTTTGGCATGTAAAAAGGTACAAACTACAAGGGTACAGATTTGTACCCACACTTGAAGGTACTAAATGGTACCTTTGATGGTACCACCCCAGTGACAAGACATTGTACCCCTGAAGGTACAATTCTGTACTTTAATTTCTGAGTGTGTGGGTCATCTCTTCTGGTCAGATCTTTTTAGATGCCTCTCCACTATCCACGGCTGTCCACTCACTGCTTTACTGGGTGGGTCCCGACACCTTACTACTCTGACCCATTTTCAGCAAAAGACAGTACAATATAGCAGGATCATTGCAAAAAGAAACTTCTTAGCTCTATGGAAAAATGAAAGTGTGCCCTCTTTTAAGACCCGGCTAATTTGTTGCAACTAGAGAGGATTCGACACAGTGTTGGTCTGACCTCCACGGCCTTTGATGAAATGTGGCAGCCTTTTATATCATACTTGACGAACCTATAGCCTTTTGAGTATTTAGCTGTATGCACCCATTGCCGATGTGACTCACCATATACATGTGTATTATATATAATAATAATAATAATAATACATTTTATTTAAAATAGCGCCTTTCAAAACACCCAAGGTCACTTCACAAGATAAAACAGGATAAAATACAATAAAATATTAAAACAATCAGTCATAAAAACAATCAAATAAGTCACAAATCATAAGCAGTTTTGAATAGATGAGTCTTGAGTTTTGATTTGAAAAGAGTGAGGCAGTCAATGTTTCTGATGTCTGGTGGGAGTGTGTTCCAAAGACGAGGAGCAGAGCGACTGAAAGCTCTGTCCCCCATGGTGGTGAGGCGTGCAGAAGGAGTAACAAGGTGGAGAGATGAAGAGGATCTGAGTGAGCGTGATGGGGTTGCAATATTAATTAGGTCGGTTAAGTAGGCAGGAGAGAGATTATGTATGGCTTTGAAGGTATGAAGGAGAATCTTGTAGGTGGACCTAAATTTAACTGGAAGCCAGTGAAGCTGCTGAAGAACTGGGGTGATGTGGAGAAAGGAAGGGGTTCCGGTGATGACACGGGCTGCTGAATTCTGGACCAGTTGCAGTTTATGAAGGAATTTATTGGGGAGACCAAAAAGAAGTGCATTGCAATAGTCAAGACGGGAAGTGACAAGGCTATGGACAAGAATGGCTGCAGCATGAGGGGTCAGAGAGGAGCGAAGACGATTTATGGATCGAAGATGGAAGTGGGCTGACCGAATTATGTTATTGATGTGTGCATGGAATGACAGTGAGTTGTNGAAAACAGAACGAGTTTTGATGGGAGCAAATGAATCTAAAATGGAAACCAAGGCATGATTATAGTGACTGACAAGAACATCGGGACTAGCAGAGAGATCTGGGTTCAAGTCGGCTATGCAGGAGGAAAATGAAGCTAGATCAATGTTCTTAATATTACGAAAAGAAATAACACGGGGTAACTTGGTAGTGGAGAGAGAGAGAGAAACAGAAAAAGAGATGAGGAAATGATCAGAGAAGGGGAGCTGATCAGCAGAGCAGTTGGAAGGGGACACACCGGAACAGCAAACTAAATCCAGAGTGTGACCTTTAATGTGAGTGGGAAAATTAATATACTGACAAAAACCAAATCCATCCAACGATGAGGAGAAATCCTTGGTTAGGGGGAGAGCTGCGTTGTCCATATGTATATTAAAATCACCAAGTAAAATAACATTGGGAGAGAGAGTGGAGAGATGAGTGAGAAGAACACAAAATTCATTTAAGAAGACAGAGTTAAACTTGGGGGGTCGATAAATTGAGGCAATGACTGTAGGGGTCGGGCCGGATATTTGACAGGCTAGGCACTCCAAACTGGTGAGGGGAGGCAGAGATACCGGGAGAACCTTCCAGGTCTCGCGATGGAGTATCGCGAGACCTCCTCCGCGGCCTGACCCACGAGGTTTGCAGATGTAAACAAATCCAGGAGGAATGGAGTCATTCAGCTGAGAGAAATCACCGGTTTGTTGCCAAGTTTCACTCAAACAGAGAATGTCTAAATTACGGTCTTTAATGACGTCTTGAAGGAGATGACCTTTACCAGAGAGGGAGCGGATGTTGAGAAGACCAAAGTTAGCAGTGCAGTTATTGTTGGCGACAGGAGCATTAGCCGAACTAGCCAGTTGGGCTAACACATTGGAGTCCACAGATCGGCCGGTAGTCTTGGGTAACCGCCGGCGAGACGTGGACCAAAAGGAGGGAATTCCTTTGGAGCCATTATGATGGAATTTCTGCTGTGACCCTCGATGGATATATCGCCGGCGAGGCTGGAAGGCGATGCAGGGGAAAAGGCACAGCGCTGCTGTTGGAGATCCGGACTGCTGGAAACGGAGGTTAAAAAGCTCAGCTGCCGAGTACTGGATAAGCCCATCCACGGATAACTGGATGGGAGACAGAATGATCCAGGCCAGTATAAGCCCCACAGCAACTCCATGGGCCCGCATCACAGAGAGAAGCAGAGTGGCGATGATGTTGGACCAGTAGGTGAGCTTGACAGGTAGGTGAAAACAATTTCACAAACACTCAGAGCGAGGACAATTAGGTTAAAAACCGCAACAAAGTGAACAATCGTCAAAGGAAGAGTAGGCTGGAGGCTAAAAAGATGACTTATTCGAAAAAACAATACCAAAAACAACAACAAATTTGTTTGCCGGTGAGCAGCGGCAGCAAGTCGTGCCAGCGTTCACTCAGGACGGTTACAGCATATATATATAATAGCGTAATATTTCTGTATTACATGTATTTCTGGTTATCTTTGTGTAGATGATGCACATCTTCTGATTGGCACTGATTACCTGATTAATAGATTAACTTTCTATCATGGTTGAGCAGACCCCCCCCCCTTGTTGTTTTTTTGTTTAATACCTGATTTAACTGTATTGTTTTGTTTTCTATGAGGATAAGGATGGGTTTTTATTTGCATTCATGTTTAATTGGTCTTACTTTTAGTTTTAACTCTTTGTGTTGACATTATTTGTATAATTGAATATATATATATATAAAAAAAGCTATTATGCACTTGCTTTGGCAGAGCTCTGTGCTAATCGCTAACATCTCATTTAGTAAAAAACTCAGGTGGGCAGTCGATAACTTCCCATGGTGGAAACCTAAAGTATTCTGCTGGGTGTACTTATTTCCAATAAAGCCTTTTCACTGACTCACCAAAAAAAAACTTTAATAAAAATAACACGGAATCAGTGGTTCTACAATGTCAGATTCCCGTCGGTCATGGGTGTTTTAGCACCAATAATGTGACACAGCTGTTATTTATTGGCTACAATCATTAGTGGATGACTGAGACCCCCGTTCTACCACTAGATGCTGTTGGTACGCATGGTCAGAGCTGCTCTGATGTTTAGGAACATTTCTACACACCAGATGGTAAACACCACCATGTGGAAAATGGTTCCTACGCTCAGATCTGTGCGTAAGTACGGTTGATGAATGAGGGCCCTGGTGTTCCTCTCAGGTTTACCCGACCGTGGCCCGGTCTCTGGGGATGGGTTTCTGCACATCGTTCAGTAGGATTGGAGGAATGATCGCTCCGTTCATTGCTCAGGTGTGTTGACCGTCTGCTCAGTGAAGCAGGTTTCCGCCTGGTGCTGCTGCTCTTGATGGGTCTGTGTGTACTTCAGGTGCTGATGTCTGAGTCTGTGATTCTGGCTCTCACCCCGTTCGCCGTGGCCTGTGTTCTGTGTGCTGTGGGGAACTTCCTGTTGCCAATAGAGACCAGGGGGCGTGCTTTGCTGGTGAGCCAGGCACTGCTCTTTTGAAAGAGCTTTATTTGAGACTGTCACGGTGAACACAAACTGATGTCTGCTTTCTGTTTTTGATTTTTCAGCAAAACTCTTGAAGATTCCTCTAAATGACTTGCTGCTGTTACTTTTTGTACTGTTGGTAAAACACTTGATGACAATGATATATATGAACCTTGAGGTTTTTGAGGACCATAACATTTTTGGGGCCCAGATAAAAAATCAGATCGTGACCCTTTAGCTGCAGTCAGTTCTGCTGGTCCTCATCACCTGTGTCACGCAGGTACACCTGGTTACTCAGATAAATTGGTGAAAAATCACCAGGATGTTTTTGGATGAACGTCTGGAAGTTCACGAGAATTTTGGACTTGATTGAATTGGTCGGTACCATATTTTGCCGTACTTAAACTACTGGACCTTCATGTGTAAATAAATCCACGATGTAACCTAAAGCTGCGGTGTTGGATGTTTTTCTGGAGCTTATTTTGCCGTATTGATTGAACTGCTCTTCACATACTGGTGGCAACCAAAAAATAAATGTTTAGTCAAAAAGTGAATAATTGTAATGGCCTCTAGAAAAACCTCATCCAATCATTGTGAACGTCCCACTGTTGATGGTTAGGCCCTGATCCATCCATCCATCAAACGGCCCAACAACACCCGCCTGCACACACCCGTCTTCATGCTCCGTCTGGGCTTGAGACAGCTGAACAGGAAGTGAAGTCAGCGCTGCGCTGCCTACATACGGAGTTTCCTGTTCTGTTTGCAGATTTCCTCTAAATAGTTGTTTCACGTGTCCTGTGTGGGGTCTGGCCTCGTCATATTACCTTTTACATTCTTGCTGTTTGGTTTCTAGTGAGATGTGGATGTTTTATACACACCAGCCTTTTAGAGTTTGAGTAAATTATTAGAGAAATATAAATTAGATCCAATCTTCACTCTTTGTTAAAAATGTCAGACTAATGATCATCAGAGTCCAAATATTCAGCATGTTTTGATTTTTCAGTGTAAAAATTCTGTCATTTTTTAAATGTGAATAAAAAAATCTTCAGATCTAATTTGTGATTGGTTGGTTTTGGGGCCTGTAGAAAGTTGTTTCTGTTAATGGCAGCAGGAGATAAATGGATCCATCGTACTGGGAGCCAGTAGGAGGAGGACTGGTGTCTGCATGTACCAGTTACAGGAGACCATTACAGAGATGGGGAGTGATCATGAATGCATGACTCACCTGGAAGCAGCTTTTCTGCAGGATGGAGCAAACCTGAACATCTGAGTCCCCAGTCACACCAGTTTGGTAGCAGGCTGCTAAGGTGGGACGGGTGGCTGCAGAGGGTGGAGGTTGGGATCAGAGGGCTGCAGCTTTATCAAGGAAAAAGCGTCACTGCTGGGTGGTGAAACATTTAAAATTCAGCTCATGAAGTTAAAACGCATCTGAGGAGAAATTTTACTGCCTCAGCGCTCCAGCAGACCGTCAGGTCCAGTGTGGAGGATGTAGCACAAAACAAGTTTCTACTTTCACTTTGATTCAGCTTGATTATGGGGATTGGTTACCATAGCAACAGACCAATAAACACCATAAATTAGCAAATAAAGGAATATTCGTTTCCTCCTGAAGGTGGCGTTGCTTTTGATTGGGTTTCTTTCATTTTGTGCACATTTAAACAAAAACAATAGAAAGTGCTGGAAAAGGATTAAGAAGTAAGACGTATCCCCACCAACCCTAACCTTAATTCACACCAGACCTCTACAAGTAACCAGTAGAGCTCTGGAAGATTGCACCAAAGTGAGGACCGGGCAAATGTCCTCTCTGTGATGTATGGACAAGTACACACATGCACACACTCTCACACACACACACACACACACACACACGCACACACTCTCTCATACACACAATGATTGGAATGATTTCCTGTTTAGTACTGAATTCCATCATTTGTTGCTCCTGATGAAGATGATCTGTGGCGGCTGGTCCGCTCTCGTTAAGCTCGTTATCTCAGATTACTGGTGGATCAGGATCAGCTCCCAGTCTGATACCACTGGGTGGGGCTTGTTTTTTTTACCACACCCCCTGACCTTAGTCACCCTGTTTGTCCAATGAGGACTAATGGCCGTCTCAGACCTCATGAGGACAGTAACTAAAATTAAGGACTTTGTGTGTGTGTGTGTGTGTGTGTGTGTGTGTGTGTGTGTGTGTGTGTGTGTGTGTGTGTGAGAGAGAGAGAGATTAGACTGGATTAACTGCTGGCACTCAGCACCAGAGATGAGCAGCAGACAGCCGTGACTCTGACGTGAGTAAATTTCACTGATTTCACCGTGTGTGTTCAGACCCTTCGTAAATATTCAGGCTTGTGTATTTTCTGAACATCCTGCACACGCACACACATATGATGAATTTAGTGTTCCAGATTTGTGTCCGGATGGTTGACCTGTTCAGTTGGAGGTGAAATGTCCCACCTGCTGTGTTTTAGTCACTGCGTCGTCGGACTTGCAGCACAGAATCACCACCGTAAACCAGTCCAGGCCCTCGTTCTACAGCTGTTTACGCACAAAACGGGTCTGAAAACAGCGTAAGTGACTTTCTACGCAAACTTTGTGATTCATAAAAAAACACAAGACAGAAAAATGGGACAAGTTTAATCAAACTTTGGACCTGGAGACGAGAAATCTGTCAGCTCAACTGGTGAGATGTAGTGCACACACACACACACACACACACACACACACACACACACACACACACACACACACACACTGCAGTCAGAGTCCCCCATGTCTAAACTGAGAATGAATGATACCTAATTAATTATATTGTTTTTTAGATATTGCTTTTCTATGTTCTTATTGGTGCTTTAATCCTGTGCTGCGTGACGGCACGTCTAGTGACTCCAGCTGTAAACTAAAACTCTGAACCACAGCGAGCCGGTGGTCCTGTCGGGTTTCCTTAAAGAGCCAGTAACACACAAATCAGCTGTTTTTGCTGATAGCCTGTATAGATGAGTGTCTAGTAGTGTTGTAGACGAGTGTGTAGCCGACAGGCTGATATGTGTTTGATATGATGAACGTTATTTCCTGCCTAAAGGGCGATGGTGGCAGAGGAGTTAAGTTGCCGCCTTGCAATCGGAAGGGCGCAGGTTCACAACCCGCTCAGTCTGTCGCTGTCGTTGTGTCCTTGAGCAAGACACTTAACCCGCCTTGCCCGCTGGTGGTGGTCGGAGGGACTGGTGGCACCAGTGCACGGCAGCCTCGCCTCTGTCAGTGCGCCCCAGGACAGCTGTAGCTAAAATGTAGCTCATCCCCACCAGCGTGTGAATGGGTGGATGACTGATTGTGTTGTAAAGCGCCTTGGGGGGTTGTAGAACCCTAAGAAGGCGCTATACAAATACAGGCCATTTACCATAAAGCCCTTTTGTTTTGTTTTTTCATTAAACGTTCCTCTAAAGCCTAGTTTTGCGGCGGTGGGGAGACGAGTCCATTATCCGCGGTCGCTAGGGCTCCAACAGGCTCGCAAGGACAGACGGAGTAGAGCCCACTTTTCTAACAAGCCTGTGATTGTTCAGGATTCCGCTTCCTTCATCAACAGCGCCACCATCTCGCAGCAGACACTGAGCAGATTGGAGAACATCTCGCAAAAAAGTCTGTATAAACGTTTCTACGTCCGTGACTGAAGGAAAACAAAGATGAGCAGCAAACTTGTTATTGGTGTCAGGAAATGACAGGAGACGTGAGTTTAGAGGTGGAGGAGAACGTCTCTGAAATACATAAACAGAGACGCGACTGCAATGATGGCGGGATACTAGAGCTGAAGAAAGGAATCGATGCATCGAGATGCGGACATAAACGATTCTGAATCGTAGAAGAAGCACGCCATAGTCGATTATATTGGAATGCAGTTTTGTTTTTTTAACCGCGGCACCGGCGTGGCGTCCAGATTTGTCAGAGTGGGACGCGTCCTCCACATTTACCAAGTAGGAAATATTGGTCTGCCTTTATGTGGCGATGCTGGGCTGAGCGCTGGAGCGCCAACCTGAGACCGAATCCAAACCGAGTAAACCTGTCGGGTTGAGTCGCGCTCGGACAGCAGAGAGAGAGATGCATGTCTGCTCACACAACAGAGGAGGAGAGGACGCACCTGCAGACACGCGTTATTATTCCTCCTCGGTGTTTTAAGAAGCGCTTAAAACAGTCGGGCTCAGACCGAGTGTTGTGATGTCAGGAGAGCCGGCGTTTCATTTATTTAGATCTCCATTAGCTGTATCAAACAGCTACCTTGCTGGAGTCTATCAGAAATGCTGCCATACAACATTTACAACAATCACAAAAATAAAAACACATAGACACAAAAACATCCAACACACACGGATAGACACAGGCCCTAGTTTATACATTACTGACTTTGTTTTATAATAATACAAAAACGACTGAACTCTATGGGTTAATTCTAACTACCATTAGGACGAGGGGTATACACAATGTTCATGGAGCTGTTCAGTGAGCAAATATCTCTTTAAAAGAATTTTGAGTTGATGTTGATCATTTTCTTTGATAATGTAACCAGGCAATGTGTTCCATGTATCCACTGATCTTTACGTCACAGTTCTCTTAGCGGTGTTTGAGTGTACTCTAGGCAGAATAAACCTGCCCTCACCAGCATGCCTGGTTTCATAGGTATGCTCATCAGAACTAAAACTGACCACCTGATACTGTAAAACTTGGACCTCACCTGTCCTCCACCCGTACGCTGAGCACAGGCTCCCCTCAAGGCTGTGTGCTGAGTCCACTGCTCTTCACCCTTTACACCGCAGACTGCAGACCTGTCCATGCTAGTAACATCATAGCAAAGTTTGCGGATGACACCACGGTGGTGGGATTGATCAAACAGGGTGAAGAGTCGGCATACAGAGATGAAGTCCAAAATCTGGTTGAATGGTGTCAGGCTCATAACCTGATTTTAAACACCACAAAAACCAAGGAAATCATCCTGGACTGCAGGAGGAAAAAGGCAGAACATCGCCCCCTCGTTATAAATGGAGACCTAGTGGAGAGCGTTCATAGTTTTAATCTATTGGGCACCACCATCTCAGCAGACCTCACCTGGACTGCCAACACTGCAGCACTTTGTAAAAAAGCCCAACAACGGCTGCACTTCCTTAGAGGGCTCAGGAAAAATAATGTGGGTGAGGAACTGCTGATAATGTTTTACAGGTCCACTATCCAGAGCATCCTTATGCACGACAACACAGTGTGGTTCTCCCACTGCACTGAGGCAGAGCGGCAGAAACTCCAGCGGGTAGTGAGAACAGCAGAGAGAGTTATTGGCTGCCCCCTCCCCGCCCTGAAGGACATCTATTCCTCACGCTGCCTTAGCAGAGCTCAGGCAATCATCAGGGATGGCACACATCCTGCCTTCCATCTGTTTGACCTGTTGCCCTCTGGCAGGCGCTACAGGTCAATCAAAACCAGGACCAAAAGACTCCGGAACAGTTTTTTTCCTCAAGCTGTCACGATCCTGAACACACATCTGAAAGCTGTGGGTTGTTAGTGGCACTGAGCCTGTGGTTTTGCTCTGCTAACTTGTGGTAGTACTCTAACCCCCAAATTCCACTATCTCCGCTCCGCTCCGCTGCGGCACGAACTCCGCAGCAAAAACGGTTCCTTTGTAGTCAATCAGAGCTGTTCCACTACTGCGGCCGTGCGGCGCAGTGCGCCGCCCGCCGTTCCGCCATCCGGCAAAAATAGATTTGATCCTATTTTTGCCGGACGCCGGAGAACCTCCGCAGTCAATCTACAGAAATCACAACCGCCCAACAGGAAAGTGAGCAAGCACAACTTCCGTTTTTTCACAATAAATCTATAAACAAAAGCGTTTTTTGTTTCATATGCACAGGTATTTTTATCTAATGACTATTACATGTATACACATTCGTCTCAAAACATTTTTTACGTGTTTACACATTTGAAGACCGTGTTAAAACTATTTTAATCACAGAATGATTTGTTTGGATCTAACTTCCGCATTTATTGCTCGGACTGTATCGCGAGATCTCGAAATTCCCGCGCATGCCTGTTTGCGCACCTCAGGTCTCTGCACCGGGGCGGAGCCGTTGTAGAGCGGGTATAGTGTGAATTGAGTTCGGAAGCGAGCGGCGGCGGAGAGCGGGGGCGGATCGGAGCGGAGTGGAGATAGTGGAATTTCGGGGTAAGCTGTTGGTGCCTCTTGTTGCTACTGTGGCTATAGTGCATCTGCAAAATGTTGGCACATTGGCACTGATTTTAAATCATTTGGACATATGATAATCATTATAAATGGAAATGGTATAGCGGTTCTTGTTCGTTTGTGTTTTTTTACTGTTTTTACTGTTTTTATTGTTTTCACTATTATATATACATATATATGTTAATCTTGCACCGCTTCTTGCTGCTAAATTTCGTTGTATGAAATGTACAATGACAATAAAGGTCTATCTATCTATCTATCTATCTTTAGTTATTATAATTTTCCTGGTCAAATTCAGAAGTGATGCCTTAAATCTTTCTTGTACCTTTAACCATGATAGACAACTATGCATCCAGTTAACATTAGTTCTGTATGAGCATCGTAGGACACATCTAGCTGCTTTATTCTGAACAGTTTGCAGCATTTTAATGTGAGACTGTGCAGCACATGACCAGACCTCTGAACAGTAATCTAACTGTGAAAGTGTTTCAGTTACATTTTTCACCACATTAAAAGGCAGCATATGAGCACATCCTCTAACAACTGAGAGACCTCTGGCCATCCTGGTGACCACTCTGTTTATATGGTTTGACCACAACAGTTTACTATCAATTATCACACCCAAAGGTTCAGTCTCTGTTACTTGTTCAACCATCACATCTTTTACCCAAAGTTTTAGTTCAGGCTCATCCAGCAGCATCCTATTGGTTCCAAAGACAATGCACTT